>OX608080.1:103003976-103158976 GCA_951509765.1 Sphenella marginata | reverse complement strand
ATTTTGAGTGTTTTGCGAAAAATACTTCAAATGGTTTTACCCTATAAATATATAAGTTTGTATAAATAAAAGGGGGCAATTCCATAGAAAATCACGCTACAGTGGGGCGTTTAAATTGGAGTGTTAGTCTGCCACTTATGTACCACACTTTCATATCGATGTCTGCGTTAAATTCACAAAGCTCATCACAAAATTGGGTTCGTAACTTGCCACAAGCGAGACGAATACTGTCGTCTCTTTCAGTTTTATGTGCCTTTCCGTTCTCTAAGAATGGGTGCCTGGAACTATATATCGTACCCACATCTTTTTATCTAAATTTTTTGGCTTGCGAAAAAGTCATCTTACGATTTCAACTCATCGAAGTCCCGCTTTCATTCTCTTTGTATGTGCGTTTAGCGTGGAATTACCCCACTTTTTTTACTCGCATTTTATAGTTTAATTTTTAAGCGCATTTGTGAGTTGATTGAGGTAAATATAAAAATTAAAAGTAAAATTGTTTGTGGGTTTTTAACATACAAAACTGTGGGTTTTCCGAAAAGCGATTTTAAAATTTAAATTTAAACTTCGCAATATAATTTTACATAAAATATCCATTTATTTATTAATATTTAATTTTTGTGTAAATTACTATTTAAAACCATTTGGCTGTTGAATTTAATGCCCTAAAAGCCCGCATCAATTAGTAAATCTTCCAATTTGCGTGGTAGTAAAAAATAGCTTTCCGAGAAATATGCGCAAAGTTTGGAAAATTTATACAATTTTATGCCATAAACTTTCAAATACGACGAAAAGCACCACTCCACAGCGCGTTGTTTGAATGTGAGACTCAATGAGGTTTGACAAATGAAGATGTGCTTTTGAAAACGCACACAAATCTCAGCTTCGAATAGGCACGAACCGGAACGATAGACCGTGCAAGCGGGGAAGTCATCAATTAAGACAGAGAAACGATATGGTGTGCCGCGTGTGCGATCTTCCACGATGCAAACTGGAAGCGGGAAAGTTGAGGAAGTACATAATATAAATCAAGGGATGAATTAGTGAGATATTTCTTTATGGATAATGACAAAAGGATCTAAGCAAATTTTTTTTTTTTAATATTTTTAACAATTTTTATTTTTTTTATTCGCACAACTCACCTTCATTTTCCAGCTCCGGCACAATTTCGCGCGCATAAATGCAGCAACGTGGCATCACCGAATCTAAATTGCATTTATAAGCTTTTGGCCAGCGCGATGTAAATAGCGGCATTGCCAACTTGAGTAAAATGCAAAGACTTAAAATTGTGTAAAAATCCATTTTGATTTTGCGCTGAAAATATAAATATAATATAAATATCAAAAAATTAGAACAATAAATATTTATGTGACATAATTTCAAAATTTCAAAATTATAAATTTCTAAATATCTTTTCATAACAAACTCATAAATTCCTCTACGCATAATAAATGACTTAAGAACAAAATAATTTCTAACCACACTTTAATTTGCTTTGCGTCAGCATATCAAAATCAAATTAAGTTTAAGCTATAAAGTTGTGAGTGAGATGGCGCTGTGTGCCGTGTGCTTGAATTTCTCAGTAACACACAACAACAACAACACGCACGCACATTCGCATTTATGTTTGTAAACATGTTTGCGCATTTAACTTTGATTGCTTTGCCGAAGTGTTGACATTTAAACTTTGCCAAACTGCACTCTGGGGCTTTTGTATGAGTCGAGTTATTATTTTGTGTGGCAGCTCTGAAGCGGTGTGTGTGTGTGGATGTGTGTGCGAGAGAGAGAAATAGAAAGAGTTTAATTTGATGTGTTTGAGTGTGAATTTGAATTTCATCTCCTTTTAACTAGGCCACGAAAGTGCTGACACAGATGACTGCATAATTTATAAGTATCATGATTATAAACAGCTTTATTGTTGCTGTTGTGGTTATTATAACAAGTTGAAGTTGTATGTTTTTGAACGAAGAAACGCTTTACCGTTCTTAATAAAGTATGACAACGAAAAAAATGTGTGTAGCTGTTGTTGTTGTAATAGAAACATTACTTCCCGAAGATTTTGAACTTTGTCTGGATCTAAATCCAATGCTAAATCGCCTTTAATGTTGTTGCTTTCTGTGCGCTATTCCTCAAATACACAACTCGGCATTAAAGTAAATTTCCGTTTCACCCTAACCTACAATCCCTTACTTCAGTGCTACTAGCTAGTGTTGTGGAAAACATTTTTTTGGACTTACCTTTTCTTTCACTTTCCCATAAAAATTTCAAACTAAACTCAGAATTTCTTCTTTTCGCGCCACTTAAATTTGTTGCTCCTCAAAAGGCTTAATCCAAAACTTTACAACAATTTTTAAGCTTGTAAAATTATTTTTCTAACTTATTATTATTATAGTATATTTTTTTTTTTTTTTTTTTTTTAAGATAGAAAACGCCAAGTGAAATAAGTACTTCTAAAGCGCGGCATACTTAAGAGGCACTACATCATAAGCAAATGAGTGATAGTGACTGGGGAAACATAGAAGTGAAAAATATATGAAGGTACAGAGCTCTAAGTGAAGGAGGTAGTTGTGCTAACTATGTGATATACATACATACAGAGGTGGAGGGGAGAGTGTGATGTGAGTGCAACTACTTCCTGCAAGCTCCACGGATGAGCAACGCTTTTTTGCATACAATCTGCCGACCTGTGAATTTGTATGATATGTGTGCTTGTAGGAAATTTGTTGTTGCCTTGAGCAGTTGACTATTTTAATTGTAATTAAAATTTTTTTATAAAGTGTTTTTTGTGTAAAGTGTATTTTATTTGACCTTATTTTATTTTATTTTATTTTATTTTATTTTATTTTATTTTATTTTATTTTATTTTATTTTATTTTATTTTATTTTATTTTATTTTATTTTATTTTATTTTATTTTATTTTATTTTATTTTATTTTATTTTATTTTATTTTATTTTATTTTATTTTATTTTATTTTATTTTATTTTATTTTATTTTATTTTATTTTATTTTATTTTATTTTATTTTATTTTATTTTATTTTATTTTATTTTATTTTATTTTATTTTATTTTATTTTATTTTATTTTATTTTATTTTATTTTGCCAACCAAAATCCATCATGATACCAAATCTAAAACGTCAAATGGCGTTGTTGGTACATGAATTGGTAAAAAGTTGATTGAACAGGGCGTTTAGAAGGCAAAAAACCCAGCGTATTGTTAGCTTAATAGTTAGCAATGGTGCAGTGAAATAACGCCCAAGGAAATAACGCCCATGGGCGTTACTTCCCACTCAAAAAGGAAATTACGCCCATGGGCCTTATTTCCTTTTTAAAAAGGAAATAAAGCCCATGGGTGTTATCACCTTTTGCTGATGGGTGTTATTTCCTTTTTCGAAGAGAAATAAAGCCCACGGACGTTAAAAACGAATTAAAACAAGCTGATTGAAGAATTAAGTATATGGGTTTCTTTATTTCAATAAATTTGAACATATTTGTTATGTTTTTATAAGGCGGGGTGCAATATCGCCTTGTGAAATAAGCCCTTTAAGGCCTTATTACACTATTGAAAGTGAAATAAGGCCTTTATTTCAAAAAAGGCTTTATTACACTTCGAAAGAGAAATAAAGTCTTAAAGGCCTTATTGCTCTTTCATTTTTTTTAATGAAACAATAATATTCTAATTCTTTTTGTATTTTATTGAATAGTTACACACAAATTTCACGTTAACCAAAGTGGGAAACGTGGCACGCGGAAGGACATCACCGTGGCGGTAGCCACGGCTATGGCACACACCCGGAGTTGGAATGGCGTAGCCCAGGGTTATTTTTTGAAGCGCGGCCGAAGGCCGCCTACGGCGAAAGGTGTTCTGCACCTAAAAATCGTGGATCGGGCCTCCGTAACTATAATCCGAAGGGGGAAAAGCAATATTTTGTTTCTGTGAAAAGTTATTAGTGAAAAACCGAAAATTGTCCGGGGTCAGATCCCCAATTCGGGGCCCCATCCACGTTTTTTATGTGCAGGACACCTTTCCGCGTAGGCGGCCTTCGGCCGCGCTTCAAAAAATAACCCTGGGCTACGCCATTCCAACTCCGGGTGTGTGCCATAGCCGTGGCTACCGCCACGGTGATGTCTTTCCGCGTGCCACGTTTCCCACTCTTTTCTCACAGGGTAATTTGTGAAAAAAATGCTAATCAATAGTTCGTGTTGCTCGCGTAAAATCCTATGGGCGTTATTTCTCTTTTAAAAAGGAAATAAGAGCCATGGGCTTTATTTCTTTTTGCAGATGGGCGATATTTCCATTTAAAAAGGAAATAAGACCCATGGGCGTTATTTCCTTTTTGAATGGGAAATAACGTCCATGGGCGTTATTTCCTTGGGCGTTATTTCACTGCACCGTTAGCAATGCGTGCCAAAATTTCTCTGATGAGTGAAGTTAGCAACTTCCGAAATGGATCTATAAGAAAAGCTATGGCGGTTGTCTCTAAATTTTTCCTGTTCAACTCAACAAAACTTTTAATAATTTTATTTTATTTTATTTTATTTTATTTTATTTTATTTTATTTTATTTTATTTTATTTTATTTTATTTTATTTTATTTTATTTTATTTTATTTTATTTTATTTTATTTTATTTTATTTTATTTTATTTTATTTTTTTTTTTTTATTTTATTTTATTTTATTTTATTTTATTTTATTTTATTTTATTTTATTTTATTTTATTTTATTTTATTTTATTTTATTTTATTTTATTTTATTTTATTTTATTTTATTTTATTTTATTTTATTTTATTTTATTTTATTTTATTTTATTTTATTTTATTTTATTTTATTTTATTTTATTTTATTTTATTTTATTTTATTTCATTTTATTTTATTTTATTTTATTTTATTTTATTTTATTTTATTTTATTTTATTTTATTTTATTTTATTTTATTTTATTTTATTTTATTTTATTTTATTTTATTTTATTTTATTTTATTTTATTTTATTTTATTTTATTTTATTTTATTTTATTTTATTTTATTTTATTTTATTTTATTTTATTTTATTTTATTTTATTTTATTTTATTTTATTTTATTTTATTTTATTTTATTTTATTTTATTTTATTTTATTTTATTTTATTTTATTTTATTTTATTTTATTTTATTTTATTTTATTTTATTTTATTTTATTTTATTTTATTTTATTTTATTTTATTTTATTTGTAAGTTTTGCAAGCTTGAGATCAGAGAAACAATAATTCGTAATGAATTTTAATTGTCAGTTTTTGGGAAAAATTGATAATTGGAGAAAAATTACATTGCTAAATCACAGCGATGGATAGGATTACATGTTTCAGAGTTTCCAAGCTCATCATCAGATCCCTTTTCGGACACTGGGATGCGAACCAGTGTCTGCACCAAAGCCGCTGTTAGAAAATTCTAACATCTAAGCTATGATGCCCTGTGACGTCACAATGCACTTATCTCCACTTCAATTAATTCCCTTTTGTTTGTTTGTTCTTGCCAACAGTGAGCACACATTGTTGTTAGACCTTCGGTCAATTATTATTATTTTATTTTATTTTATTTCATTTTATTTTATTTTATTCTATTTTATTTTATTTTATTTTATTTTACTTGATTTTATTTGATTTAATTTCATATGTTTTTTTTCCTACTGGTCTTCTATTTTCAGACTCAAAAATGCACGAAATAACAGGGTTACTTAGCTAAGCATATGTATATACATACATATTTGTACATACGTAGGTATCTAGTTATTCACCTCCATACTTTCAACATCTCAAAAAGTCTTGCCGCTATACATTTCGAAATGCGCAGCACAAAACTTTTGCTTTCCACTTGACTTCAGCTGAACATCTAATGCTCGCCTTACGGCAATTTATCATTTTTACCGCAGCATACGAGAAATTGTATGTTAAAGAATTAAGGTAGTACTCGACAAAGTTGAAAGACGAGTATGAGCAGCCAAGATTTAAGAAAAAATTTAAGCATTTCTCTTTAGACTCCAAGTGAGCCTCGGTGTCTAAATTTTGTTCCAGAGTTATGCAGTCATTTTCTATGGATCTCCTTTGGCGCCATCTAGCGTATTATTTTTTTTTCCTCTAATATAATTCACTGCGTTTAAGGTTGAGTTATGTCCCAAGCTTACTTCTCCTCGCTCAAAAGGGGAGGTTATGTGCTTTTCCTATTTCTTAAGAGGTATCTAAATGCTTCCTTGCTCCACCTAGTGGAAATTTAAAGTTCTTGACTTATCAAAATTTGTATTTCTTACTTTCCTTTTTCAGTTTTTCTTTAATCCACTCAACCACTTGCATGCTGCTTTCTTGACTAAAAAAAAATTAAAAAAAAAAAAAGAATTGCTTTTTGTGTTTATTTTATTATTTGGTTAAAAGGAAATAAATTATTTTAAAATTTGAAAAATCTCCATTCACTTTGAAGTTTATCGCGAAATTTCCAAGTCAAGTGAAGTGATAAGAAAATAGCTTTGGATGTAGCGCGAGAAAAAAACAACAAGTAAAAGCTGCGTGAAGATTACATTCAGATGCTGCTTCTTCTTCCTTTCACTGCTTCTAAAGTGTTGCACGCTTCTCCAACACTTTCAAACAAACAAAAAATTTTCACGCAGTCATCGTAGGCACCCGCAAAGCCCACCTTCGGCATGGCAAAACTGTCTGACTGGCGTCAGTTTTAGCATCACTCGAGGCAACTTTTAATTTTGCACTGCTACTTATGGCTTGCATACACCACACACACTCACACTCACACACCCCACACACAGCTGTCACAACACCCACTCAATATTCTTTTCTATGAATTTCTTCCGTTCTTTCTCCTATTTAGCTATGAGCATTGAAGCGTGTAGATCCAATAAATCTCATTCACTTGCCGTGCCGCGTCATTCACAGTTTCATAGTCTAAGCGCATGTGGGTGTATATGTGCGTTTGTGTGCGTGTGTGTGTGTGTTTGTGTGCATTGCGGGAAGTGCACATTTCATTGCTTCTCGTTATATTTCACTTTTATATCACTCTGCTAAAGGCAATCTCCATACAAAAACCTTTGTCTATTTGTACTCGTACTTCGTACTCTTCGTCCTTCCTCTTCATTTTGCAATTTGAAGTTTGTCTGTCTGTCAAGAATGTCTACTGCCCGTTGGGAAAGTGCAATGAGTGCAACAGATTCCCAAGTTTGGTAGTGTTATGCCTATTGTGTATGCCCTGAAGGAATAAAGGTTTGTACGAGCTAAGAAATAATGTTATATAAAGTTTTGCCTAAGGCTTAATAGATTGATAAGGATGTGTAAAAGTAATCGATTATTTTTTCCCATCGATTTTTTAAAACTAAATTTATATCAATAAATCGGAATTGCGTATCATATATCGATTTATACATATATGAAATCTAAGCCTTAATAGTGATGTGTAGTAGTAATCGATTTTTGTTTTAGTCGACTACTTTTTTACTATCGAATTTATATTAATATATCGACTATCGGAATAACGTATCTTAAATCGATTTTTATATAAAATCTAAACCTTAATAGGGATGTGTAGTTGTAATCGATTTTTGTGTTAATCGATTATTTTTTTATTATCGATGTTTTAAAACGGAATATATATTAATAAATCGACTATCGGAATAACGTATCTTAAATCGATTTACATATAAAATCTAAACCTTAATAGGGATGTGTAGTTGTAATCGATTTTTGTTTTAATCGATTATTTTTTTATTAACGATTTTTCAAAACTAAATTTCTTCGTATCTTAAATTGATTTTTGATTCTTCCTTGCATGATTTCTGCTGTAGTAAAATATTTAAGATAATTGAAAATTTGTATGTGAGTAATCAGAAACTAACCTATAAATGTTACCTTAAGCGATTTTAAAAAGAATAAATTATTATTATTATTATTATTCATTATATATTTATTTATGTAACAAAACTAAATTTTTCTTATAAAAAAGCGTTGTATGAATAAAATTGATATTTTTTTATCGATTTAATTTTGAACAAAAAATTCGATTAACGAGTAATCGATTTTTACTAATTGATTTCACATTCGTAGGGATTAACACAAAAATAATTATTTTAAAAATTGTGTTTTTTATTTACAATTTTTGACCAAAAAAAAAAATTGATTTCAAATTAAAATTGAAAGAAAGAAATAAAAATTGTCTGTCTTCTGTTTGATATCAATCACCATATTGCCCAGACCATCTAGAAATATCTCCACTGGGCATTTGAGTAGACCTTAACCCATGTATGCAGCTGTGTATTGGGTGGTAGTGTGTAGTGTACAGTTGAGAATGAATAGCTAAATGAATTGCAAAAGTAGTCATTGCTATGTGTGAGCGCATTGAATTTTTCCATTGCATGCATTCAGGCGCAAAACGTCTCAAAATACCACTGCAGGTGTGTGCACAGAATGCAAAAGCAAAAACTCCAAAGAAAAGTATTTCGACTGAGAAGTGCAAAAATACAAAAAAAAAAAAAAATAGAAGAAAATATAAAAGTCAATTGTCGCTTGGCAAGCATATTGGGTACGCAAGGAAGGAAGTAGCGATGATGAGTTTTTATTTTTTTCTATACTCACCGACACACACACCCATACACACATTAACAATTGATTGTAGTATATGTAGCAGCAGCAGCTAATATGTAGTTATTGTGCAAAGAAAATTATCATAATCAAATTGTTGGAGGATGACAAAAAAAAAAACAAAAAAAAAAAATGTGCGAATGCAATAAAATGAGTTTTACTCTTGAATGAATGCGTAAGGAAGGTAGTGGGCGGAATTTTTTTTTGTTGCTAGTAGTTGTTTCTTTTATTGCAAATTCTATGACTGTGTGTGCATGAGTTAACTGACACTTATCAGTGATGACTGAGGTACGTGTGGCAAGTGTTTTGTTGCTATATGCATTGTTAGAGATATCGATAGCATTCTTATGAAGCAAGAATATTTGAACTATGAAATGCATATGCGATGGAAATTGTACGACAGCATTGAGTGAATGAAGAAATGCTAGGAATGCATTTTACAAATATGTATAATATATAAATATGATGCAGCAGTTCTCATTATTAGAGTTGGGATTACATGCAAAAAAAAAAAACGCCTAAATGTAGGCAGCATTATATTTACAAGAAAATTCAGTGGCGTGCTTGTGAGTAGGTTGCTTGGGGTCTTCTGTAACCTCCTTTTTATAGGCGAAAGCATTTTCTCACTTTTCATAATAATTTTTTTTTTTAATTTATCGTCTAGTAAAATTTAAAACCAGTCACTGGACGAACTTGTTAATTTAATATATTTTTAGGCGCACAATTTTGCAAACAAAAACATTGTTTGGCTTATTTTAAGCGGATATGAACATAAAAAATGTAAAAAGCGCAATTTCCAAACTAAACCTTTCTGAAGCCGAAAATCGGTGGATTTTTTTACATAACATTTTTGTCATAAAAGCCTGTTTTAAAAATTTTTGTGTCAAAAAAACTCTATTTATCAGTTTTTAAGATCCCAAAAAAGCATCGCTTTAAAAACTTAAAAAAAAATTTCTACAGAAATTTAAAATGAAAAAAAAAAAAAATTTTTTTTTCTAAATTTATAAAGTACTATATAAAAGTTCAAAGTAAAGAACAGTGATTATAAAAAAATAAATTATTAAAAAAAAATTATTTGTATGAAAAAAAAAATATTGTATCTTAGGAACAAAAAATTTTTTTTTATTTCCTATAACTGTTAAATTTATTTGAAGATGGAAATAATATATTAATTTTTCATAAAAAAAATTATTTGTATGAAAAAAAATAATAATTTTTTATGAAAAAAAATGAAAATATTTTTTTTTGAAAAAAATAAATACTTGTAAAATATGTTTCACCCGGGAAGTAATATATTTATTTTTTAATTTATTAAAAAAAAAAAATGTTTGTATGAAAAAAAAAAATTGTTTCTTATGAACAAAAAAAATTTTTTTATTTCTTATAACTGTAAAATTTATTTGAACATGGAAATAATATATTAATTTTTCATAAAAAAAATTATTTGTATGAAAAAAAATAATAATTTTTTATGAAAAAAAAATGAAAATATTTTTTTTTGAAAAAAATAAATACTTGTAAAATATGTTTCACCCGGGAAGTAATATATTTATTTTTTAATTTATTAAAAAAAAAAAATGTTTGTATGAAAAAAAAAAAATTGTTTCTTATGAACAAAAAAATTTTTTTTATTTCTTATAACTGTTAAATTTATTTGAACATGGAAATAATATATTAATTTTTCATAAAAAAAATTATTTGTATGAAAAAAAATAATAATTTTTTATGAAAAAAAAAAATGAAAATATTTTTTTTTGAAAAAAATAAATACTTGTAAAATATATTTCACCCGGGAAGTATCTAATATATTTATTTTTTATAAAAATAAAAAAAATTATTAAAAAAGAAATTACTTGTATGAAAAAAAAATTTTATGGAAAATTATTACTATGAAAATAAAAAAAATATTTTTTATGTAAGAAAGAACTATTTCTTAAATTAAATTAAATTAAATAGCCCTGAAAATATTTTTAGCCAATTTCCAAAATTTTGTTCAAAGCCAATACCCAAACTTCGAGTTTTATCCCGTTATCATGTTATCGTAAAATCAACTCCCGAACCCCCAGTGCATGCTAAAATAAAAAAAATATATATCCCCAATATAAATTTTTGTTTGTGTTTTTTTTTTTGGTTTTTTTTTTTACAATTTATCATCTTACCTCTTATCATAGCGACGGCAACTGACCTTTAATGTGTAATTTCGTTTATGAATCACGTGATAAAGGGTAATAAAAAGAGACAAATTACATTAAAGAGCAATGAAAGAGACGTGAGCAACAGGCATTTTGTCACGCAACGTACCTACACTCAAAAGTTTTTGTTGTCGCATAAAGAAAAATAAAATTTTGATTTAAGGAAAGAGCATAAAAGATGCAACGTGAGATAGAAGTGGTCATTAATTTTACGCAGTCAACAGAGGAATGCGGCGAAGTCTAGGACAAAGCAGACGAAGTAAGAGATAAGTGATGAGCCATCGAATGCAACTCATTGCCATAAACACTAAGTAACTACAACCACCAGCGACGCATGCAAGTCTTGCGCATAATCTCAAAAGTGTTGCATACCTTTAGGCGGCTGCATTCATTATTGCTTTGTTTGAACACTTAATTAATATTTGTCGTTAAACTCATACAAACTTCATAGCTTCAATTTTGTCAATAAACATCTCTACACACTTCCCCTTACGCCACGCCACGTCACTCACACGCTGATTGTTATTTGGAGAGCGCTATTGACAAAACACAGCCAAAAAGTATGCACACATTTTGTTGAAATGCTAGCAGGATTTTGTAAAATTACGTGTTGGCAAGCAGTCACAGACAGAGCGAGAGAGACAAGCAAGGAGTTATAAACAAAAACAAAAGTAGTTAAACATAAAATGTAGCATCATCGTCGGTAGGGTAGGAGTTTAGGCGTGAAGTAGACGAAGCGACATCAGCAGTTAAATGAAGTAAGGAAAGTGGGAAAAAAGGGTTAGTTTGTACACAAAGACACACAACATACCGACTTTGATGCAATTTAGCCGAAGTGTAGTTTATACGTTAGTTTAAGCTTTAGAAGTTTTCAGTTGTTTTGCCGAATTTTAGGCGTGGCAGGAATCGTAACGGCTAGGGTGTATCAAGCAGCATTGCAGTCTTTGTAACTTTAACAAGTCAGTTGCCGGCTGGAAGTTTTTGCCAATTGCATTATTCTGCATGACAAAAAGTCGTTGTGTTTGTTTACACACGACTCGCACACCACGAAATGTTTTGCGCCTTAAGCTATGCCTCAAACTTTGTTACACTTATTTTTGCGGATGCTTAATGTCACTGCTACAATAGAATACAATTGAAGTTGTCGTACTTACATTGCACTTTGGTTGCTGTGTTTGGCTACAAACTCGCATATTTAACTGTGGTCACGTTTTTGCACGTGTTGAAATCAAATCGAAGCATATGAAAACTGTCTGTAATATTTGCTGAGATTGAAAATTTTGTGTTTTTGTAATGGAGGGATCTCGTTTAAAAACATTGCTGCAGTAGTAAGTTTACGTTTGTGGAATATTAAATAAGGTTGCCGCCTGAAATGCACTTTTATAGGGGTGTATATGCATTGCTCAATTTTGGGTGCCAAAAAGTATGCAACATTATTTTGTTTTAAAGTGCATTGGTCTTATTTTAAGTTCAAGTTTGTGAGTTCAGGAGAGTATTCCATTTATTTCTATTCAAATATTTGTGTGTTATACTTTTTCACAGCCTTAAAGTATGCTATAAAATTTGTCTAAGCTTTAGCCTTCAAAGCACAGTTTTCATTTACAAGCTTCTAAAATCAAAACTAAAAATCTAAATTTTTTTAAATCTTACTTACCACTGTTTCTTCTTTTTTAAACCTTTAGCCCCTGATGCAAATGCCAAACGTATATTGGAAGAGGCTAGCACAGCTGTACATCGGCGTTACAATTTCTTTGAAACCACCATACAAATTGAGGAATTTACACCACAAATGGAGAGTTGCAAACAGTGCTGTGTACCAAGCACGTAAAAGTGCAAAAGGAAAGCGCAGGAGTGATGACAACTCGAGTAACAAATAAGTTTTCATATAAGAAAATTTTTAAAAAACGAAAAAAAATATATACATATATAATTTAAATATTTTCAATGCCATTTAAAATGTACTTCTTATGTTTAAATTCGCATTTTTGCTAGTTACATCTAAGAAGAAACAAAGCTAATTTTCTTTATATTAGTTTAGTAAGCATTTGTTTCT
Organism: Sphenella marginata; assembly: GCA_951509765.1. Classification (NCBI taxonomy): domain Eukaryota; kingdom Metazoa; phylum Arthropoda; class Insecta; order Diptera; family Tephritidae; genus Sphenella; species Sphenella marginata. The sequence goes on along the minus strand of OX608080.1, from coordinate 103,146,125 downwards.
AAATGAAATCACACAATTTTTACTTGTAAGTTTCATATAAATTTTGGGTTGTTTTGCTATTTTAATTAAAAATTTCTTGAAAGCTTTGAAATACAATATACAATATGTGTACATAAGAGTAAATATGTATAGACTTAATACTTTTGTAAAACTTTTGCGTATTTTTTCTTGGTGGTGGAGATGAATAATATAATATTAAATAAAATAAAATAAAATAAAATAAAATAAAATAAAATAAAATAAAATAAAATAAAATAAAATAAAATTAAATAAAATAAAATAAAATAAAATAAAATAAAATAAAATAAAATAAAATAAAATAAAATAAAATAAAATAAAATAAAATAAAATAAAATAAAATAAAATAAAATAAAATAAAATAAAATAAAATAAAATAAAATAAAATAAAATAAAATAAAATAAAATAAAATAAAATAAAATAAAATAAAATAAAATAAAATAAATTAAAATAAAATAAAATAAATTAAAATAAAATAAAATAAAATAAAATAAAATAAAATAAAATAAAATAAAATAAAATTAAATTAAATTAAATTAAATTAAATTAAATTAAATTAAATTAAATTAAATTAAATTAAATAAAATAAAATAAAATAAAATAAAATAAAATAAAATAAAATAAAATAAAATAAAATAAAATAAAATAAAATAAAATAAAATAAAATAAAATAAAATAAAATAAAATAAAATAAAATAAAATAAAATAAAATAAAATAAAATAAAATAAAATAAAATAAAATAAAATAAAATAAAATAAAATAAAATAAAATAAAATAAAATAAAATAAAATAAAATAAAATAAAATAAAATAAAATAAAATAAAATAAAATAAAATAAAATAAAATAAAATAAAATAAAATAAAATAAAATAAAATAAAATAAAATAAAATAAAATAAAATAAAATAAAATAAAATAAAATAAAATAAAATAAAATAAAATAAAATAAAATAAAATAAAATAAAATAAAATAAAATAAAATAAAATAAAATAAAATAAAATAAAATAAAATAAAATAAAATAAAATAAAATAAAATAAAATAAAATAAAATAAAATCAACTCAAATCAAATAAAATAAAATGAAATAAAATAAAATAAAATAAAATAAAATAAAATAAAATAGAATAAAATAAAATAAAATAAAATAAAAAAAATAAACTCAAGTCAAGGGTTCACGTGATCCAGCCTGTGACCATAAAATTTTATTTGCCGCTTAGCTGCTAATGTTGTGCTCATTACATATGTATGTGTGTGTATGTATGTATGTGTGCATGTCTGTATGTATTTTTCTGTGTACTATGACAGCCACAAATCACGCATATAAAGTCGCTTGTGTGCGCCTAAAATTATGTGTTGCCCGTTTTGGCATTTTTAAGTGGAATGGAAAATGTTTGTTTCGGCGGGCATTTTGTCTACCCTAAAATGTATAGCTGCAAGCGGTAGATGGTGTGGTAAACTGTTTAGTAGTGTGCATTTATTTGGGGTTTTTAGTAAAGCGTGGGCACGAACGTGTTAAACTGTGGAATGCGTGAAGTGTTCGACACGTTTAAATCCATGTTATGGCCAAAAGCATTTGTTGCAATATAGTACGAAAAAAGACCCTCCGAAATATGTTTGTTCTATTGCATATTTTTAGGTGCGATGGATTGAAAGCCTCTAACTTTTGCTGCGCCTAAAAATATGCACTACTGAAATGGAAAAAAAAACAGATTTTCTCATATTTGTTATAATAGATACCGAAAAGATGTGTTTAGGGTTCGATGTAGTTATATTTTTATGAATCTTGCTCTTCTCAATATCTGCACTTTTTATCCAAAAGAATATAAAATTCCATACAAATTAAATGTCCTCAATTCTCTCATTTTTAAAGACTTTCATCTTCCCCATCTCTGCAGTTGCTTAGGTAACACAGCAAAAGTGATAAGTCAACAGACTGTAGGAAAAACTTCTAGCTCTGAACTTGTTCGCTTCTAGTGCATAAGTTCGTCTTCAATCGGATTAACATGACTTTAACTAGAAAATTTAAAATGACGTTGCCATGGTGATGGAAATTGCAAACTTTGTTTAGCCCTTTTCTGTAGTTCCTATTCTGAAATTCTTTTTACGATTTCTGAACTTCAATTGACTTCTCTGAAATACTATTTCCGATTTTTGAATATTAGTTGACTACTCTGAAATACATTTAACAATTTCTGAAGTTCAATTCACTCCTCTGAAATACATTTAACAATATCTGAAGTTGAATTGACTATTCTGAAATACATTTTAATACTCCTGAAGTTGAATTGACTATTCTGAAATACATTTAACAATTTCTGAAGTTGAATTGACTATTCTGAAATACATTTTAATACTCCTGAAGTTGAATTGACTATTCTGAAATACATTTTAATACTCCTGAAGTTGAATTGACTATTCTGAAATACATTTTAATACTCCTGAAGTCCACCTAAATCCTCTAAAATTTATTTTACGACTTCAGAAGTTCAATTGACTAATCTGAAGTGCATCTAACTATTTCTGAAGTTCAATTTACTACTCTGAAATACATTTAACTATTTCTGAAGTTGAATTGACTATTCTGAAATACATTTTAATGCTCCTGAAAAACATTTTAATACTCCACCTAAATTCTTTAAAACTTATTTTACGACTTCTGAATTTTAATTGAGATCTCTGAAATATTTTTTAGGACAACTGAAGTTCAACTGACTTGTCTGAAATACTATTTTTGGTTTTGAAGTTAATTTTTCTATTCTAAAATAATTATTCAAATTACTACTTTTAAATAAAATCTACTACACTAAAGAACCAATAACCTGCATATTGATTCATTTGAAAGATATAAAAAAAATGCCATTTACTAGTGAAAAGGAAGAGGAAAAAATTATTTTTATTTCCAGATGCTTAAACAAATGTTACAGATCACTTTCACCTTGGCGAGGTCATCAATGCCTATACAGTGGTGGATATAAAAATAGCATACATCAAAATAAATTTTCTCACATACATTTCTGCTGCAATAAGCCAAAAAAGTCAAACTGCAATTTGGTCGAATACGGAATAGTACCAAGTTTTTACTGAAAATATAAGTTAGGCGTGGGGTAGGACTCACTAGCAGCTAACTTCCTTACAGGGCACACTCACCACACTTTCATCATTATTATTCTATCAGTCGTTGCCACAGCATAACAATACAAAATTTCTACACATTTCTCTGAGTACAAACATATGTCTGAATATTTAATAAATATTAAAATTTAAATTTATGATGCTCACACAAAAGTAAGCGTTTAAGCGTGAGTGTATGGGTGTTTGGTATGCATTTGCAACTCATTCGTCTACACGTTGACACTTTCTTTTTGTTGTTTGTTTGCTTTTGGTTTTTTTTTTTTTTGGGGAACAAAATTTTACATATTCCCATGTTAAGTGCAATAGTACCAAGTGGGAGAGGGGGGGGGGGGTTGCAAGTGCAACGCAGCATAGATGAGTTGGTTGCAGGAAGCAACAAAATAAATACTTCACATCATGAGCAATACCACACAAATACAATTTCCAATTCAACTAAAGCTCATAAATAATGAATTATGCGCCACAATTTATACCATAAAATACATATAAATATATGTATGTATGTAATTGTATATATTTTTATTGAGTGTGTCGAATATGTGAAATATTTTTGTATGCCAGCGTATGTGTGTGTGTGTGTGTGTAAGTGGTTGTCGATGCGGTGACTGTGATGACGATACTCAACATATTTGCTGTGATGTGAAATGCAATGTATGTATGTGAGTTGTATGTGAGTTGTGGTGGTATTGGTGGTGGCACTGGCTGCAGGTAACTGTCTCAGGTTAATACTAAGTGACAGGTGAATTGAGAAGAGTTGAGCAGTGAGATAGAAAAGGCACGAAGTGTTGTGCGAAAAACAGCTGTGAGCAAAGTGCATAGAGCGTGAGTGGCGCTGGGGCGCTCTGAGCGCAATAATGGTAGAGCAAATGTGAGAGAGAGTGTACTAAGCTTGAGAGAGTACAGGTAGTGTATGTTCGAAAGTGAGTATTTGAGCACTTCGAAAGGTATGAAGAGAGAAAGAAAGATACACAAAGTGCAAGCTAAAGAGAACGTATTTCACGAAGAGAGCGATATTTCGAGTTTAAGCGAAAGTTCGTATTACTAGCGTTTTAGTACCGGAATTTATATTTATGCTCGAAAAGCAAGAAAAACTAAAGTAAAAAATGAAAAATGAAATGTTGAAAATTATTGCAACGAAAAATAAGTAAAAACTGAAATGAACTAAAATGGAGTAAAAAAACAAGTAAATTAAGGATGGTAAATATTTATCGAGACAATTGTGAAGAAATGGACCAACTACAAAATATTTACAAAAGTTAGAGATTAGGCCCCGAAAAGATTATTAAAATTATTAAAAAAAAAAAAAACGAAAGGACAACGAAAATGTTTAGAAGGTATGAAGAAAAGATGAGGGAAAAATAAATTGATGATAATAAAATAATAGTCGAAAGTAACAAGAAACGATCAAGAGCAAAAAGACAAAAGAACGGCAATGAAACGAAAATGAAAATAAAAATAAAATGGAAGAAATAGCAGTGAGGCGGTCCTAAGTCAAAGAGGAATGTATGCCAAATGAATACCAGACAACGGAAAAGACTAGGAATAGAAAAAAGTGACAAAAAGAAACTTAAAAAAAAGCGAATTAAGCAAAACGAAAGTGAGACAAAAGGTAGAAAAAACAAGGCAAAAAGCGAAATGGAAATAAGAAACTTAACAATCAGAAAGAACGAAAAGGAAAATTTTTGTAGAAATAAATAAATGAGAAAGCAAAATTTAAAGGTGGTGAGAATGAATTTAATATGGAAGTGGAGGCTGAGGATAACAAAGGCGAAAGGGAAAAAGATGTGAAAATGAAATTGAAGAAACCCAAAATTGAACCCAAGAGGAATGCTGGATTATATATAGGCGAACAATAAGTGAAAACAAGATGAAAAGAATGTATGAGTGATAAAAATTTAGATAAAAAAAAAAAAAGAAAAAAAAATTTTAAAAATAAAAAAACTAATTCATACTGCATAAAAATATAGATGATAAATAACACACGCAAAAAAATATTCGAAACTACAAGGAAAAATGCATTGAAAAAATAATAAATCGAAATTTCGAAAATAAATATTGCTTCCAAAATCGCTGCTCTCTTTTTAGTACTTTCTCTGGCGCTCTTTTCGTCTAAAAAAATTTCGCTGCATTTATCATACACTTCGCCGTGGCTCTCTTTTAATTTCTCTCTCTCTCTCTCTCTCTCACTCTCGCACATGAAATCTCTATCCGGCTACACGCTCACCTTCGAACATTCAAGTATGCCATGCGGCACTCGTTAATTTGCCCTATTTAACTAAAGGCAGGAAACAACTAGGATCCATATTTACTTAGCACGCCACAAAAAGGATATAAAGACGGAAATAAAATACAACAATTTACGTAAACAAAAGGAAAAGGTAATGAACTCTGTAAGCAGCGACAGGTATAGCTTAAAGTGCGTGAGCGAAAAAAAAAATTGTTGCGCAAATAAGAAAGAATAAAAGAAATTTATCCAAAAAAAAAAAAACAAACTAACAAATCGCACAAAGAGCAGGGAGCAGATTTGGCGAAACGCAACTCCTCTTGAACAATCGATGCTTTAGTGCACGCAATTTTGTCGTGCTCACTTAATAGCAATTTGACCTATGTATACACAAACACATTGATGTATACCAACAAAAACAAATATTTATATAGTACATTAATTTTTTTTTTTTTGTTTTTTTATTTTTGTATAGCACTAAGTCAACTTGACCTTTGTCAAGGGAATACCCAAATGCTATTCAACTTGGTTTGCTGTTTGGTCAGTAATGCCATTATGAGATTATGAATTTTTGATTTATACATCAAAAGTGTACTAAGAAGATTATTTTGATTTTTTTTTGGGAATGGGAGAGAAATATTTACCTCAACCTTTATATTATATTGTTGTTGTTTTTGTTTTATAATTTTTTTTTCTTTACCGTCTAGCAGAGTTTTAGAAGAACAAAGGGCTTATGAATTCATTAGCGTGGAAAAAAAGTGGTAACGAGAAAACTGCAAAGGTACTCCTTTCAAGTGGATTGTATGTATGTAAATTTATTATTTAGGGAATATTTTCAAGAGATGAACGTGATTAGGTTTCATTTTTATTTATGATTTATTTGGGACATTTTGACCTTTTAAATGCCTACATTAGGCCAAATATTTTTATTTTAGCTCAACAACTATCAATTAACTATGTCTCAAACCTTTGAAAAACTGTATAGTTCTCAAGTTGATATCCAACATCATTTTCCAAGTGTTTTCTAATAGTATTTGGGTACAAGTTGAGAACTAAAATTTTCTCATATTGAGGAACAGCTTTTTATCTCACTTTTTATTGAGAAAGCTTTGATTCTCAAGTTTATCCGGTGTTGAGAAAAATTTTTGAGATTTGAAAAGTAGGTTAGTCCTTGAGAACTTGAGATGTAGGGTAACTCAAGCCTAAGTGTTACTTCAATATTTGTAATGGGACTAATGAAACGATAATGCAATGCGAGGGAAAATAACAAAGAAACGATAATGAAACTAATACTAAGGTATACCGAAATGATTTATAATTAATATTAAAGACGAAACTTTAAAAAACAACGAGGGGATAACGAATTGTTAATTAACAAATGAAGAACCAAAAACAGAGCTACAGTGAATCAACAACTACGAAATGATAAGGAAGCGCCAAAGAATGATAAAGAAACTTAAATGACATGGGAATAAAAAAGGAAGGAAATGGTAACAAAACGATAGCAGAACAGCGGTAATGAAATAGTAGGGAGCAACATGAAACGATGCAGAAGTGATAATGACAGCTAGGTGGTGATGAAATGATACTGAAGAAAAAATAAAACCATAGAAACTCCACGGAGAAACCAAATGGTAAAAAAAGCAAAGCCTAAACGATAAAAAACAGAAAACTTGAAGAAACGAAAACGAAAACGAAAAAAAAGCTAAGCGAAATAGAGGTGAATGCTAGGAAGGTATGAGAACAAAGTAAACTAAAGAGCATATAACGTTTCTAGAACAAAAAAAAAACCGATGGAGATATAAGATAAGAGGTGACAGCGATAAACCACATAGAATTATAACGGGAAAAAAGGAATATGGTATGGAAACTTGAAAAAACGGAAACAACGGAAGAAGAGGCCAGACAAAAACGTAAAGAAAATTAAAGGGGCAACAAGAGCGAAGAAAATGACAGTTATGATTGGAGTCAAAACAAGCTAAAGCAAGAAAAAACCTGCCAAAGGCAAAATTGGTAATGGAAAATAAATGGGAATGAAATTGGAACAAGTTATAAAACACATTAAATGGATTGGTAATGAAACGAATAGGAAACGAAGCGTTAAATGCAAAGGAAACGTGGTAAAAAATAAACAAAAGCGAAACAAAAAAGATGAGATCAAAGCGTCGAAAAATTTGTGAAAATGTAACAGTAAAATTGCTGGAATATGAAAGGGAGGAACAGAATAAGAACAGAACACTACAGTTGGATGAAAGCCTAGCGAGGTAGAAATGAAATGAAAAACTAAACAAACAATACAAATTTTAAATATAATCGCGAAATTATTTTTTGCTTGAACTTTTTTATTCCCACAGAACAAAATTTCCCCATTTCCCCTACTTTGGTAGGAAATAGGAGTTTTTTGTAAGAAATTCATACATATCTTTTGGGTTTTCGGAGGAATAAATGACTATTTCACAATCTACTAAGATAACTACGAGCTTTTCAATGGCAGCGATTTGCGTCAATTAAAATCGAACAAATCTCCTTGCTCGCTGTTAAAAGGACGACAATCGGCATCTGTCACCACTTCACTAGAATTGCAAGCATACAACTTCTATTCCAAAAATTCGATTGCCAAATAAATCTACCAATCTAGGTGCTCAATCTTTCATACAAACGATGCGATTGAATGTCGTAGCCATACAAAACCAGGGCACATGACAACTACACAGCTTCAGTGAGACAACAAAAAATAGTGCGACCAAAAGGAAAACACTTAAAAAGCAATACAAAAAGATATGACAAAAAAAAAAAAAAAAAAGCAACAAGCAACAACAATGCGTGTGCGTGACAGCAAACAAAAAAAGAACAGAGAAACTGAAAAAGGTAAACAAGAAATGCAAAAACAAAAAAGGTGAAATGAAAAAATTCGCTATGCAGGAAAACCAACTTGTAAGAGGAAGTGTTGAACAACAGAGCCTGCAAGCCGGTTAACAAACAAAATGAAAAACACGCAACACTCAGGCTTAGCTTGGCAATGCATCGGGTGGGCTCGTGTACTTAGCACGCACAAACGGCTGGTTATGCCTGCATGCATGAAACTTGTTTGTGCATGAATATGACGCGCGTTGTGAGATTACCATTCGGCGAGTATGCGAGTGAATGCATGATAGCAATGAGAAATGGGAGTTGCAATGGCTTCTGTGCTTCGACTTGGGGTTTATGTCAACGCACTTGCAATTTTAGGTTGGTGTTGTTGTTGCTGTGTGTGACATCACCTTTACTTATGTACGTTATTGCAATAAAGTTGGCTTGGGGTCGAGTGAGCTGCGATCAAACTTTTCGGATTCGTGGAGGTATTGGTTAAACGCCTTAGGCAATGAGCCAGCGCTGGGTACCGGTAAGAGTTAACGAAGAGTAAGAGTGGTGAATAGTACAGGAGGAAGGAGTAACCAGTGGATGATCAGAATGTTGTACGCCAAGTTGTGAAATTCCATTTAAAATCCCAAATGAAGTTCAGAAGTTCCATTTCAAATTCAGAAAATCCCAAATGATGTTCAGAGATTACATTTTAAATTCAGAAAATCCCAAATGATATTCAGAAAATCCATTTCAAATTCAGAAAATCCAAAATTAAATTCAGAAATTTAATTTCAAATTTAGAAAATCCCAAATGATATTCAGAAAATCCATTTAAAATTCAGAAAATCGAAAAATTAAGTTTATAAACTCCCTTTAAAATTCATAAAATCTCAAATGAAGGTCAGAAATTCCATTTAAAATTCAGAAAGCCCCAGTTGAAGTTCAGAAAAAATCCAAGGTACCTCTATGAGAGTAAGCATAAAAAGGTGTCGTTTCCACCCTAAAAAAGGTTTTGCAAATAAATAATCGGTTTTCATTAAAAAAAATAATCGATTATTTCCCATTTTTCAAAACTAGCGATTATTTCCAATCGATTTTTATTAATGCTACCTAAATTTTTTTTAAAATAAATAAATCGATTAATTTTCTTAAGAACAAGCCGAAAAAGAAAATTTTCCTGAAAAAGAAAATTTTCAGACTGCTTTCGGTTTTTATTAACTGCTATTTTTTTTAAAGAAATAAATCAATTATTAAAAAAAAAAATCGATTATTGATTAATCGATTATTCCCAGTAGAAGTCACATCCCTGAAAAAGAAAATTTGCCATCAGAGACTGCTTTCGAAGAAGAGGAAAGCAAACCGTTCAAAGAAATGATACTAGTGCAAAAAATGAAAAAATGAAAAAAAAATCAGCTAGTTTCCTAACCAACAAATATTTTCTCACCATATCAAACGACATTTGTGCAAACGACATTTTGTGTAATAGCTCACTTCTTTGCTAGGCCTTGACAAGCGGTCAGTGCAGTCACCATAACGGTAAGTTGGTGTTTTGTGGTTTGTTTTGTATGTGCGAGGCAACTCAGGTCCAAGCAAGGTACACAGGAGTGAGGTTAGCGGCATGTCAAGTACAAAAAAGATTAACTAACTAAGTTGTTTACAATAATAATAACAACAAAAAAATATTCAACATGAAAGTATGTAAATATGCAAATATGGTTGTAAGTTTTGTTTGATAAAGAGCGCCATCTGCATAGTTTTTTGAGTGTCCCACGAGTATGACCTCTGGTGGGAGTAGTTGGAAACTTTTGTGTGTGGATGTAGTAGGCGCAGTTATGTATGTGTGTGTGCTTGTAACTGCAAACAACAAGTTCATACTTTCAACCAACAACATCAAACGCATATGACTTTAAATATCAAAGGTTGTACAAGTTGCTGGTACCACAATGACAAGTCAAGTCTGCAAGGTAAAGTGCAGATGACACAACAATAACAATAGCAATCGGAAAAAGTGCAAAATTTAGTGGGAATTTGGCGACCAACTATGTGTTTTCTATGATTTTTGAGTGAAGAAAAAAGAAATGCAGTCATGCAGTATGTTTGGTGTAAAGTTTTTAAACTTCAAAAAATATTTCGTTTTGTTGATTTTCATAAAACTTTTCAAAAGCTTTGCGTTTAATTAATGTTTTAAAAAAAAAATTTCACTTTCTTGTTTTATTCATAACTCGCTAAGTGTCTACGAAAAAAAAAGTTGGGCTAATAAAATTTAAATTAAATTCGCTTCGGAAAAATGTTCGGTTTGCGCTTAAATTGAAATTTAAAAAGTTGTTCGGTATTCGTACGACTATAACTCATTAAATCATTATTATTTTTTGTTGACAAATATTTTTTTTTTTATTTTTTTTTTATTCTTACTTTTACGAGAGAAATTTTCAGAAAAATTATTACTTTTTCTTGTTTTTGTTTTATAAATATTTTTATTAGATATTAATTTACAACAGAAATTTCCAAAAAAAAAAAAAAAGTCTTTGTTGTTTTTTTGATAGATATTTTTATTGTTATTTTACAACAAAATTTTTTAGAAAATAATTTTTTTTTTTTGTTAAAATGTTTTATTATTATTTTGCAACAGAAATTTTCAGAAAAATAAATCTTTTTTGTTTTTTTTTTTGATAAATATTTTTTTTTATTATTTTACAACAGAAATTTTTTTGTTGTTTTTTTTTGATAGATATTTTTATTGTTATTTTACAACAAAATTTTTTAGAAAATCATTTTTTTTTGTTTTTTTTTTTTGTTAAAATGTTTTATTATTATTTTGCAACAGAAATTTTCAGAAACAATACATTTTTTTTGTTGTTGTTTTTGATAGATATTTTTATTATTATTTTACAACAGAAATTTTTAGAAAAATAATTTTTTTTGTTGTTTGTTGTTTTTTTTTGATAGATATTTTTATTATCATTTTACAACAGAAATTTTTATAAAAATATATTTATTTGTTTTTGTTTTTTTGATAATTTTTTTTTTTACAACAGCAATTTTCACAAAAAACAAAAGGTGTTTTCTTGTTTTTCTTTTTTTGATAGATACGTATTTTAATTATTATTTTACAACAGAAATGTTTAGAAAATATTTTTTTGGGTTTTATTTTCGATACAATTTTTTATTATTATTTTGCAATAGAAATTTTCAGAAAAATACATTTTTTTTGTTGTTTTTTTTGATAGATATTTTTTTCTATTTTTTATTTGTTTTATTTTTACTTACGCCAAAATGATTTTATATAATTTATATAACAGACGTATCTTAAACAATATTAAGTTTCGGTTGGATTTGCATTTAACGGAATAAAAAAAAAATGAAAAAATAAAAAATTAAGTTAACAACGCCGTTTGGACCTAATTCAACTTTAGCTTTTAATATTTTTGACCGCAAATTTGCTAATAATGAGAGATTTTCTTGTTTTCTCCACGTTGCCACGCTCTTTCTGTCTTTGCTATTGCAAATATTTTTTTAAATTTTTTTTTTCTACTTTACAGCTCTTTTTTTCGGTTTTAATTTAATACAGCGTGTGACAAATACAAATTTTTAGAGGTGCGACCGTTGTCACTTTTGTAAATTTCAAATATTTCAACGCGCTTAAAGCGCACAGAAAAAAAGTCTACCAAATTTGTCAGAAACACAAAAATATAACAAACTTTTTTTGTTTTTCCAACTTTCTTTTGCCTTTATAAATTTTCCCTACGCTGTGGCAGGCGCTGCAAATGACAGGATGGTTGAAACTAAGCAACGCACAACAAAAAAAAAACAAAAAAAAAAATTATGGAAACTTGTTTGAAAACGAAAATAAAATTAAAGCAAAAGATCAATTGAAACAAAAAAAAAACAGCAAAATATTTCACACAAAATTTTCCACTAAACATAATTTCGCCTTCAATTTTCGTACATTTCCCAACACTTAGTCATATTTTTCGTGTGCCAAAGTTTGCACTTTAATTTAAATTTAGTTCGTTTTTTTTTGTTTTTGCTTTTGGGATACACTTTTCAGCTTAAGCATATTTTTAGTTAAATAAGTATGTAAGTATGTGCATACCAAGCCACCACATCACAGCGATTTGGTACATTTTGGTGTAAAACTTTTTGATTTTCGTGTTGGACAGCCAGAGCACCGACGTTCTGTTTAGAACAGTTTAGCGTGTGCTCTGTGTGGGAATTCTGTGTTGTTGTTTTTGTATGAACAACTTTTAAAATTAACCCAATTTTCAAGTAAATTATATGTTACTCAGTAAAAAGGGTTTTGAATTTGTTTATTTATTCCTTATTTTGTAAGTTGGTAAGTAAATATTTAACTTTGATCGTGTGCACCTGGGCGTATGAGTGATATTTTGGTTGGGCAACTTGTGATTACTTAGTTATTATGAGTGAAGTTTATGAAACTGAAATGAATGTAAATAATATGTGCACATTTTCTAATACGTTTATATGTATCTAGGTAAGCGTGGAGTGGTTTAGTATTATTTTTTCTTTTTTTACAAAAAACTTTTTTTTGACTTCGCTTAGTGGAAGTTAATATAAATTCATCCTTTTTTCTATAAAACTTTTCTCATAAATTTTGGGTTATTTGGATTGACAAATTGTGTGCAAATATTTTTTGAAATTTCTAATCTATTTTTCTCTCTTTTTTTATTTATTTTTAATATCCACAAAGAGTCGGAGTATACCTTTTGGTTACACAAGTTTGCAAGTAGCTACTTATTTAAAGCTCAAAATGCAATTAAAATATATTAATCGTAAAAAAAGCTTGAGTTCCACATGCTTTTGAAGCTTGGTGTATAAATATTTGCAGCTAGATATGAGTAGGAAATGAAATGAAATTTTGTGCAACAAAAAAAAATCGAACTTCGGTTTAGTTTAACAATTTTTGCCTGAAATAAGGACCTATCTTATATATTTATATGTATATAATACGGGAAAGTAGTGGAATAATAGCTAAAGATATTTAAAATAAAAGTACCTTCAACGAGCACTTTATTCATCGTATAACAATAGAAAGAAGAATATACAAAAATAAAAGTCCAGCAGTTTGATAATTTGGTATGAATAATTTTATTTTATTTTATTTCTTTTTTATTTTTTTTTAATTTTTTTTTTATTTTATTTTATTCTATTTATTTATTTTGTTTTATTTTATTTTATTTTATTTTATTTTATTTTATTTTATTTTATTTTATTTTATTTTATTTGATTTTATTTTATTTTATTTTATTTTATTTTATTTTATTTTATTTTATTTTATTTTATTTTATTTTATTTTATTTTATTTTATTTTATTTTATTTTATTTTATTTTATTTTATTTTATTTTATTTTATTTTATTTTATTTTATTTTACTTTATTTTTATTTTATTTTATTTTATTTTATTTTATTTTATTTTATTTTATTTTATTTTATTTTATTTTATTTTATTTTATTTTATTTTATTTTATTTTATTTTATTTTATTTTATTTTATTTTATTTTATTTTATTTTATTTTATTTCAAAACAGGTAGACCCTCAACACAGCTTTTAATACTCTCTACTAAGAAATTTCTAAATCTAACTTAAGCTTTTATTACTTCATCCCATAGATGTCGGAAATAAAAACAGTTAAGCGCAAATAATAAAAAAACTTTCCAAAAAGCACAACCAATACTAAATATGTTATTATTTGAAAGTAAACTAAGTCAAGTTGTTGTTCAAGTATGCTTCCGTTTCACCACTCAAAAATCTCGTTAGTAGCCATTCATGTATGTATGGATGTAAATTTTATATCCAATTTATTTTGCAAAATTTTTATATTTTTCCTTAAACCCAACTAGAACAATACTTTTTCAATATTTTTATATATTCCTTAGTTTCTTCTTTTCAAGCTTTTCTACGTTTTGGCGCAATGCAACAGTTCATTCATGCATGCAACATATTTTTTGGCCTCTTGCTAGTAGTGCAGCAAATCGTCACAGGCACACACACACGCATACAAACTCATACAAATTATTGTTGTATATTTTCCTAGGGAGCAAAAGCTCACCGTATGCCAACTAACTTGTATATTCCCACACGTGAAAAACAAAAAGTTATGACTTATAAAAATTATTTTAACTTTGCTTTGTTTTTTTTTTTTTCTTTTTTTTTTTTAGAATTCTATGACACTCTGTGTTTGTGTAGTTGTGTGTGGCCCTGTGTTTATGTAGGTTGATATTCATGAACTTTTCTATATTTTTAGTTTTATTGTTTTTGAGTGTAGGTATTTATGTGTGTGTTTGTTAGCTGTGCCCAGTCGAATGCTCAAGTGCGCATAATTTATAAGAGTTTTGTGCGCCCTCAAGTATGCAAAGCACATTGTATATGAAGATTGGCACAGGGTAGTGTGTGAAAGTAGTGGCACAAAGTTGAAAGATGAACGAAAAGAGCTTTACTCGGTGCGGTAGTGAGCCCTAACGAGTTGGAGCGAAAAAAAAAAAGACCTGAAATACCGTAACCAAACTCAACCGCAGCACTTCCTAGATATTTTTATCAATTATAAGTGAAAAAAATATTAATCGATTATTTACGATCGCTACAATATTCATCTACTATTTTATCGTATTTTCATTTTTATGGTCTGAAGTTATTTCTTTTATTGATAAAAAATGGATACATTTTATTTTTAATTATTATCGCTTTCCGTCCATTAGTTTTCAATAAATTATTATCGATTTTTAAAATTTTTTCTCGATAACTTAACATTTTTAATTTATTTTTTTTAATCTATCGATTTCAATATATGTCCCAAAACTGTATTATTTTATCGATAAAAAATCGATTAATTTATTTTCGATTATTATCGATTTCCGTCGACAACTTAAAATTTGTATTTTATATTTTTAAATCAACTTCCTTTAACATATATGCACTGCATTTTTAGTCTTTTATCGATAAAAAATATATAATTTTTATTTCCGATTTTTAACGATATCCGTCCATTAGTTTTCAATAACTTATTATCGCTTTTCACTATTGTTATTTTTCAATAATTTAACATTTATAATTTATTTTTCTTAAGCTACCGATATTTACATTTGTACTGAAGTTTTAATAATTTATCGATGAAAAATTGATAAATAAAATTGTTTAGGCCATCGGCCTAAATATATATAGTTATTATCGATTTCCGTCGATAACTTACCATTGGAATTTATTTTCCATTATTTTTATTATGTATTGATTTTTATTATGTATACTGAGGTTTTAATAGTTAATCGATAAAAAGTCCGTTAGTTTTGTATGGCTTATTATCGATTATATAAATTCTTTTTTATCGATTTTTTTAAATATTTTATCTTGTTATTTTGAGCTGTTTTTTCCCTTCATTATACGTTTTTCAGAGCTATGAGTTAAAAGTTATCAATTTCTAATATTTATCGATTTTAAATTTTTTTTTGCACTAAATTGTATATTTATCGATATGCTTTTATCGATTACTTATTTTGCCTACAAACCACCATCTCTAGCACACACTGTGGCTCCTGAAGTTCACATCGCCGTCGACTTTTTTTTTTTAATTTTCAGTTATTATGGAAGTTTATTTGTTTTTTTATAATCTCTTTTCCTACGCTTTTCACCACATTGCTTTTGTTGTGTGAACCAGTTGGCCGCCTGTGTGTGTGTGTGTTTGTGTGTGTGCCGCTGCCGTTTGTTGCATGCAACAGTGCGCGCACAGCTGGCTTCTAACTCGTCGTATGGCGTGTGTGTTTGAGCGTGCATTTGCTTGTTGTTGTTGCTTTTCTTTTGCTTATGACTTTGTTATGATTATAATTTTTTCTTTTCGACTCATATTCGGTTACTATGGTCACTTACATTTTTGTTGCACATAACTTATTGCCACTGGTTATTTTTATTTTTTAGTTTTATTGTAGTTGCAACTTGACGCTGTGCAACCTTCATTCGTTGCTTCTTTTAAAATTATTTTTATGACTTATTTTTGTTGTTTTGCTTTTATCATTTTTTACTTGCCGGTTTTGTTAGTGTTTTTTTTTTGCTTCTTTTTTTATTTTACTGCTTTTGCAATTTGCGCACAAAATTTGTTTAAACTCATATTTTTGTTGCATAGAGAAAAAAAATTGTTGTTTGGTTTTTGTTGTTGCACAAAATACTTGAAAATTCGCCAAAGAACAAACAAATAATGAAAACATGCAGGGAAGTATGATTACAAAGGCTTGAGCGAGTACTTGAAAACATTTGTGTGGGCATTGTGGCTCTGGAAGCATGCTTTATGTAACAACAACGATAAGAATTTTGTAATTTGAAAACCAGAGAGCCTCTTAAACATTGTTTTGGATTGTCTTTGTTGTTGTTGTTGTTTGTTAGGGCATAAACTGAAAACTACGAAGAGATTGCGAAAGTTCTGGGAGTGAGAAAAGAAGTTTGCCCAGTCACGAAGTAGCGGCTTGTTTGACCAACTCAAACCTTGTATGGCCGGTTGGTTTGAGAGTGGACCATTCACATGCAAAGGTGGCACTAGTTTTCCTAGTTTCTCTGGGAACCCCGGCAGCTCGGTCCTTCCCTGCTTTTTTTCAAGTTCTTCCACAAAAGCAGCTAAAGCTCTACTAAACTTACAACCAGTTGTTTGCACTCTCTCTCTCTCTCTCTCTCTCTCTCTCTCTCTCTCTATATATATTATTGCGCCATTAAATTGTTGAATATTTGTTTACTTACATTACCAGCAATAACTCCATAAAGCACACAAAAAAGTAACAACAACACTCATCAAATGAACTTAAGTTATTGCCAACTATCATTTTGAGGCTTAAACTTTATTCGTGTTCAATAAAAGTCTAAAGTAAATAAATAAATAAAGCCTCCTTTTTTTTAGTTTTGCGTTCAACCGCCTTTTTCGCTCACTCGTCCATCACAACCCCAAACCGCACAACTCCCAACTAAATGCCTAAAGCGTAGCAAGCATGTGGCAAACAACCAAACAACAAACGAACCGAGTGATGATGCAAATGCAATGAAGCGAGACGAAATTGTTTTTACACGCTGCGTCAAATTTTTAAGTGAAAAACTTTTAGTGCACACGAATTGCTAGTTAAAAATTACTTTTCATTCGGAAAACAACAAAATGCATTTGTGAGGGGAAGGGGGAAAAAAAAAATATAAAAAAACCACAACAACAAACACAATAAAATTAAATGTGGAAAGAAACAAAAAAAAAAAAAAAAAGTGTGTTAAAATTTATATAGAAACATGTAAAGAGTGCTAAGGAGAAGCTGTAAAAAGATAAGTGGCGCGTGAATTTGGGAATTTTTTTTGGCCACAGGGGCGAGTTGTGGAGGATTAGTGAGCGGCATGGGTTATATTTCCAAAGTTGAATGACACTGTTTATTTTTTTAAATTTTATTTTATTTTTATTTTATTTTATTTTATTTTATTTCATTTTATTTTATTTTATTTTATTTCATTTTATTTTATTTTATTTTATTTTATTTTATGTTATTTTATTTTATTTTATTTGATTTTATTTTGTTTTATTTTATTTTAATTGCTTTATTTTGTTTTGTTTTATTTCATTTCATTTCATTTCATTTCATTTCATTTCATTTCATTTGTTTTTATTTTATTTTATTTTATTTTATTTTATTTTATTTTATTTTATTTTATTTTATTTTATTTTATTTAATTTAATTTTATTTTATTTTATTTTATTTTAAATTATTTTATTTCATTTCATTTCATTTCATTTCATTTTATTTTATTTTATTTTATTTTATTTTATTTTATTTTATTTTATTTTATTTTATTTTATTTTATTTTATTTTATTTTATTTTATTTTATTTTATTTTATTTTATTTTATTTTATTTTATTTTATTTTATTTTATTTTTTTTTATTTAAATTGCTTTATTTTGTTTTATTTCATTTCATTTCATTTCTTTTTATTTTATTTTATTTTATTTTATTTTATTTTATTTTATTTTATTTTATTTTATTTTATTTTATTTTATTTTATTTTATTTTATTTTATTTTATTTTTAATTATTTTATTTCATTTCATTTCATTTCATTTTATTTTATTTCATTTCATTTCATTTCATTTAATTTCATTTCATTTTATTTTATTTAATTTCATTTCATTTCATTTCATTTCATTTCATGTCATTTCATTTCATTTCATTTCATTTCATTTTATTTTATTTTATTTTATTTTATTTTATTTTATTTTATTTTATTTTATTTTATTTTATTTTATTTTATTTTATTTTATTTTTAATTTTTAATTCACTGCCAGCATTAACATTTTTAAACTCCCACACATACATACATAGCTACATATGAAAAAAAATGTTCCAGCAATTCAAATCCTCTGTAATGTAAAACTTAAAATCGGTATCAAATAACATCAATTTATTTAATAACATATCGAAATGGAACTAAATATGGCACTCAACCAGCTTCGAAACGTATGAAACCAATATGGACATACTCAGAAACCCATAGAAAAATGAAAAGATATTGAAATAAAATAAAAAAAATTTACAACTCAGAAAAAAAGTCAAAGGCCGGAAAAAAATTATTCTCTGTTACGGTAGCTAGCATACATACATCAGCATACTCTCCAGCAACTTTCGGGGGGATTTCTGAAGTAATCTGGCTTTTTTTTGCATTTATTGAACACGCGCTCATTTCAAATAGTTGTAATTGTAGGTAGCCGCCATTTACATAAAAAAATGGACACTAGAACAAAAGAGTAAAGCGCACACATAGCCAGTACAGCACTCGAAACAATGACACGTCAAACGGCTTTTTGATATTGGCAATTTTCGGCGTCGAAACAAGATGCCCAGTTGTTGCAGGCCAATATTTTTTACTTCTACTTTTTCAATTTACTTATTTAAACATGAACAAATATTGTTTGTTAAATGCGTTCTTTATTTGTTATTATTTTCGAGTTGAAACTTTTTTAATGTTTTTTTTTATACTTTTTGCCTTTGCTATTAATATGCATTAACATTTTATTGTTTTTAATTTCACTTGATAGGTGAAATAATTACAACAGCAGAAATGCCAAAGGCAAGTTCTGCGATTTATTAATAAATATTGACAAAAATGTATAATAAACAATAGAAAATAAAATAAAATAAAATAAAATAAAATAAAATAAAATAAAATAAAATAAAATAAAATAAGATAAGATAAAATAAAATAAAATAAAATAAAAGAAAATAAAATAAAATAAAATAAAATAAAAAATAAAATAAAATAAAATAAAATAAAATAAAATAAAATAAAATAAAATAAAATAAAATAAAATAAAATAAAATAAAATAAAATAAAATAAAATAAAATAAAATAAAATAAAATAAAATAAAATAAAATAAAATAAAATAAAATAAAATAAAATAAAATAAAATAATGTCAAATAAAATAAAATAAAATAAAATAAAATAAAATAAAATAAAATAAAATAAAATAAAATAAAATAAAATAAAATAAAATAAAATAAAATAAAATAAAATAAAATAAAATAAAATAAAATAAAATAAAATAAAATAAAATAAAATAAAATAAAATAAAATAAAATAAAATAAAATAAAATAAAATAAAATAAAATAAAATAAAATAAAATAAAATAAAATAAAATAAAATAAAATAAAATAAAATAAAATAAAATAAAATAAAATAAAATAAAATAAAATAAAATAAAATAAAATAAAATAATGTCAAATAAAATAAAATAAAATAAAATAAAATAAAATAAAATAAAATAAAATAAAATAATATAAAGTAAAATAAAATAAAATAAAATAAAATAAAATAAAATAAAATAAAATAAAATAAAATAATGTCAAATAAAATAAAATAAAATAAAATAAAATGAAATGAAATGAAATGAAATGAAATAAAATGAAATAAAATTAAATTAAATTAAATAATTAATTAAAAGCTGCTAAATGCTGAGTTCGAATTTAAAATCTCACAAAATCTTCCTTTTATTTATAAAAAATTCAAGTTTAATTCTAAAACTGTCACCTGTTAGCCGTTTCAGCTCTTTAGCACTTCAACACCAAATTTTATGTGCCCAGACAACGGCTACGGCAGTCGACAGCTGTTTAAGCAAGAGCGAAACAAGCATACATCCAGGAGAATGCACTCACATATGAATATTCTCAAAACTCTGCATGCCTTACAATCACTGAAACACAGAGCGGAAAATTAGAACGCAAATATTTGTTTGAAATTTTTTATTGCTAAATGCCATTTGTCTGACTTAAGATATGTGGGCGTAGCTACGTAGGTTGTGTGTGCTGGCATATTTAATGTATGTATGTATATATATATACATTTGCTAAGGCATAGCCGCAGGCGCATACGAAATGTAATTTTATTTGTTTGCGGTTATAAGGAAAAAAGGGCCTACTAAATTTTTGAAAATTTGCAATGTGAAATAGATGCACTAAATATGGCAGTGAATGTTGTGTAGAGAGTTGAAAATGCATACACATACATTTATATTTTTTATGTAGATGATATATTTGTGTGTTTGGGTATGCTTATGTATTTGATAACAGAGCTAAACTGGATAAAATTATGCAGATTTCAGTGCAAGAAGCTAAAAATGAAATGCAGCAGTGTACTCTAGCGTGCACTGTGGACTGTAGAGTATATACTGCCGCTGAACTTAAACGTAAAATCCATGAGAGGACTACCTATATAGCTCGAACTCCGTCAAAGTAGAAATATTTTGAATTATTTTGTTATGAGATCTTTTACTATTTTCCTGCATACATATATGTCGATAAATTTTGTACTTTTGTATTTTTTTTTATCGATTATCGGTATTAAGAAAATTTCACCGGTTTTCATCGTTTAATGACTTTTATATATATTTTTTGATATCTGTACCTTTGTTATCCATTTTATTCGATTCTTTGGGCTCTTTGTAATTGTAGATTTTTATTTGTACTTATCGATTATTAGCCTAAAATTATTTAATTGATTTTTATCGACTAATGTTTTTTATGGATATTTTCATCGGTTCATTTGTTACCCACTCAATTCGGTTCTTTTGGACTCCTCGAAATTTTCGATTTTTATTTACACTTAATATTCATGTACTTTTTGAATGTCTATCGATTTGTTGTCTATTCAATTCGATTACTTGGGATCCTGTAATTTTCGATTTTTATTTACATTTATCGATTATTAATTTCAAAAGTATTTTATCGATATTTATCGACTAATGACTCTTATGGATATTTTTTGATATCGGCCCCTTTGTTAATCCGATTCTTTTGGGCTCTACGTAATTTTCGATTTTTATTTACACTTATCGATTATTAGTTTCAAAATAATTTTATCGGTGCTATCGACTATTATTATATATGACTTTTTTCTTATGTATATCGATTTACTCTCCATTCAATTCAATTTCTATGGGCGCTTCGTAATTTTAGATTCTCATTAACAATTATCGATTATCAATTAGAAAATTATTTGATCGATTTTTATAATTTTATTTTCATCGATTATTAGTTTCAGAGCAACTTTATCGATTTTTGTACACCAATAATTTTTATGAATTTTTTTAATACATTGGTTGTAGCACTCTAAAGTTCTACCAACCAAAAAGCGCATCCTAACATCCTCAACTGCTGCTCACACTCATTCTATGTCAAAACTAACAAAAATTTCATGTTGTTGCTTTATCTTTAGTTTAGTAAATTGTGCAAATTGACCAACGGGCTTTACATTCAAACAAGATATCAGTGATACGCATAAATACTTTTCGAGAACTCTGCAGTAGCTTTTTAGCTCCTTTCAGGCATGCAACATTTTATCTGATAAACCATTTAAATAGCCAAATTCAAAAGTTGTAACCTACTTTCCATTTGCAGGCCATGTTCATGCGAGCCTAAAGATATGCAACGTGCTCACAGCGTGTAACGGTAGCAAAGGTAGACTTGAAAAATAAAAAATAAAAAAAATTATGCACAGAACTTTTCTATGTAGCAACACAGCATTGCTCTCTACAACACATTTCCTAACATTTGTATGTGTAACATTTGCTCTATACAAAACTTAGTTCGCATGCAGTTGTTGGTTTTGCAAAAATATTCACATTTTTATGATTTCTTCATTCCATTTTAACTAACAAAAAATTATTGCTAAATTTCCAAATTTTACTACATTTTCATTGAGCTTTATCGAAGCGCACAAAATGCAGATAGTTTTGCTGCATATTCACATTCACATTCACATTCGCAGTTAGCAAAAGTTTTTGGTGCAGACATTTTTTTTTCTTCTCTTTTGCTCACTTTTAGGCGCAACTGTAGGTCTTCATTGAATTTTTTTTATTTTTACTCTAACGTTTGCTCTTATTTTGTTCGTAGCAGTTTTTTGTTTTTTGTTGTTTTTTGCTCTGTGGTAACTCCATTATTCAAATTTATATTAGTTGCATATCTCCGCCTGTCTGCCTGTGGTTGGCAGTTCAGGTCAGTCGTGAAAGCCTAAAAGTGGTCAATGAAAAATTGTGTGTGTACGATTTCTTGTTGATATGGCATAGGCTGCAGGCATACACAAATGTTGGAATGTGCTTTTGCAGGAAAGTATGTTCTAATTTGAGTAATTGAAGCTCAGTGAATTTTTAATAATTCCATTTAGACAGATTGTAGGAGTAATTAGTCGTATGTGAGCCTAAAAGTATGCTAAGGTTAGTGAAATAAATTTCCCAATGACAGTGTGTCTGAAAGTGTATAAGGGAGGAAAAAAATCATGAATTTAATCTCTGAATAGTCGCATCATAAACTAAGCGTATCTATTTCTTGGAGACCAATTATATGCTTAGTACATTAATGAGATCAGATGATATCACTTAGCAGGATGTAACATCACATGACATTTCATGACTTTTGCGCATAATTTGGAATAAATGGAAGCCCATTTTGGACGGTTGATTTTAATAATGCACTAACCTCTTATAAAAATTACCAAAAGTTATGATAGTAGTGTACCCATCGCGTGATAGTCACATGATTTAAATTTGTCTAGTCATTTGGTACTTGATTCTCTATGCACAATGTGGAATGAATATTAATACATTTGGGACTGTTGTTTTTAATATTGCATTATTCGCTCAAAAAAAAATAAAAAAATATCATGTGATATCCGAATCGCATGTTGCATTGCTACAGCCACATCACATGATTTTTTCCATAGCGGCATCGTATGATATTCCATTACATCTTTTTTTAACACAATATGCTACTCCGTTAATGAAGGCCAATTTTGGTAATTTTTGAAAAATAGAAACGCATGTCACGCGATATTTTGATCACATGATATGACGTTAAATATCATATGATGACATGTCACATTATCATATGATTTTTAATTTTCTGTGCCCTAAATGATAACGCAACGAAAACAGTCTGATTTGATAATGCACTGCCAAGTGATATCAGAGTTTTGAATAAATAACATAGTGATAATCACATGATGTGATTTTACATAAAGTGACATCAGTTGATTTTTCATAGTTTTTGCAGAATTTGATAGTACTTGGGTACTGCCGCTTTTGATAGTTTTGTATATTTACTTAAAAGTGAATAAATCACATTCATGATTATCACATGATGTCTCATAACAAAATGTAACATCATATGATGTTTCACGTTTTTGCTTAGTTCAATATTTATTTTGTATTTGATAATATTAATAGCTAATAAGTTGTTCAAAGCCTCGCATGCCACATCTTGATAATCCCTTGATATGACTTTTCACCATGTGATATGATATGATACCCCACAAGCAGCGCAAGAATAAATATTAAACAAAATAAATCAACACCGCAGCATAACAGCAACACGTTCGTATACTCGTTTGCATTTTCATAACTATTCATTATTATCTCACAAAACAAAAACAAATAAACCTAAAAGATAACCAAAAAATAATCAACGCTCAATATGCAAAAATTATTTCATGCTGCATGCGCCATAAACTTTGGCTAATTGAAAACTTCGCAAGACAAAAGAAAAATACACTTCAAATGCATTAAATAAGTGAATTGCGAATATAGCATAAGTAATAAAAACTTTTGCCATACAACTTGCCCAAAAAATGAGACCAAAAACAAAAAGCACGAAAATGCATGAAGAAAACAAAAAAAAGCAAAAACAATACAAATATGAGAATCCACTTTATTTGTAGCATTGCAGCAAAGCGAACGAAACTCATTTCTTCATAATCCAATAACTACAAAGCAATTGCAATGGATATGCTGAGCGCGTACATACATACAATCGCTTGCCTGCTCTTGGCTACAACTGCCACACACATAAAAGTAGCCTGCTTTTGGGCGCTTCAACACGCGCACGCTCGCTCGCAACCGCTATTGCTGCTGGCATGGCAAAGTGTTAAGTTCATTCAATTACTTTGTTTATACGCTCGAAAGTATAAGGTTTGCTTATGGTTTACTAAGAAAATTGACAATAAAGCACAAACACTCATACGAGAGCGCATTTATATAGCGAAATGTATATGTGTGTGTGTGTGTGTGAGAGTACGTTGCATATAAAACAGCGTAGAAATAGTGCATTGCGGAAGCCAATACGCTTTGTGCCATCTGCAAAAATAATTGAAATGTTAGTTGTGCGCGCTTGTCACCGCAAATTCACTTTGCTGCTCGAATTTTTGTTGTTGTAGCAGGGTGATGTTGTGTTAGGGTGTTCCTAAGTCGATTTACAATAAATTTTAAATAATTTTCAACAACTTATTTTTCGCAAGAAAATATATTAACAAGTAAATTTGATTTCAAATCCAATTCAGAAAGAATAATTTACGAGCAGAGATCCGATTTTTATAAAAAATAATGCTCCTAAAAGTATGCAATTTTTGTAGAAGAATTCAATGGCGATTTGAAAACTTATTGTATGGTCGGCAGGACAAATTAAATAATTTAAAAAGTGTTTGCCAAATTCAGTAGATTATAAAAAATCGGATTTACATTTTTTTTATCTCCGAAACCAATTTTGTACTACAACATGTTGCATCAACCTGTGACACATCGAAATCTACTGAATTAGCCAAAAAAGGGATAAATAATTTTTGACTTAGTTGGAAATGAATTGAAAAATCTTATAAGCTCAAAAAAGTTGTTCTAAGAAAACGTTCCAATCGTAAACTTGTAACATTATTTATAAAAAATATTTTAGTGTATACTTTTAGGCGTTTTTGCATATAACCTCACCTCAAGTAATGAATAATTGAAATGACACAAAATTATCTAAAATATATTCAGAAACCTTTGTATCCCCTGAACACCCTATTATAACTTATTTCCATTTTAGTTTCTGCGCATTTATTACGAATTGTACGTTCTAAATTGTCACTCTCGCTCTGCTACCTACCCCGCCTCGCATGACTACTTGCATTGCTATGAGTTCGTCTCCAAATCTACCGATTCACTCATTTTAGAATTTTGTCAAATGAGTTTGCACTTCGTAGTGCCAATGCTTGCGCTGTTGGTCGAAATTGTTTTGCGATTCACTTCATATGCAAAAATATTATAAAAGTTTGAAAATACTTTTTTTTTAGCATGATATTGTTGTTGTGTAGTAATGGCGGCGAATTGAAAGTGGAGCGAATGCATGCCGACACAAAACAGCTGGGTGTGGTAAGGGATGAGCTCAAAAGTTTATCCGCATACGAAAATTGTCTGCTAATACTTTGTTTGAATATATTAATTTAGCGTTCAAATACACTGTGAGAAATAATAAAGTAAATAATATAATAAAGTCTATGCTATTAAAAACAAATAAAACTTTTACCAAAATTGTTTAAAATAATGTAAGCTTTTCACAGATAATCTAGTTTAATCTTATCTAATCTAATCTAATCTAATCTAATCTAATCTAATCTAATCTAATCTAATCTAATCTAATCTAATCTAATCTAATCTAATCTAATCTAATCTAATCTAATCTAATCTAATCTAATCGAATCTATTATAATATAATGTAATCTAATCTAATTTAATCTAGTTTAATCCAATCTAATGTAATCTAACATAATCTAATCTAATCCAATCTAATCTAATCTAATCTTATCTAATCTAATCTAATCTGGTCAAATTTAATCTAATCTAACCTAATCTAATTTAATTAAATTTAATATAATATAATCCTATCTAATCTACTCTAATCTAATCTAATATAATTTAATCTGATCTAATCAAATTTAGTCTAATAAAATATAATCTATTCTCATCTAATCTAGTCTAATCTAATCCAATCTAATCTACCTAAAATAATGTAATCTAATCGAGTCTATTATTATCTAATCTAATCTAATCTTATCTAATTAGTTTAATCTAATCCAATATAGTCTAACCTAATATGATATAATCTAATTTATTATAATCTAATATACTATTATCCAGGGTAATTAATTAATTATTTATGTAATACTATTTGCATTCATCTAATCACAACAAACGGAATTTAATTTACAAAAAGGAATTTAATATTGTCTATTGAAATTCAATCCAAATCCAAGTTCTATAAAATTTAAACTTATTTAAAAGAGTGACTTTTCTATTATGGACTAATCGAATATAAACTAAATCTTAATAAAATAGTTACAACTTATTTTTTCCAATTTAACTAACAATTTTTTAACATAATCTTATGTAGAAAAAATTAATTTCATCTATTCTAGTTTAATTCAAACTTATTTAGCATAAGTTAATCTATTTTAGACTTATCTAAACTAAGTTGATAAAACAAAGTTATGCCTAATCTTGTATATTTTTATTTAATTGAAACTTATTTTATGTGATTTAATCTAATTTAGACCAAATTTAATCTCAACTTAGCTTTTATAGTTCATTTTAACTTTGCTCAAGATAATTTAATCTAATCTGCCCTTATATCACTAAATCTATTCAGTCATATCTACTCTAATATAATCGATAGTAATTTAATATGCTAATATGTCTCAGCATAATCTAATCTAATAAAAATGTATATAGTCTAATCTCAAAAAATTCTTTTTAATCTTAGTTGCTTTGCATTCGATTTTCTTCCACTGTATCAACAGCTGCTAATATTGCAATCGTTTTAGTTTCAACGCCAGCTGCCATAATCATATGGACTTGCTCATTCTAAATCTACATTTACATAGATACATATATATATGTATATATGCTT
Organism: Sphenella marginata; assembly: GCA_951509765.1. Taxonomy (NCBI): domain Eukaryota; kingdom Metazoa; phylum Arthropoda; class Insecta; order Diptera; family Tephritidae; genus Sphenella; species Sphenella marginata. The sequence continues at coordinate 103,118,677 of OX608080.1, read as the reverse complement.
TAATATACATACATACATAAAGGTTTGCATTAGTTAAATCTGTAATGTTGGCTTGTGCGCGTCAAACCATGAACAATATTTGCTTACAATTGAAGTTGGTCAAGTGCAATTTTTTTTGTTATTTTATTTTTTATAGGACAAACTTTAAACTTGATTATAATTCTAATTACTTTGTGCACGAATAAATATTTGAAAATTCGCTCACAAACATTTATTTATATAAAATGAAAAGTAGACGTGAAACGCAGCACAGAGATTTCGAAACAAAATATTTTAATAAAGAATTGTATGCTTTACTGTAGCATACTTTTTGGCGTTATGACATTTTCTGTGTACTTTTGTGTGTATAAATATTTATATTTTGTTTGTAAATTTATATTAAATTTCTTTTACTGCTATGTCTCTAATGTAACTAAATAACGAATTGTAAAAGCAATTAGCACTTTAAGTGTTAATTAAGGTTTTCGATGTAACCGAAAAGTATGCTACAGTGTACAAACATGCATGCGGGGATTATGAACATATTTGTTGCATTTGCGCTTTGCCTTCAAAATGTTAGGAAAACTTGTTATAAATAAAAAAGAAACATGTAAACAAAATAGGTCAGTTCGTAATCTATTATGAATGTTGCTTTTGGCGCAATTAAGACAACAAATTTATAATTGTAGTATACTTTTAGGCGCATTTTTACATTAAATGTAAATAGAGATAAATATTTATGCAGTTTTTAGTACTAGCATCTGCATTTGACTAGTTGAAATTACGTATGTATATTTAAAAAAAAAAGTTCTTTCGCTACAGCCTAAAGGTATGCAATAATTATTTCTGAAAATTGATCATTTATAATTGATTTTGAAAAAAATTCTTCGTAAACGATTTTGCGTGCAAAGCTTGCATTTAACAAAAAAGCTACACAAATTCTTCGAAAAGATTTTCCTGTCTTTCCAAATTATTTGCATTAATAATTGCTTAGAAGTTCATATGAGCTATTTTTAAATGAAAGTTCTTTTTAAATTGTACGCTTTGGCATGCTTGAGTTTCGCAAATTAATGAAAGAAATTCTTGCTAATTGGTAGTTGTTTGCTATTTTAAGTTTCCAATTTCTGTCCTGAGTTTGAGATTATACATGCTGTGTTAAAATAGAATTCCTAAGCAAACAAAAAAATGCGCCTAAAAGTATGCAGTATGATTTTTCAAAAGCAATACCAGTAACCGCTTAAAGGATAAATGGAGCTAAACTTTGAGGCGGCGGGATTTGTGATTTGCATTGCTTGGCTGATTTTTCGACCGCAAAGTGTTCTGAGCTTACATTTGGAGGAGCTTATTTAAAGAGATTTACGTAGGTGGCAACACTATTTAAACACCGTAGGTGTTAGCTCTTAGGTATGAGAGCGTTTTGAAATTGACATTTTGCTCATATTCAAAACTTCATAATAACGTGCCAAATCAGTTTCGAGATTGCAGAGAATATGCATTCAAATAATAATAAAAAGTGTAATAAGGTGGCAACCCTATTGGTAACTCCACTTTTAACTATTTTTTCAGCGATACCAAGTGAAAAAACTTTTGCTTGACACACATATTGCAAATTTAAAAAAAAAAAATCCAAGAGGGTGGCAACCCTTCATAAAAATCATAGATGGCAGCACTTATGAGAAATACATAAAAAGAAATATAAAATAAAATTAGTTGGCAACCACTGTGACCTCATTGTAAACTTCAATTTTCAAATCATTGCAGATCGTGTTCTACATTTCATCTATCAGTAATCAGTTACAACAGAGCTGATTATGACAGGCACAACTCAACTGTCAAACAAGTGAAAGATGCGCTGCAAGTGGAAAGAAGAAAATAAAAAATAAAAAAAAAACATCTGCGAGCAGCATTGGTTGACCATCAATGATAGCAATAAATGCAATTAAGGTTGGCTTTTGTGGGGGGGGGGGGGGGGGGATGTGCATCTCATATGTGTGTATTTAACATTTGTTTACACATTCGTGTGTATGTATTAGTAACAACAGTTATCAAGTAGGTATGTAAGCGTTTTTGAGTTGTAAACTTTCCAACATTCACACACTCACTTGAAATGTGCCAGCGGGTTTGAAGCAAAAGTTCTGCTGATGAAACAGATAACATTGCGGAGATTCCTTTTTTTTGTTTGCAAAATAAATGTTTTCAACGGAAATGCCAATTAACTGCCACTGTAGGAGGTGGACGTCGTTTGGTCTGGCACAAATATGAGGTCACTTCAATGTACTCGTAAAAGCAAGAATTATTATATGCAAAAGAAAAAAGTAGAAAAAGAGCACGAAATATCAAGCAAGTGCGCCATCGTGCAAATACATAAATATTTATAACTGTGCATATGTAAACAGTTAATTTTGTGGGACACACGAAGCGTTGACGGTAAGCTTACAGCTGATTGACAATAAAGCTCTGAGTGTGAAATAAAATTGAAGATGTTTTGAAACTAAGAGCTAGTGCTAATGGAATATGGAGAATCTATGAAAGTTGCAAAAAGAAGTTTTGTTAGGATTTTTGAATAGCTTCTAGTTAACTTGCTTAAATAAGCGGTTTCAGTATAAAGTAATTGTACTCAAATTTAAAATTTTAATAAAAGTCTAAAACTAATTTTTTCAATCTTTAAACATTGAAATATATGTAAATGTAAACACTTTAAAAAAAATTAGAAAAACCAATTTAATAATAAAAAAAAGTTGTGAAACAAAAATTTTAAAATAATTTCGAAATATTTATTTTTCACAATTTAAAATTTTTCCAAAAAAATTATTCTTAAGATTTTCGAAAAAAAATTCCAGTTAAATATTTGTTTTATAAGCGTGTTCAATATCAAATCTATTTTTAGGCAAATTTAGAATTTTAAAAAAAGTATAGAACTATTTTTTTAATTCTTTGAAATATAACTGCAAATACTGTAAAAAAATATAGACGAAAAAAATTGTTAAAAAAAATTTTCAAATTAAAAAAAAAGTGTTGAAAAAATTTTTTTTAAATAATTTCCAAAATTTCTTTTTTTAAATAATTTCCAAAAACATTTTTTTTGAAAATCTAAAGCTTTTCAAAAAGAATTACTCTTAAGATGTTTGAAAATAACTTTTAGTTAATTTGTTAAAATGAGCGTCATATAAGGTATTTATTATTAATATGATGAAAATAATTTAAAATTTTAATAAAAGTATAGAACTATTTTTTCAAACTGTAAACATATTTATATAAAGGCAAATACTTAAAAAAAGAATTAGAACAAAAAAATATTGTAAAAAATTTTTTAAGAATAACTTCAAAATATTTATTTTGAAATTTTTCCAAAAAAAAAATTCTCTTTAACTCTTTGAAAATAGCTTAAATACGTGTTTCGTAAGCGTTCTCAGTATTAAATTTATTTGCAGGCAGATTTGAAATTTTTCTAAATTTCTAAATTAAACTCTAAATAAACGTCTAAGTTTAAAAGATAAGTGCAAATGTTCCGAAAGTTAAGAAAAAAAATATTGTTAACAAATTTTTTTTCAAATTTTTAAATACTAGTTTTTCACAATTTAAAATTTTCCAAAAAAACTTTGTTGAGATTTTTGAAAACTAATTCAAGTTAACTTGCTAAAATAAGGAACTTATTAGCATTTGTATTATTAAAATTTATTTTTAGGTTAATTTAAAATTGTTAAAAAAAAATTAAAAATAATTATTTTTAAAAATTTAAAATTATTTAAAAAGAATTAATCTTAAGATTTTCGAAAGTAACTTCTAAATAGCTTGCTAAAATACGCATTGGGTAAGCCTTTTTCAGTTTAAAATTTTTTGTAGGCTATTTAAAAATTTTAACACAAGTCTTAAATTTGTTTTTAATATACGGTTTACTTTAAAAGGTAGGTGCAAATGTTAAAATAAGAAAAAAAAAAAAGAAAAAAATTTTTTTTATATTAAAATATTAATTTTTCAAAATTTAAAATTTTTCAGAAATAATTTCTGTTGAGATTTTTGTAAATAACTTCAAGTTAACTTCCTGAAATAATCGGCACGCATTTTCATTATTAAAATTTATTTTTAGGCTAATTTAAAATTCCTTCGAAATTTTAAAAATTTAAAATTTCCTTCTGAACTTTTTTTATAACATGGATTTCAAAAAATAAGAAAAGAAAATAAGTTTTAAAACAAAAAAAAAATTTTACTTCGAAAAAAAAACAATTTTTTTTTAATTAATAAATTTTTAAATTTTCTTTGTAATTAGAATTCATTATGAATTTCATATCAAAACCGATTTGCACTGAATTTAACCAACTCAGATTTTGATGAAATTGTTGCATGCAACTACCTTTTCCTATTTTATTTTTAGTAACCGACTTTTTGAAAAATTGTGGGCGTGGCAAGGTAACGAAATAGCTGCGATTACTACGAAATTGCTTGCCATAGTTCAAAAATCTTTGTACTATTAGAAATGTATTTTCATAAGCTTTCGAAAATATATACTGTACAAATTTCATGGATACAAATGGAAACATTTTTTTGTTGTTTAAAATAAAATTTTTAATTTTTGTTGAGCGCAAATGCTATTTGATAGTCAGATCATCAAATCTGTTTGCCTGTTATCTATAATTACATACATCAGATTTCAGAAATTAGCTCCAACAACCAATAATATTTTCCTCAAAATGCCACTTAATTGACAATTGTTGATTGTCGTCGTCAATTTGCTACAAAACAGCGCATTCTCCCCACCCCCCCCAAGTAATTGCATTGCCCCTCAGCTGCGCCAATGCAATTCGCTTACATTCGTTTATGCCACATTAAGAAATTTTAATTTTAGATTCAAAAAGCTGCCAATTTTACCAAAGCTTAAGTGCAATTCAGTGTTTTGAACGCCTTTCAGCCTAAAATGAGGCTATAATTTCGCTTTTAATTACAGCACTTACAAATGTATAAATGTATGTGTGTGAGTGTGTGTGAGTGTATAGCACATTATGCAAAGCAAAAATAGAAATGCACGCATGAATGTATTGCTAATGACAGCACTTGGCGTGCACCGCTTACGCTGGTCGGACCCTCAAAATGCTAATAAAAATTGAAACTCTATGCTTAATTTGACCTCTGGTAGTGAGTTATATTAAGTTAGTTTGGTGTGGATTATTATAGCTCGCACTCAGAACCGGTTGCCTATTTTGAAATTGCCATAACTGAATTTAATTTTTATTTGAAAACGAAGTTGTGGTAGGAATGGCAATTCAGAATGTTGTTGGTACCGGAGTGCGGGTTTTCCCTATCCGGTCATTTCATGTCAGTGAAATGTGGATCTTAATTATGCTAAAGGCAATAGCGGCGAATCCAGATCGATGTTATAAAACATTTGGTCTGTCAAACCTGAAAAGCCTGAAATTTTTGCATACTTTTTTTTATGTTTTGAAATATTTTGATTTGTCAATGACTGCGCTAAATAAAAAACAAATTAGAGAAATAAATAAAAATACTTTAATTTTTGGATTTTTTTTTTTTTATAATTTTTTAAATTTATTTTGTTTAATTCTTTTAAAAATTGATAAGTTAAAGAAAAAAGTAAAAATTATTCAAACAAAAACAAACGTAATTTGAAAAATGGAAAATCAGAAACATGATCCAACCATAACAGGTCGTAGCAGCTCGACAAACATACAAACACACAAAAATTTTCCATGTATTTTGTTTTTGTAATTTGTGGGTTTATAGTCAAAATCGTACTGAAAAATATTTTGATTGTCAAAATTCGAGAAAAAAATAAATATCAGCTGGCCTATCGACACGACCTGTATTATTGGATCATGATCAGAAATTTTCCCAATTTTTAATGTTTTAAATTTTTTTAATATATTTTTTGTTTTACATACATTTTTTTTAAGTTGCGATAGTTTAAAAAATAAACGAAATTTTTATAAAAATATCAAATTAATAAAAATTAAATTTGAAAAAACAGAAGTTTGCACAAATTGTAATATTTTTGAAATTTTTTTATTTACTATTTTTTATTAAAATTTTTTCAATAGTATTGATAGGTTAAAAAAAAATTATGTAAACAAAATCAAGCCATAAATATTAACAATTTTATATGTTTTCAAATTTTGTTGGTTTATTTTTTTCTTTCAATATTTGTATATATAATATTATTTATATTTTTTTTATTTTTTTTTGACAATCGTGATTAATTAGAAAAAAGTTTTTGGAAGAAGGCAAAAGAAAAGTGAAAGAGCAATAATTTTTTTTTTATTTTAATATTTTTATTTGTTTTCTTATCATTAATTTTGTTTAGTCTTTTTAGTGATAAACTTAATAAACCAAAATTTATGAAAAAATGAAGTTGGTTCAAAATTAAATAAAAAAAAAAAATTTCACAAATAAATATTTTTTTAAAGTTTTTATTCATTCATACGGTTTTTACTTATTTTGTTTAATTTAATTTATTTTAAATTTTTCGTGATAAACTTGAAAATTATGAGCAAAAGTGCAAGAATATAGAAATTAAATGTGAAAAATCAGAAATTTTCTAAAAAATTTAGTATTTTTTTTTTTTTTTTTTTTGTATTTATTTACATATTTGTAAGTTTTGTGAGCTCAAGACCAGTTAATAATAATTCTTAGTTAATTATTATTTTAAATTTTTTTGTAAAAATTGATATTTTTATTTATTTATTTTGCTTAAGATAATTTTTTTCCATCCGGGAGACATTTTTTAAAATTTTACTTAATTTGGTCTTTAATTTATTTATTTTTTTTAACATAATTTATTTAAGAGAAAAAAAAAAATTGTAAAAAAGATAAAATTTAAAATAATAGAAATTTTCATAAGTTTTATTATCTTCCATTATTTTTAGCTTTCTTATTTCTTTTACACTTTTTTCACTACAAATTTAAAAATAAAAAGAAAATTAATAAATAAATAATGCAAAGAGAAAAAATTGATGACCGAAAATCAAAAGTTTTAAAAAATTCTAATATTTTGAAATTTTTCATAATTTTTTTTTTTTTTATATAGACAATTTCATTCGGTTGCTTGGTAAAGCCCAGCGCAACCATGATCGTCAACATTTCAATAGTTTTATGCATGATCGCACATACTACTTCCGCTCGTTTAAACTCAAAAGCCGGCGAAAAAATTATTGTTAAGGACATTTCATTGAAATTACTAAGTAAAAGCGAAGAAATAATTGGCCACTTTGAGTTTGACCGTGAAATGTTTGTTATTGACCTTACAGTCTTGTTTTGAAGCAGTGAAATAAACTTTCGTGTTTGGTCACTCTTTTTAGTTATTTCACAATATTATGTACTATATACACAAACAACAACAAAACCCCATACGTACATATGTATGTCGACGAGTCTCATCATTAAATCGCTTTTAATTATTTAAAGTATTTACTTAAAAGTCACGCAATAAATGTTGACATTAACTGACACATTGTTGGTATGTTTCTGTTGGTTTTTGTTGTTGTTGGCACTTAACAATATTTGCATGCAATTCCAGTAGCTCTGCGGTAAATGTACATTTTACAACCGAGATTAACATTGTCTGATACCCCAAGAGTCACGACCAGAAAAGGATCGTATGGTCGAGTGGACAAGTTTCCACTTTTAATTGTAAACTTGATGTTGTGTATGAATGTTTGTATGTGTGTGTGTGTCTGTGTTTGGTATGCGTGCATTGACCAGCATTGCATACCATTGCGGTAGTTTTTACATTAAGCGCCTAAAAAGTGACAATGTATATATGTTGGCGTGACAGCGTAATTATAAAAGCTACCCGGAAATTGCAGACAAAACCGCAAAAGAGACGAATTTCATTGCATGTTTGTATATTTATGTCTGTGTGTGTATTGTATTACGCGGTTCAGTGGAAATAGTACAACTCCTTCGTTAAAAATAAATTACGCTACTATAAAGCTTATGCGCGCCTAAAAGTATGCAATGATTACTGATAAATCGCTCTGTTAGCTTAGAGACATACCTCTCACTTGCATTGGTATAATTTTCATAGATAGTTTAAAGCAAAATTTGCTATATTTAAATATAAAGCAAGTGCTCCAAAAGCACTACAGTCTTGATCAATCCCCCTTCAGTCTCATTTAAAAGCGCCTCAGAGCATGCTTTATCACATGAAAACTTGTGCGTTTTTTATTTATTTTTGGTTGACTAAGAAATGAGCGCAATTTATGTGCAAGCTTTAACTTAAATCAAGTGCTTGTATCTGTCCAATTTTGTATAGTGGTTCAAAACAAAAATCTATATTACGAATTTTTCTTTTGCCTAGTTTTAGGCGCATCTTAACTGAGAAAACACTCTTCCACATAACACATGTATTTAGGCGCACTCAAATTCTGAAGTCCTCTCGTTTCGTTCACCACAACAAGCATTCGTGGTAATATATGAAAAATGTGGAAATGCTTTAATTGCTAACTTGTATACCCAGTTGTGCAAAAAGAAAAATTTAAATTAATTAAATATCTTGGTACGAAATTCATCTTGATTGTTTTTATAGCTCTATCTTTAACTGCAAGACCATTCGAATGAATTATTTGTCATTGCGATCGGTGAGTCACCGGGCGATATAATTTTCGCAAGGTTGTGCGGCCTTCTAAGGTTTGAAAAGGGTCCACTCCCGCCTGTTTCACATCACAGGAATGGGGAATTTGGTAAGCGTAAAGTAGGAGGAGTCGCTATAAAATATTTTTACTCGAGACCAAGTGTTTTATTAGCATCTCATCGGGCCTCTTTTATTTTAAGTTCCTAGCCTCCATTATACCTCCCTTGACTTCTGAGACAGTGACGGCAAGAGTTCGCTATGTTGCTTCGATGTTTGTTGGCCCGATGCATACTTCGTCACTTGTTTCTATCCGCCGTTGAATACATTATAAACTGTTGGAAAAAGAGCTCGTGTATCCTGTCGGGTCCAAAGCCAATGTAAGTCTTATGAAAGTGATTGCTCAAATCTGATAGATCCTTTACTTTTGACCAAAGCTTGCCAAGGGCTTACACGTCTCAACGTATCTTTTCCCCTTCTTAATCGTCGAGCCTTACCAAGCTGTTCTTCAAACCGCCTGATCTTCATATGATTTATAAAAGTGCGCCTAAAAGTATGCACCAATATTGTATTAAAATATCTACCTTGACTTCTATGGTAAAATAATTTATAGCTTAAGGCTTTTTGTGGTATAGTCAATCAATCTCTCATTAAGAACTCTGTTTATAAAATATGAAATGCTTTAACTCCTTTGAAAAATGGGCGTGGCACTCTTCTTCAAATAGTTAACAAACTGGTATACATTCCCATTCCATAAGCCACTTGACTTTTGATACGTTGTTTGTATTTGGTTTTTTTACAAACCCTTGTCGCCTTTGTGTATGCAATCTAAATTTTAAATTTTCTAAAATTTACTATTGCATACTTGTTGGCGTAGTACAACAGCGTACGCTAAGTTCGCGTCACTGCAATTTCAAATCAATTGTTACAAACGAAATGCTTATGCACGCAGCAATGCGAATATTTAAACGCGGTGACACAAACAATTGGACTAGCTGGTGCGCCACCATTAATTGTGTGGGTTTGTGGTGCAACATGAGTGCCTGTGTGTTTGATGCATTTTTATGTGTTGTACATGCAGCGATGTCATACATACATACATAGATTCACTTTTGGTATCAACATGTAAGCACGATTATGGCCTACACAATGAAAATTAATTTTCACTACTGCATTGTGACATTTACAATTAGTTGTTATTGTGTAGAGTACAACAATCAAAAACGTAATGCGCCTAAAAGCACCACTTGACATGCAATCGTAATGTTTTTGTTAAGCCTTTGTAAGTGTTATGCAGACGTTTGTATGTGTGGTATGAGATGGTGAGCGCGCGTGAGTTAGGCGTGTAGAGTTTAGTAGCAGTGCGCGGAGTGGGGTGTGTGTTTGGTTTACAAGCGTGCATGTTTATGCATGCAGCAGACATTTGAATGTTGGTAGTAAGTTTTCTGTTCTTTTTTTTTTTTTAATTGGTTTGTTTGTTACAATTTATTGTGTGGCTTGCTTGCGCTATCGTTGCTTCATATACTTTATTGTGTTGATAATTGTTTGTTAATGTACACTATTTTCGTTTGTAATTGATGTTATTTTAAGTTTTTATTTTGTTGTTGTTGATGTGGTTTGATAACGCGCTATTGCTGTAATTCTAATACCACAAATCTCTGAAACAACACCGGTGCTCCTAAAAGTATGCAAAATTCCCATGCTGGCTCTCAACATGATAGTCATACCGCATGAATTGACTCTCTTGAAAGCAAAAAGCGATTAGTGTCGTATGGATATGGAATGAGTCGAAAAGGGGCAGTTTTAATTATTTTTTCTATGAACTTTGAGGTACACGTTACTAAAAATTACATGCTTTTAGGCGCACTCAAAGGAGACCGTCCCATTTCTTTCTTCATAGCATTCTTCCCTTTAAAACCAAACACCTCTTCAACAAAATTTCTTCCCTCTTCAACACCATCTATTTAGATACCCACATTGTTGCTCTTTCACAAAAAAAAAAAATAAAATTGTTCTTTGCAATACGAGCTTAGTACACTTCCCATCGATGCATAGCCATTGCACACATTTATGTGCGCTCAATCAAGTGAACAATTTTATTTTCCTCAATATTTTACGACAACGCTTTTAAAGGGTTTATTTGCTTTACATTTTACAATTTATGAATACACTTTATTAAGCTCTAATATGTTGAGGAGCATAGCGTGTGCATACTAGCACACTTATGTACATATGTAAACGCTTATGTGCACACTTTAAAATCAATAACAACATTTTTGAATTGTACATTTTTACTTGCACTCAATTCGAAATGACTTATTGATGGTATTCGAAATGCTTATGTGGCTAATAAATTTTGTTTGTTAGTTGAAAACGTTTACGTGTAACAACATGAAATGTGCAAGGGTGAAGGGGAACATTTACAATGTATAGAATTTTACGCTGCATATTGGTGGGTTACAAGCCTGAAAATATGCAATGAAAATTGTGTGTGTTAACTGTAAGTGATAGCTTGGTGTAGCCGAGGCTCTCAATTTAAACGAGATCAATGAAATGATAGAAATATTAAAATAAGCTGTTAAATCGTTCTGGTAATGGTATTGTTAATGGTAATGGTAATGGTAATGGTAATGATATTGGTATTGGTAATGGTAATGGTAATGGTAATGATGTTGGTAATGGTATTGTTAAAGGTTATGATATTGGCAAAGGCACTGGTAATGGTATTGGTAACGGTATTGGTACTGGTGAAGGTATTGGTAATGGTGATTGCATTGGTAGTGCTATATTAATTGTAATGGCACTCCAAGTTGTAACACGAACTGTAATTCTAAGCTACCTAGAAAATATAAATGAAATAATTTCTTGAATAGTAATGCTTTTAGTAATGAGGATGCAGATACAAATGGCAAGGTCAAGGTAATTGTAGTGAAAACGGTAATCATTTCTGTAATAGAAATTGCAATCGAAAAATGTTTTTTTTTAAAGGAATTAGTAATGCCAATTCTAATGGAAAACGAAATTTTATTAATAATAGGGTAGTTAATGCTAGTGGTAGCGGCATTAGTTATGGTAACACAAATTGTGATGGTTATCATAATGGAAAGAAGTAATCATTTTTGTAATGGTAATGAAAATCGAAATTGCAATGTTCATAGTGGCAACAGTGATAATTGAATTGATTTTAGTAATAGCTTTAGTAATGCTATTTTTCTAAATTTTTTAGAAACTATATTGGTAAGTACATTGGAAATGACTAAAATAATGGTAATGTGAATTACTTCTGTAATGCTTATAGTAATTAGTTACGTCGAGAAATACGTCAATAGAATAGCATTTGTAAAACGTCTAGTAATGGTAATTCAAGTTATAACGCTTTAATTCACCAAGTCTTAATGGTAATCGTCGTGGTAATGACTATTAGGTAATTAGGAAAGAGTAGCCTTCCAAATGGTTATGGAAATTCAAAATTTACATTTAATTGGCATTAATAATCTGTTTTAATTATGTTATTGTAATGCTAAAGTAAATTTAGCCGCTCTTGGATAAAGGAAAATAATAATTTTAACCTGCAACATCACTCGGAACCACTTTAATAATATTTTCAAGGCCAAGAAAATGGCCTTAAAAAGTCATCGTCATTTCATTACCTACCCACGCAGTCCTTTGTAAGCTATTCTGTGTTAATCGTTTATGATAAAAACATATTTCCCCACTCGTCAATATATTAACGTTCGTTTGTATAGGCGTATAATTACATACGTGCCTATGCGTTTATCTAAGCCCATTTTCAGCCTATGTTTGACTACGTGATATACGCATTTTTATCCTACTTTTCGAATTCAACGAATGAAAATCACACTCTAGGGAACACTCATTTCGCAGATCAACATAACTTTCGAAAGCAAAAAAAAAGGCGCAGAATAGTAATATCCAATGCAAGCGTAATCATAATCAGTACGCGCGCATGTTTAAGCGCTTGAATAGGAGTCGAGGGTGTTGCGTGAGTAAAAATCATAGACCTTTTATGCTCATTAGGTTTGTTTGTAAGAATTCCAGTCAAGTTTTATGTAATGATGTTATGGCCACGCAAAAGCGGTCATCGTCATATTGTAAATATTGCATACTTGTAGGCGCTTGATACTACTTTATTTTTTTTTTTTTTTTTTTTTTTGTTGTGGTTGCGAATTTCACTCACCCAATCAAATCCCTTAAGTAAATATGGCTATTTTTGATAAACTCAATAAGCGAAATGTTTGGTTTTTGTTAGCTTAGAGGACGCATGGGATATTGATAAAGGCGCGCTATGTATGCGTGTGTGTGTGTTGAATTGCGGTATGATGATTAGTAATGGTAATTTTGTGAATTTTGTATAGAAACTGGTATTTTATAGAAAATATGTTTGTGAATACTAGCATTGTTAGAAATTTAAACGTTTAAAAATAAATTTTTGTAGCTGTAATTCTTTTAATGGCCTGGTAGTTGTAATGGTATTGGTAATGTTAATGGTAATGGTAGTGGCAATAGTAATGGTATAGTTACTGGTAGCGATGGGCGCAGTGATATTAGTAATGGTAACGATATTATATATGTCAAGGGTAATTGTAATGATAACGATATTGGTAATGGTAATGGTATTGATGCTGGTAATGGTAATGCAATTTTTGTAAATTTTGCAAAGAATGGTATGAGATTTAAATTTAAACAGTTTTAAAAAACTGCACGATAATTGTAATGGTAATGGTATTGGTAATGTTAATGTTAATGTTAATGTTAATGTTAATGTTAATGTTAATGTTAATGTTAATGTTAATGTTAATGTTAATGTTAATGTTAATGTTAATGTTAATGTTAATGTTAATGTTAATGTTAATGTTAATGTTAATGTTAATGTTAATGTTAATGTTAATGTTAATGTTAATGTTAATGTTAATGTTAATGTTAATGTTAATGTTAATGTTAATGTTAATGTTAATGTTAATGTTAATGTTAATGTTAATGTTAATGTTAATGTTAATGTTAATGTTAATGTTAATGTTAATGTTAATGTTAATGTTAATGTTAATGTTAATGTTAATGTTAATGTTAATGTTAATGTTAATGTTAATGTTAATGTTAATGTTAATGTTAATGTTAATGTTAATGTTAATGTTAATGTTAATGTTAATGTTAATGTTAATGTTAATGTTTATGTTTATGTTTATGTTAATGTTAATGTTAATGTTAATGTTAATGTTAATGTTAATGTTAATGTTAATGTTAATGTTAATGTTAATGTTAATGTTAATGTTAATGTTAATGTTAATGTTAATGTTAATGTTAATGTTAATGTTAATGTTAATGTTAATGTTAATGTTAATGTTAATGTTAATGTTAATGTTAATGTTAATGTTAATGTTAATGTTAATGTTAATGTTAATGTTAATGTTAATGTTAATGTTAATGTTAATGTTAATGTTAATGTTAATGTTAATGGTAGTAGTAATGATATTGTTAATGTCAATGGTAATGGAAATGATACTCGTAATAGAACCGTATTGTTAATTATAATGGTAGTCATAATTGTAATGCTATTAGTAATGCTAATGGTATTGGTAGTGGAAGTGGTAACTCTGGAAACAAGGTAATCTTAGTGAAAACGCTTTTGTAATGGTGCTAGAATTTAAAACACCACAAATTACTATGCCGTTGCTGATAACACGAACATTCAATCATTCATTGTCAGTAAGGCCAAGAACATAGAAAAAAATATTTTCCATAACACAAATTGAGCTGAGATTACAGAAAAGCAACTATAAAAAAAATATATATTTCCATCTTAAATGTGATAATTTTCCGTCTTTACCTACTTTCCCTCGTCTTTCAACAATTTTCAAAAGTCACCAAAAAAGTCTCTTTTAACTAACTTTTGTACATTTTAACATATTTTAAAGCATACTTTCAGGCAACAGAATGACATTAAAACCTGCCACAGCCACGCTAGGTGCCTACATGATCATGGATTTTGAATAGCTCTCAAATATTGCTTAAAGTTTAGTATTTCCAAAACAGGAAACGCAAGTGATATTGCCTCCGGCTCTAGCTTTTATGTTTATACATTACGCACTCATCCGCAACTCACACAATTCATTGCATACTTTCGTGCTAAAAACAAAAATATGTTATGAATTTTGCAAGAAAACATTTACCTAATAGCTGCAAGCGCTATGAATTGCTCACAAAAATTTTATTGTCAGGGACAACAGAGGCATTTGGTTTGGCAGTGGCAAATGATAAACGGAAATGTTCAAACAAAAAAAAACGCACATAGCTAAAAGCGACTTTATAGCGCGTAATTGTATGTACGCAGTTGTTGTTGTTATGTAAGACATGCGACAGCACGCACAATTACAAATCAACGAATAAAGCCAGAGGCTAAAATTCAGGACAAACAGCGATTCGCACGAACAAAAAAAATTTGGTACTTTTGTTGAGAGAGGTTCACTTTCTAATCATGGAAAAATTGCTGCATACATTTAGGCACTGGTTGCTTTGCATAAAAATTCCTTGACGTTAATATTCAAAAGAAAAAAAATTGTTGCAGAATTGGTTAGCAACGATTGGTAGAGAAGGCGATACGTACACAGCCATGCATGTTTTTATAGCATACACTCACTCCCCATTACAGATATTAATAAAAATTACCTCCTAAAATCACACAACAGATTTGCGCGTGCGTATCCAATAAAAGTCCATGGAAAATCAAACAAATATGTGCCGTACAAGAAAGACAAAGAAACGTACTCGTACAAGCTAATTTTAACCAAATGAATATGTCTATGATTAAGTTAAAATACTTGTGAGTGTATGAGTGTGATTATTTTGAAGCGTTAAGTTCTGCTTCTTAATTTCTAAGAATCCTTTATTCTTGCCGAGTTTTTCTTAGTTTTTTCTTTATTCTTGCTTCTTTTATATAATAATAATAATACCCAACGGATAACCCACCATTCCCGCCCAACCGACACGAGGGGCGCATCCGCATAACGCACGGATTTTTTTTTTTTTTTTTTTAAATATATTGCCGAGTCGATGAAAGGCAGGGGTTTGTTAAGTGTCGAGATCTAAAACTGCTCAGCTACAGAGAGAAACTCATCAGCTAAGTAACTATTGAGTAAAAATAGATATTAACCATGTGTTTATTAAGTTATTATTGATCAGGGACCCCCCGTAACGATTATTTTTGTATTTTTAGCATCAAAAATGGAAGACTTCCCAATATCGCAGATACGTTTCAAGTATATGAATATGCACGACTCTTCATGCTCAACAAAAAGCTTCTATAAACTAAAAAAATTTGAGGGAAATCCATATAAATTACAAATAATCATTATTTTTGATTTTTATTTTTTTGGTCAAACATAAAAGTTATTTTTTGATTTTTATTTTTTCGATCAAACATAAAAGTTATTTTTTGATTTTTATTTTTTTGATCAAACATAATAGTTATTTTTTATTTTTATTTTTTTGATCAAAAATAAAAGTTATTTCTTGAGCGATATTTTATTCCTCAAGAATAAAAATTAAGTTTTGAGTTTTAACTTTTTTCGCGGATTGAAAAACTCAAAACGCCGCTGTGCCTTTTTGGCAAGTAATAAATCATAATTATTGGGTGGTATATCCTCATCAACATAGTTTATATTTATGTACATACATTTTTTCACCTGGTACACTTGGCGAATTTTGCCCCATACATACAATATCAATGTGTATACATACTATAAATATGTTTCAAATTATTGAGCACTTATGCTGACAAGGATATATCATCTAATAATTATGATCAACAACCTGCCAGAAAGGCGCTGCGGTTATTTGAGTTTTTCAATCCGCGAAAAAAGTTAAAACTCAAAACTTAATTTTTATTCTTGAGGGATAAAATATCGCTCAAGAAATAACTTTTATTTTTGATCAAAAAAATTAAAATCAAAAATAACTATTATGTTTGATCAAAAAAATAAAAATCAAAAAATAACTTTTATGTTTGATCAAAAAAATAAAAATCAAAAAATAACTTTTATTTTTGATCAAAAAAATAAAAATTTAAAATAACTGCTATTGTTGATTTTTATGAAAAAAATCGGAAAATAATGATTAAATGTGGATTTTTATATTAAAACTCATAACAGTTACGGTCCCTGTTCTCGGAGAACGAAATAAAGCATTGAAGATGTCGCATCGACGAAACCGGTTTGCTACAAAACCAAAATTGACAAGGGACGACGGAAATTCGTTCCAATATGAATCTAATTTTGGAATCGCTGAAAGCTTTGCTATGGGGCGATAGTTGTCGACAGATGATCTACTCCCACTTTTATAAAGTGGCGTAAGGAAAGATTCTTTCCAAACTGATGGAAATACGCCACTTTTCAGAGACAAATTAAAGAGACCAGTAAGAGGCTTGTAAATGAAGTTAGCACAGTTTTTAAGAAAACATGCCGGAATCATGTCAGGACCACTTTTAAATGACACTTTTAAGGTTTTTAGATAGTATAAGACATTTTCAGGAGAAATTATTGGACTATTAATAGAGTTGTTTGTATCCAACAGGTATGGATACTCAATTAATTGAGAAAATTCTGTAGTAGAATAATTAGATTTAAAAAACTGAGCAAAGAAATTTGCAATATCTTGATTATCACTGGATATACAGTCTTCGTATTTCATAGCAGACGGAAAACTCTTTACATTACGTTTTGAGTTTACGAAACCATAAAATGACTTTGGGTTGCAGATAATGTTGGTTTTTATTTTGCGAATATAAGCATTGTAACATTTATTGTTCAACTCAAAGTATTTCTGACGTAAATTCGAGTACTTTAGGTAATCTTTGTTTAAACCGGATTTCTTGTAAAGCTTGAATGAACGGTTCTTTTTATTTTTTAAGGTTTTCAATTCTTTGGTAAACCATGCTTGCGTTGGTTCATCGTAGAAAGATTTACGTCTAGGTACATGTTTATCAAAGAGCCTATAAATAGTGTTATTAAAGTGTGAAAGATTAAGTTCGATATCGCCACAATATTCAGGCCAGGTTAATTTAGACAACTCTTTTACGTTTTATTAAGTTATTTTGGTTACTACCCTTCTGATTTATTATTTCTCCTTTACTCTTTCGTGGAAAATGCTGTTTCTGAGCTCTTTTTCTCCATTCCTTGTTCTTTCATTTTTTTCTTTCTTATTTCTTATGTTTTCTATTATTTTTTGCTTTTTTATTTTTTTTTTTGCTTTTTTATTTTTTTTTTATTTCAGCTTTTTTCTTTTTTTCTTCTTCTTCTTTTCTCTCTCCTTTTCTTTTCTCAATTTTCTTTTTCTCTGTTTTTTCTGTTGTCTGTGTTATTTTTTGTTTTTCATATCAATTTTTTATTTTTTCTCTCCTCTTTTTATACCTTTCATGAGCATGAAATGGTATTATAACTTTGGTCCGATGTTTGTAAGTATAAGAAGAAGAAGAGATAGACCCACCATTAAGTATACCGAAATGATCAGGATGATAAGCTGAGTTGATTTAGCCATGTCCGTCTGTCCGTCCGTCTGTCCGTCTGTCCGTCTGTCTGTTTGAACGCAAACTAGTCCCTCAATTTTAGACCTATCTCGATGAAATTTGGTATAGGGCCGCCATTTTGCATGGGATTAATCATTTGTCAGAACCAGCCAGATCGGACCGATACAAAGCATAGCTCCCATACAATCGATTGTTCCGATAAACGGGTTTTGGTCTATAAATCTTGCAATTAAAAAGCTAGGACCGCAAAATTTTGCACTTTTCGTACATATTGTATAAGTAACATGTGTAGTGAAAATGACTCAAATCGGACCAACCAAACATATAGCTCCCATATAATCGATAGTTTCGATAAATGGGTTTTGGGCTATAGATTTTGCAGTTAAGAAGCTAGGAACGTAAAATTTTGCCAGTTTGGTACTTATTACATATGTGATGTGTGTAGTGAAAATCATACAGATCGGACTAACATAACATATAGCTCCCATATAATCGACTGCTCCGATAACTCTGGTTTGGGCCATGTATTTTCAAATTAACAGTTTTGAAGAGTTTGTACCAATTGTAAGTAAGGATCGGACACTTAAAAAAGTTATTCGTATTCATGAAAGGTATTAAGCCTTCGGCACAGCCGAAGACAGCCCTTTCCTTACTTGTTTCTATTTTAATTTATCTTTTTTATTTTTACTCTTTTATTTTCTTTAATTCCTTTTTTATTTCTTTTTTATTTTTTCTTATTTTTCTCTTTAATTTTTTCTTTTCCTTTTTTCATTTTTCACCTTTTTCTTGGTTTTTCATTTGTTTTATTTTTTTGTTTTTATTTTTTCTTTTTATTTTATTTGTTCTTTTCTCTTTTTTCTATTTTGTTTTCTTTTTTCTCTAATTTCTTTCTTATTTTATTTATTTTTACTTGTTTTCTTTTTATTTTTATTTCTTATTTCTTATTTTTTTCTTTTTCTTTTTATTTTTCTTTCTACTTTCTACTTTTTTTTTTTTTTTGATTTTTATTTCTCTTCTCCTATTTTCCTATTTGCTTTTTTTCGTTTTTCTTTTTTGTTTTCTCTAATTTTGTTTTTGCTTCTTTCTTGTGCTTTCTTGTATTTTCGCTTTTATTTTTTTCTTTTTTATCTTTCCTTTTCCCTTTCTCGTGTTTCTTTTTTATAATTTTTTCTTTTTTCTCTTTAATTTTTTATTTGTCTTTTAATTTTTGCAATCTTTTTTCTTTTGTCTTTGGTTTTATTTTCTCTGTTCTTTTAAGTTTTTTTCTTTGTTCTTCCTGCTTGTTTGCTCTAACCTGTTTATTATCTCATATTTATTCCTCTTTATGGTTTTTGTATGCCCGTTTTTCTTCCTCCTTTTTAGGTTGCCATTTTTCTTTCTTCTGTATTTGTTACTAAAATGGTAATTGAAGAGTGCGAATAGAGGTACCAAGAAATTGATTAATATCCCCACTTTTGTCTCCCACGTTGGCGGCACCCTAACCGCTTCCGTGAACGTTTCAAATGCCGTAGGTAGAGGTGATGCTATAAATTTGAGGCGAAATAGGAATGCAAACAAAGATTTACAAAAGAATACCTTCACAACAACAACAATTGCAGCCACTAACAACAATCAACTCGTAAGGAGATCTTACTAACCTGCGGCACATAAATAAATAAAAATAAGTGGAAAAGTACATAAGTATGCGTGCATGCAGCTATGTGTGTGTGTGTGTGTGTGAAAGCACTGCAGTAAAACGCAAACATTATTTTCGATTATCCTGTTTAGTGAGTAAACTTAAGAGAGAGAGCAAGCGGGTAAGAGACGAGTGTGAGTAGTCATGCGCCGCTGAATTTTGCGGTGCAAAGGATAACAGGTTGCATGAGGAACGTACCGAAGGATGCTGCAGGACGATGAAACTGACGTAGACAAAGATTGCAAGCAAAGCAGCGATTGCCAAGTTTTGTTTTGTTTTTACAAAAAAGATGAGCACATTTTTTACTTTTCACTTTAGTTGTTGTAGAAATGAAGCTGGTTGCGTTTGCGCGCGGCACGTAGAAAATTGCATTTACAACAACAACAAAAAAACAAAGAAAAGAAAAAAAATGAACAAAAAAAATTGAAAAAATACAAAGCGCCAACCGAGGCACACACAAAAGAGTTATTCACTCAGCAGTGAAAATGAAAACAGGTAAGTTTGCTGCTATGGCAATGAAGCGGAAGTGCAGTAGACACGCCAGACAAAGCAGCAGCAGCAGAAGAAGAAGAATGAGCTTCATAAAACAGCATGAAAAGTAGAGTTTTAAGACTGAGCTTGGGTAGCGCTGCATTTCTACATTTCTAGTGTGGCAAGCAGTGAAGCGCGTTGACAGAGAGAGAAAGGAGGGAACAATGGCGACGTGTGCAGTTTGCTCCAAAAAAAAAAAGCTAGAAAAATTGTTAGGATCTTTAGCGCAGCGATAATATTTGCCGCCATTTGAGGGCAATACTAGTCAACGAAGCAAACAATGAGTTGTTGTAGCGCTAGCAGTTGGCAGCAGTAGTGGTAGTGAAAGTTAGTGATGTATAGAAACTGAGAGCTGGGTTGCTTCAATGACGGTTATTTGATTAGAAAAGTAGCGAGTTTTCTTTGCAGAAGAAACGAATGCTAGAGAAGCTTGATAACGCCTCGGGAATTATTCTTTTATTTAATTTAATTTAATTTAATTTAATTTAATTTAATTTAATTTAATTTAATTTAATTTAATTTAATTTAATTTAATTTAATTTAATTTAATTTAATTTAATTTAATTTAATTTAATTTAATTTAATTTAATTTAATTTAATTTAATTTAATTTAATTTAATTTAATTTAATTTAATTTAATTTAATTTAATTTAATTTAATTTAATTTAATTTAATTTAATTTAATTTAATTTAATTTAATTTAATTTAATTTAATTTAATTTAATTTAATTTAATTTAATTTAATTTAATTTAATTTAATTTAATTTAATTTAATTTAATTTAATTTAATTTAATTTAATTTAATTTAATTTAATTTAATTTAATTTAATTTAATTTAATTTAATTTAATTTAATTTAATTTAATTTAATTTAATTTAATTTAATTTAATTTAATTTAATTTAATTTAATTTAATTTAATTTAATTTAATTTAATTTAATTTAATTTAATTTAATTTAATTTAATTTAATTTAATTTAATTTAATTTAATTTAATTTAATTTAATTTAATTTAATTTAATTTAATTTAATTTAATTTAATTTAATTTAATTTAATTTAATATAATTTAGTTTAATTTAATTTAACTTAATTTAATTTAATTTATATTACATAGAAAAAAGAGAAAAAAAATAAATAAAAATTGTTTAAAATGAATTTCTTCAAAACATCATTTTGTTTTTTCATTCACTTTCATATACTTAACCCTTTAGACCCACATTTTTAAGTAGGTACTCATCGCAACACAACACTACTCAAAGCTTTTGCTGCCTGCAGCGACTCAGCTCGTTTGGCTGTTGTTTGCTCCACAGAATGCTAACATATTTCCGTTTTATTTCCGCATTGTTGCATTTTCGCATTTATTGTTTGCTTATTTCGACAATTTACTGGTACGTTGCTTTTTTGCAAGCAAGAAAAAATATAACAATAATAACAATTTTAGCACTAAAAAAAATATGAAGAAAAATAAGCATAATAAATAAAATAAAATTTTTGAGACTTTTCCAAGTGCGCTAGCGATATCTTTTGCTCAAAAACTTATTTTCTTGCTTCAAGCAATTGAAACTATTTATCGCATGCTTTCTTTAGAAGACAACAACACACCAACAAAACAATCTCTCACTTCAGTTATGCTAGTTCTAATAGGAAAGGTGGTAAGTAATAGCCAAATAATACTTTTACTAGTATCTACTTGCTTTGTTGTGCGTGACAAAGAGACAAGAAGAAATTTTTGCTTGAGAAAAAAATAAAAAAATAAAATAAAAATAATTAATTTAGACTTGCTTTGCGAGCTGCTTCGAGGTCAGGGACACATCTGTTTGTAAGCCGAAAAAGTTGAGTTGAGGATGGGGTTCTACAGAGATGGTGAGCTAAGAAGACTTATTGTTCTGCATTTTCTAAGCCCTCTCGACAATTTAACCACCGCAAGAAATTAGTTAAAACTCTTGTTTAGCGCCTAAAAGTATGCTGCACAAATTAAAAGGGAGTTATCCCATAATTGACTATTTGAGCTTAAAATCTAGCCCACTGTGTACCTAATTAATTTAATTATCATTAAAGATAGTGGCTCGCTACTTAAAAGTTTCATCTAAAGAGATCATCAAGAAACATAATTAGCTCGATCAATTTTAATTTTCGTGGCATACTTATAGGCGAAAAAATCAAGCTTGTCAAATGAAACTGCATTACCCCGTCACATTTCATAGTTCATGAGCAAGCAAAAGGCATCGGTTCAAATATTTTAAAGAGATCTGTATTGACATTGATAGCATGCTCGTTGAGGATGCCACCCAGGCTAGTCACAGTTTTAGTAGTAAGCAGGGTTAGTGGCAAATAAAAGTCTTTATAAGTAAACAGTTTTATTGTAATTTTCTGAACATTCGAGAGATCCAAATCCATACTAAGTGGTAGTGGAATTCGTCACTCGCTGTATTTTTTCGAGTATTAATATCTTTTTAAAAAATCTCTCATCTTTATACGGATGATTCTTACTGAAGATTTGAAGCTCAGCTCAAAGCCACGCTGACCTCTTTCCGCGTCTTTTTGTTTAATTTTTTTTTTACGCCAAATACGTTCTCTACTATTTTCTTTTGCACTCTCTTTTACGGCTTTCTGCTTTCAACGGTAGCCAAAACTCGGTGCAGTTCCGTTTATCATCATATTCCTTTCTGCCAGCTTACATCGATAGTCAAAGTAGCTTAGCCATTGTTATTACGTATGTATGTAGTTTGTGTTTGGCTTTAACATTTTAAAAATTTTTCTGTATTGTTTGAGTTCGCAAGCGCCTAACAAAGACATGATTTCTTAAGCATTTGACGTTTTTTTTGTTCAATTTCATATTCACTTGTTATTTTTGGCTGCGTTTGTTATAACATCAATATTTTTTGGGCATACTTTTAGGCGTGTTTTTTGTATGCACGAAACAAAACATGAATGTACTGCTTGATGCAGCAAAAGTCTTTGTGAAGAAGCAAATTCTTTGTGTGAAAGCTTTGGATTTTTTGCTGCACTTTAAAGCATATTTGCTGAGCTAACCAGATTTTGCTGTTAAAAGGCGATTGCTTTCTTAAATCGCAAAAATTTTAGTTTGATATTTAAAACCTAAATTTATTTGTAGAAAACAATAAATGAAGTATTTTTAACATTTGCAATTAAATACTTCCTTTTTATTACAATAACTGCACAATAAAAAATGTATAAAGCATTTCAATTGCGCTTCAGCAAATTATAATAGGAAACAACGTAGCATACTTTTAGGCGCCAATTTTAGCTTAGCTTTGCTTAATTTATTAAAAGCTATAAAATATTGTTTGCAAAAATATTGGAGCGCTCAAAAACCTCTATAATTTTTCATTATTTATTGTATGCCCAAAAATTTGCTTGGCTTGAAAAAGGTAAAATCCGTCAAGCGCCTTAAATTATGCAATAAACGTAAGCAGCGCTTTTTTCATATATACATATATCAATGCCTGCCACGCGTTTCATCACACGTTTGTACACACGTCTCAACGTGTAAAATTTATTTATTAATAAATTTTCATGCGCTTATAAAAATCGTTTTATATGTTGCGCCATTTCGCCTATAACTATGCAGCGTGAAATAGCTCACAAACTCATTTGCTCCGTTCAGGTATAGACAGGCATGTACGTGTTGATTTATGTTTATGCCCGCGTTTATATATGTATTAACAAAAACGCAATCACCTCAATGGCATAAAATGTTTTCATTTTTTCGGTTATTTTTTTCATAATTTTAGATTTACACTCTTCTACGCTCTCTTTATACTGTTGGCATGGCTGCTGCTGCATCGGTTATTGCGTGTCGAACTAAATGAAGATTTATATAGTTTTCAATTTATTTTCGCAAAGCGTTTAATATCGCGCTTGATTGAAGTTGCTATACTTTGTGTGTCACACTGGTCGGATCATGCGCAACGAAACTGGGTGCTTGGTTACTCATCAGCATCAGCAGCTGACAAAATGCATATGTGGACAGACTTGCATACATTGATATTGGTATGGAAGATGAACCGAAAATATAGGCACTCACTTATTTATACGTGACCATGCTTTTCATTCACTTCTGACAGTTGCCATATAAAGGTGTTCACATTGAGGAAAAGGTGAGCAGCAAGATGAAGCAGCCCCTCTCCAATTCCTTCTAGCAAAAAGACCGAAGCTGACAAAACAAATTTTTTCTTAAACTACTATTAATTGTGTACATTTCATTTATATATGAAAGCTTAAAAAAATGTGTGGGTTGCTAGCAGA
This sequence comes from Sphenella marginata, assembly GCA_951509765.1. Lineage (NCBI taxonomy): Eukaryota > Metazoa > Arthropoda > Insecta > Diptera > Tephritidae > Sphenella > Sphenella marginata. The sequence goes on along the minus strand of OX608080.1, from coordinate 103,094,108 downwards.
ATAAGCCAGCCCTTAAAATCTAAAAATCGACTAAAAGTTGCGCCCAAAAGTATGCAACATGAAGCGCACTTCTTGCAGCTGAATTTGTGCTGAATTTTACATTTTAAATCAACACGTTAATTTAAGGATTTAGCTTGAATAGGCATATATTTTGAAATAAAATCCCTTTTTTGATTAAAATTGCGAGTTTTTCCGGTCAGCTGTTCACTTAGGTGCAACGTAAGGAATATTCAAACAGGTGATACTTTTAGGCGCATATATTTTACGTTTGTCTTTGGGGTGATTTTCAGTTAAACAATTTTTTTGTGTTTGCAAGCATGTTACAGTAGCTCCTAAAACACGATTGAATATCCTAGAAAAACATAAAAATATTAAGGAAAATTGTTCAGTTTAATTTATGTAGAATATCATCATCACATCACATGACCTCACATCGATATGAGTTGGACTTATTTAATTGAAGAAATTTATATTGAAAATATAATAACGTACAAGTTTATACCCTCATTAAAGAAAAATAGTTCAAATGGGTTTGAGTTAAAAATTATCACATGACATGACATCACATCAGACCACATTACATCACATCGATATCATTTGGATTTCATACAAGCAATTTAAATAATACCTTTTTACATTAAAAAAATCCATAAAAATTTACACTAGTGTTCCAAAAAAATAATTCAAATATTTTTCAATCAAGTTATGTAAATATCACATCAGATCGATATCACCTCCGATTTTATCAAACAAATTCAGATTACTTCAAGTTGAAAAAATTTTTTATTGATAAAAGAAAGCAGTTCAAATGGATTTGTGTTAAAATGAATATGAAAAAATCACATCAAATGTCAGCTAATCGCATCACATGCTATCACATCACATCAATGTCACTTGGTATCAGTTGATAGTATTTCAGATATTCTAGAAGGTTTCAAAACGTTGAGTAATATAAGGAAAATTAAAGTAACTATAATTACAACAACAAAGTTACTATAAACACGGGTATGACTATTAAATCGCAAGATCTTTCTGATCACGTATGGATATGAAAAAAAATTAACTCATTCTCAAATTCAGTATTGTGTAATGTGATTTCGAAAAAGCTTCCCTACCTTTACAAAGCTTATTTGATGCCACGCTCAGTCTCACCAAAGCCTAACGAATCATTATTTTACTATACAACTTGCTTTGCCTTCTTTCTCCTCCTCACTCCTGCAGGAACTTTTCGCATCCGCTTTTATAAACATTAGCATATTACCTCACAGCTTCTCTGCTGTGCTTTCTTTTTGAGATTTTCAACGTACATAATTTTAAAATCGACCAGAAATACCGAAACATTAAATATATCCGTTTGATGTAATTTTCTCATTTTCTTATTGTCGAATTTGTTTTATGACCAAAAAGAGACTTTGTTGGGATTTACCAGCTACCTGATGAATGCGCGAGTTTACTTTCAGCTAAGTCGCAGAGATTTAGATTGGTTGTACTGGAATTGAATTTCGTGCGTGAAAAGGAAAGTTGGAACAGTTTCATGATTTTTTAGAGAGTGAGGGGAGTTGAGAGAGGTCAGTGGACTCTTTTGAGAGATTTGAATTTTGGTCGCTACTAAAGCAACAGTAGCAGATTAATAATAACCCGGAAAAAGGAAGGGCCTTTGATCCCAAAGATCACTAGAACCTCTACTTCTATTACTCATTGCCTTTGGGATCCAACAGTATTTCAACCCCACCCATCCTTCAAATCACACTACGCACCTGCACAAAATATTTGTAACAAATGATTTGATAAATTGTTTCATCATACAAAAAGGTTCAACATCAGCTGAAAGGTCCTGCCGCATTTCAATTGTTTGCATAACTTCTTTATGCGTTGAATGATGTTTGACATCTCTTTACCCTGCCTTTGGGCGTACAACAAATAAAAGAAACTTTTGATGGCAACCGTATTTTTATTGCTGTTTTACAATGTTAATAACAATAATAATAATATTGATATTTGTTATTGTCATTGTTGTTGCAATGAAAGGATTAAAAGTTCAGACATAACAATGGTCTACGAAAATGTTATAAACGACAAAACAAAACTTCAAAACGGTCAGCTTAACCCAAACCAAACAATAATAAATATGTAAACGGGATTATTTACGAAATTTGGAAGAGCAAATAAAATCATAAAAGTGTTACGAAACAACAACAAGAATAAAAGTTTGATTATGTGTACGAAAGAGCGTATAAAAAAAGATGAAAAATATTTGCAAAAAAAAAAAAATAATCTTAGAGGATCCCGAAATCGGTCGAAAAAAAGTACAAAAAAAAAATCTCAAAATAATCTCATAATTTTAACAAAAAAGTACTGAAGAGATATTAAAAAATTCCTTAAAACTATCAAAAAAAAAATGAAAAAGTCCGAGGATTGCCCTTCAAAAAAAAAAAAAAATAACTTGTTATGATCCTGAAAACGTCAGTAAGGAATTGAAAAATAGTCTCAAAAATGTTTCCTAAAAAATCTCGAAACATTTTCCGAAGTGTATTCGAGTTGACACCGAAAAATTGCTGCAAAAGTCTTGAAAGTGGTGCTGAAAAGTTACTGAAAGTAGTTCCGCAATGGTCCTATAATGATCCCGAATTTATACCGAAAGAGTACCGCAATTGTACGCAAGACGTCCTTTCAACTTTTCATAAACTATATTAAAAAACTCCGAAAATGGGACTGGAATAGTACAAAAAAAAAAAATCAAAATGATCCCGAAAGTGCCACGAAAAAATTTGATATTTGATATTTCAAAATTTTTTCTGGTCACCCCAAAGCAGTCCAATTTTAGTGTAAACTAAACTTGTCTTATTATATACTTGAATGCATTATTCTATGGCAACCGTAATTTTGATTTCTAAGCTTTAGTGAAATTCAAATTCTAAAATTTCTAAAAAAAAATCTGGTACCTTATTTCGATTTTTGGTCATATGCTGGGCAGTTTTAAACTGTTACAAAATATTTTTTTTACTAAAAAGAAAATTTAAATTTTTCGTGAAGTTAAGAACTAAATGTAAAAAATAAAATAAATTTCTGGTCACCCTAGTCGTGAACTTTAACATTTTTTGATTTTCGACTACCATTGCACCAACAATAACCATATAACGTAACAGTTTACTTGGCTAACAGATAATAGATATTAATTGTAAATTTAGCACGGCACGCAAAGCACTTTTTTCTGGTCACCTTAATGTTGGATTATTGACCTTCTCCTTCAACATCGTCGTTCAAAGTTTGTTTTTAACATGTTAAACATCACTGTTTTTGTAGTAGGGAGCAGATGTTAATCTCAAGGCCTCATTATTTTTAGTTTCGAAAATGGAATCACCCTAATAATGTGTTTTTAAAAAAATAAAAAAAAAATTTCGGTCACACTAAAGTTGCATCTTACACTTTCTTTTTGGACACCTTAACTTTTACCGAAGTTTTCACAAAGAAAATTTCTTTTTGGGAAGTTCATTAAATTTAATTCTTTTATAAAAATTAAGGTGACCAGAAAAAAATATTATTTCAAGATTTTGCTTTTCAAAAATGCGTCAAAAAGTAGTGCCTCACTTTTTTATAACCGTCTAGCATAACTGAAAAAGTTTTCTCAACTTTTTATTCTATCCATTTGTTGATCCTCTCCCTCTTTCTTTTGAGGGAAGACCGCACGCCCACCTCTGCACTTCTTCACGCATTTAAGTAAAACACAACTCAACAGCTCTGATATTTGGGTAATAATCATAAAAAATAAGCTGCAACGTAAAACACTTAATAATACAAACATAAGTGTGTATATACTTTGAAGTATCTGAAATACAACAACTGCAAAAAGGAATAACAAACACATTCAAATCTTAATAAAATTGGCAACGCTTTGATCCGCAGTACAACAACAAGTTACATAAATTTTACTTTTTACGATAGAACATTAAATTAAGCTGATTTATGAGTAATGATGGTTTGATACGAAAGGGTTCAGCATCGACGAGATAAGAGTTTGCAAATTTTTTTTATTTTGATTCAAAGCGTTGAAAAATGTAAATTCTGTAAAATCAAAAAAAATGGAATTATAATAAATAAGGGTAGAATAACAAAATAAGAAAGAAAATTAAAATTAAAAAAGGACGCTATAACGCTATAATTCCAAAAGCTGTTTAGTGCGCCTAAAAGTATGCAGTGTTAAGTACGGAAAAAAATTCCGGCGGTAGCTTCAACTTTTTCCTAACTCTCTCACTGACCATAGCTAGTGCAGACTTTCTATTACAAGGCGCTTTCCCCAAATCGTCATACAAACAAAACTATAACGACATAATCAATTCATTCAATTAGCCACCCAATCGAGCGGGCAACCTTCCATTTTAGTGTTGCTAAGAACAACAAAAACATATACTTACATATGTTCACTTTCTAGGCATTACGTGTTTGATACTCACTTACATACATATGTATGTATGTGTGTGGTTTGGGATGCCTGCACAATCACAAGCCATTTGCACATTCAATTGAAAATATATGAAGATACTAAAATATAACATATTAGGGTGTGTCAAATTTATTTTCAGAACCAACAACAAAATATTTTCAGAATATTTTTAAATTTTTTAAAGAAAACTATTTTTAAAATTAAAAAATTATTATATTTCAAAATAAAAAATATTATTTCGTTAACTGTGTTCTTAAAAAATTGGGCAATTTCAAAAGAGGTAAAGTTATAAAAAAAATATTAAAAATAATCCCAGCCTTTCAAATGAAAATGAAATTTTGAAAAACAATTTCGATAACAGAAAATATGAATTTTAAACTTGTTTATTTGTGTAACTTCAAAGATAGCAATCTTAATAAAAAAAAAAAAATTTTGCGCTAGTCGAATGTAAAAAAAAATTATGTTAAAAATTTATTAACATTTGTTTTAGTTGGTTTTTCCATTTTATTACCATTTAAAAACACATAAAAAAATTTTTAAAAAAATTTTAGGCTATAATTCAAAACAATTCAAAAACCCTTTATTTTGAAAAAATTTAGAAACAGTATTTAATGTAAATTTTTCCGATTATGAGAAATTTAAAATTTTCTAAATTTTTAAATTTTATTTTTTTTTCAAAATAATATGTTTCTTATACCTCTTATAGAATTTGTCTATAATTGAAAACACATACTTTTGAAAAAGTTTAATATTCAACTTAAATTTTCCGATTTTTAAAAATTCAAATTTTCTAAAATTAATATTAATTAATAAATTAAAATTAATAGATAATGCATACATTTTTTTTGAAAATAATTTTTTTTATAACTCTCAATACTTAATTTGAATAAGCTGTCTATAGTTAAGAAACACATATTTTTTCAAAAAAAACTATATTGAAAATAAATTTTTTCGGATTGTGAAAAATTCAAAATTTTTTGAAACTAGAAGTTTTTTTAACTATAATTCTCTCCAGAATATTGAAAACTTAATATTCGCTAAGCAAGAAAAAGTGAGAAAAAGGCGGCCACCGTGGTGTGGAGGTAGTGTTGCCGGCCTACCACACCGAAGGTCCGGGTTCGAGCCCTGGTACAGGTTACATCAAAAAGTGGTTTGAAAAAGTTTTTTCAAAACGGGGTCGCCCCTCGGCAGTGGTTTGGCAAACTCTCCGAGTGTATTTCTGCCATGAAAGGCTTCTCAGCAAAAATTCATCTGCTTTGTAGATGCCGTTCGGAGTCGGCGAAAAACCGTAGGTCCCGCCAATTTGTAGGTAAAAAATTTAAAAAGCGGCACACCACAAATTGGAAGCGAAGCTCGGCGCAAAAATCTCCTAGGAGGTTAATGATATAACTGTTGTATATCGCGCCATATATATATATATATATAAGAAAAAGTGAAACTTCGAATTGTCTCGACTTTTGAACTAAAAAAATGTTAGTTTAAAATAATTTTTTTAAATAAAATTCTAGTTTGATTTTTTTTTAAGTTTTGTTAATTTTTTCCGTTACGTTTAGCTTTCCCATCCCTATCTTAAACTTTTTATGCAGCATACTTTTGGGCGTTTTCATATCTCAGCAAACCCTTTTTTTTGCAAAATTAGGCGCAGTCTCATGTACACGTACAGACACAGACACATACTCGTCTGTTCGTGACAACCTTGAGTAGCCACTCAAACTTTACGCTGATGTTACTCACCACCGCGTTGAGCATGAAAATGTCAGCAAATATGACCCATATTAAATTTTATATGAGTTTGAAATTGTGCCGAAATGTCAAAGATGTCGGACATGCGCCACTGAGTACGTGATGTAATGGCAAGCGGCCAGCACAATATGAGCAGAAGGGCGAGAGTGTGCAACAGGCGTGGAACAAGATGAGTTGAGGTAGACTTAACAGGAAATTGATAAAAATCAATTGCGGATCCAAGCGATTTTACAAAATATATAACATACCTGAAATGAGCCCAAAAGTATGCCACATTTTGGTATTATGTATACCAGAATTTCAAATGCTAAAAATTGCATACTTTTAGGCTTATTGGTAATAAGTTGAAAAATACCTTTTCATATAAATCTTTTTGACCTCTGCTATTTCCTGCGGGGTTTCTTAGCTCCGCATGCACATATGTTGTGAGTTTCTGCCACATACTGTCAAATGATTTTTGATGGTATGGCGAGCGAAACCTTTATTTTTGGAACTGGTCAAGTGGGGTCAAACAAAACAGCATCATAAAATTTAATGGGGCCTGTTAAAATGACCCCACTTATAATAAAAACCATCAATAATTTCCAACTTAAAGGCTAACTAATTATATATGTGAAGTAGAGCTTTGGCTATTTGGTTTGCTATGACCAACACATTTAAGGGTTGGAACAGACATTTTGATGGAATTTTTATGTTTTCAGTTTTGTTTTGTTTGCTTACTAGGTATGTTGGGAAATGTTTGACTGGAAGGGTTCGTAATTTGCGCTTTTGTGTGACAAATTGTTTTGCAAATTTGGTTAATGTATGATATAATTGAGCGTGTTGTTAAACATATGTTGTCTGGTTAAACTTCGACGAGCTTTGGTAATATTTGTTTATTTCAATTCGTTTTTTCTGCGAAGCAGTTTTCTCATTTGGGACGAGAGAGGAAGACAAGACTATAGAATAAGAATTAAAAAAATTTGCTAAGTCAGAAGAGAGTCGAAATATTGTAAAGAACTATTAGCTTTAGGTGTTACTGGCAGTTTGTTCAGTTATAGAATACACAGAATGATTTTGTAAATACATTGAAACAGCATTTGGTGCGCCTAAAAATAGGCTATGAAATTTGATAATTATTTGAAATACCAAAAGTTCGATTTACAAAAAAAAAAAAATGCCAAAAAGTATGCAAGTTAGCGTTTCTAGGTAAGGTTATAAGTGAGGTCTAGTCTTAGAGCCTTAGCTCCTTTTGAGAGGTCAGGATTTTTCTAGGTTTTTCAATACGGAGGGGCCTTTGTATGTCAAATCGTCAAAAAATAGAAGTCAAGCTCTGCCCATTTGATTACCATTTGGAAAGGGTTTATCAATAAACTAATTTTCGCTAAAGAAAAAGAATTAAACAATATTTTTCGAGAATCGGAAAAATTCGTAAATTTTAAATTTCACTTTTTCCATTTTCCTAGTCGTGCAAAGTTCTTTTTTCAATATTTCGGCAATTAATGTAGCTTAAAAAAGGCTTAGACTCGTTAAAAGGGAGTACTTTGAGGTAAAAACAATTGACAAAAAAAAGATATCTAAAGATATCCCAAAACTTTCAGACTATACCCTGTGGCCACCCATTTTAAACAACCATTCAGAAAAATTATAAAAAGTGCATACTTTTAGGCGCATTATTTTACTTTTTTACCTAATCTCTACTTATACTGCCTCCAATGTATGCTGCGTGGGCTTATATATTTGATATCTAACATATCAAAGTCTCAATAGAAACATTAAACTTTGCAAAGAAATGCTTTCAAAAATTTCGCTCAATCATCAGCAATGATAAAGCACAGTGAAAAGGTCCGACATCAGCGCGCATTACTCGCACCAATTGAGGTGTACAATTTGCAAACACATGCACAGGCATGCATAAACACTCACACACACACAAACCAATGCGCCCATTGATTGAAACTTTTTAAATTTGTCAGCATCAGCTATCTTTAGAACAAAAATTGCCCATATCAATCGTGATGACCTTTTTGAAGCGCCCTCAAGCACTTAATCGTGATGCTCTCATTTTATGTTTACTTTTGTGCTACAGCTTCTATTACTTTTCGTTACTTATTTTCTTTCATTCACTTTCAATCACTGATAAAACGCAACCATTCGAAAATTGCCCATCTACTTGGAGGTAGTGCTGCGCTGCGCAACAACGGTCGTGATAGAAAAGTTTCATTTGAAAGATTAATGCGCCTAAAATCATGCTGACGGCATCAGGTGATCCAACACTTTAGATAAAACTGCTCTTGGGTGTTCGTCGACTGCAAAATTATGGTTGAACGTTAGAAAATACTAATAAAATAAATACCCAAAAGTATAGACAATCAGTATGGATGTAGACTTTATTGCTGTTGATTTGAGTTTTTGTGCGTGCTTTGAAAGCGAAAGTCTTTTGTGTAAGATGTGAGTGTGTGTGTGTGCTATGATTGTTAGTTTGCACAGTCTGTGTTATTCGTTTTTGAAAGTGTTAGTGTTGATTGCTGCTTTTTACTAAATTAAATAATTAAAAGCAACATTTATGTGTGCGGAAGCTTTAAGCGAGTTTGTAAATATGAAGGCATACTTTTAGGGTTAATAAAGTGAAATGAATTGAAATTTATGTTGTAACAGCAATTTCAAAGTTAAGGACACGCGTAGTCATAAAGTAAAAGTTTTTAATCTTTTTGCAAAGTCACCAAAGGTTACATAAGTAAAATCATTAACAGTAAAACTTAATCGCATTGAAAGTTCGAAAAGTAGCATTAATAGCGCCTAAAAGCAGACAAAGTGTCTTTTGAATCTATATTGTATTTTTATTGATTACAGAAGCCAAAGCAAGATGCAACGAAATCTCGGAAAGAAATAAAATAAATTGAAATAAAATAAAATAAAATAAAATAAAATAAAATAAAATAAAATAAAATAAAATAAAAGAAAATAAAATAAAATAAAATAAAATAAAATAAAATAAAATAAAATAAAATAAAATAAAATAAAATAAAATAAAATAAAATAAAATAAAATAAAATAAAATAAAATAAAATAAAATAAAATAAAATAAAATAAAATAAAATAAAATAAAATAAAATAAAATAAAATAAAATAAAATAAAATAAAATAAAATAAAATAAAATAAAATAAAATAAAATAAAATAAAATAAAATAAAATAAAATAAAATAAAATAAAATAAAATAAAATAAAATAAAATAACAAAAAATAAAATAAAATAAAATAAAATAAAATAAAATAAAATAAAATAAAATAAAATAAAATAAAATAAAATAAAATAAAATAAAATAAAATAAAATAAAATAAAATAAAATAAAATAAAATAAAATAAAATAAAACAAAATAAAATAAAATAAAATAAAATAAAATAAAATAAAATAAAATAAAATAAAATAAAATAAAATAAAATAAAATAAAATAAAATAAAATAAAATAAAATAAAATAAAATAAAATAAAATAAAATAAAATAAAATAAAATAAAATAAAATAAAATAAAATAAAATAAAATAAAATAAAGTAAAATTAAATAAAATAAAATAAAATAAAATAAAATAAAATAAAATAAAATAAAATAAAATAAAATAAAATAAAATAAAATAAAATAAAATAAAATAAAATAAAATAAAATAAAATAAAATAAAATAAAATAAAATAAAATAAAAGAAAATAAAATAAAAGAAAATAAAATAAAATAAAATAACATAAAATAAAATAAAATAAAATCAAATAAAATAACATAAAATAAAATAAAATAAAATAAAATAAAATAAAATAACATAAAATAAAATAAAATAAAATAAAATAAAATAAAATAAAATAAAATAAAATAAAATAAAATAAAATAAAATAAAATAAAATAAAATAAAATAAAATAAAATAAAATAAAATAAAATAAAATAAAATAAAATAAAATAAAATAAAATAAAATAAAATAAAATAAAATAAAATAAAATAAAATAAAATAAAATAAAATAAAATTAAATAAAATAAAATAAAATAAAATAAAATAAAATAAAATAAAATAAAATGAAATAAAATAAAATAAAATAAAATAAAATAAAATAAAATAAAATAAAATAAAATAAAATAAAATAAAATAAAATAAAATAAAATAAAATAAAATAAAATAAAATAAAATAAAATAAAATAAAATAAAATAAAATAAAATAAAATAAAATAAAATAAAATAAAATAAAATAAAATAAAATAAAATAAAATAAAATAATAAAATAAAATAAAATAAAATAAAATCCTTTATTAAATTTCCAGCTGGAAGACATCACATGAGAGTAAAAAATCAAAACTACTTATATGATATCACATCATGATACAGAGTACACTCTTATATGCTCGCATGACATCACATCATAGGTTTTAAATGAAATTGTCATATCATAGCATATCAAAATTTTAATGTGAGTCAACGGGATTATCGTAGACGACTTTTTGTTCCTTTAATGTATGTTCATATAAACCCATTTAGCAATTACTCATCATTCAACGGAAACACTTGCACGCTTATACTTAATATAGTGGCCGCCTGAGATTTGTTTACACAAAAACTCAGATATATGCGTAACCCTTACTATAGCTGAGCGGAAAACAAATAAAGCAAGGGGAATTGAGTTAAATTAAACGAACAACGAAAACTCGACGAAGAGTGAAGTAGAGCACAACCCAACAACATTTTAATCTTCATCGTTCACCACCGATTTGCAAACAATTCGTAGTATTGCGGCAGTCATTCATAACTTTCTTGATGGTAAATCATTTCTGCTGACAGACGCATTTCGGACCTCAAATAAATAAAAACGCAGGGACAGCGCTTGAAAATGTGAACGAAACAAGCGCAGATGGCGCTGAGCGCTGGAAGTATAGGCTGTAGTATAGGGGCGGAAAATAAAGTCGCATCATCTTTAGGGCACCAATGCCTATTTACGTTTGGTTATTTGTTCAACTTATTGACAGCTGCTTGTCATTATGACAAATGTGTTGGTCATCAGACGATTGGTATGTATGTAGATCTGTTTATTGGGGTTTCTTGATGTTTGCTTTGATTTTCGTTTATTTTTGGGATATTCGCTTCTTACTTACAAGCGTATGATTTCTCGTGCTTTCAAGCTTTTGCGTGTCGCATACTTATAGGCGCATTATGTTGGCAGAAAATCGATTGAGCTACGAATGGCACATTTATATTTAATATATATACAAATAAATTGCTGCTAAAAAGCAAAAAAAAATGGACGCATAATTCAAGCACAATAGCTCATTACACACAAAATTTTGCTTCCGCCATCATCTGTCACACAAATTAATCTCCTTTCAAGGCATGACAACGTCTTTTTTTTGTTTTTCGTTTGTTAACGTTTTGCTGATTTGTTGAATTTCGCAGCTTTACACGCAAGCTGAGTATTTTCATTTTACTTTTATTTTCTTAACAAAATATAATATATTCACTCATTAAAGCGCTTAATGGGTTTTAGCGCTAATTGTGGTCGCCGCTTAATTACGTTGCATAACACGCCTTAAAGTAGGCACTGTTTTAGTGAAATATGGGTATGAATTTAATTTAAGTGCTTATTTAAGGTGACTAATCGTTGAACTTATGCTATGAAATACGCAAAAATCTTACTAACAGTACAAAGTGATTCGTATAACAAAAATACTTTGCATACTTTTAGGCGCATAAGCATTAAAGCGCTTGTAAATAGTCATACGCTTGCTACATCTTGCGTTAGCTTGACATGAAGCACACAATATGTAATCATTATGCGGCTAGCTTTATTTCAACAAAACGCTTCAAATATTTTTACTACAATAAAAGCAAAAAAGAAAATATGTCACTTGGTCTCATGGCATGATTTTCGAAGTAGTCATTCTCAGGTAAACACAGGCCTAACTAGGCGCGTAAAAATGACACACAAATAGGATTTAACCAACATTTGCTTTACACGCCTCGCAAGTCAGCTTTGTGTCTGCATTAAACTTCTTGAAAATGTATTGCGCGCTTTTAGGCGTTCAAGCTAAATTAACAATGATTTGTGTATGCTTCACGGCGGTTAAACATGTTGTTAAATGTTTATTGGTGGAATTTGTTGAAGTGCTTGATAATAAATGATTTTATAGTAAACGTGTGCATGTTTAAACTTGTAAATGGCAAGAGCAGCAAAGCAATTAAGAAGCAGATAATAAACCATGAAACATCGTTTGGGTTTCGTGACATTCTGATATATGTATGTATGTATGTGCTATTGTACGACTGAGGAGTTTGTGTTTGGATCTTTGATATATTTTCGGCTACAGCGGGTTTTGCTGAAGTTTTTGCAGCTCCATCTAGAAAATAGTGGCTTTAACTTGCGACTTCTGTATTTAGAGGGGCTTCTCAAATCAACTACCAGAAAGTAATATAAACCCCGAAATACTTTCACCAAAGTCATCAACCTCCAATTCTATCATAATTTTAGTTAACAGTTTCAACTAGAGTCCGCATAGAGAGGGAAAGAGATAGAGATGGGAGACTGGGAGATCTAAATTGTAATGCAAACATTTGGTTATAGGGCCACTTCCAGATTTTTTAGACCACAGCAATAGTTATAACAGAAGCCGTCAAATGGTTCGCTTCACATTAATAAGCTAACTAAAAAATAAAGATGGTCGAAAGTAATCGACTCTACTTAAATCGATTATTTTTCTCACTGAAAATTGATATTTTAAAAACCGATTTATCTCGAAACAATATGAAAATCGATTACGCAGTAACACATTTTTTCGACTTAAAGTCACATCCCTCATAATAAAATGGAGTATTTCGATTACAAAAAATTTATGTTATATTAATCTTTTTATCGCTTAATCAAAAAAAAAAATTCTTCAGAGAAAAAATTTTGCTCACGAGCGCTAATCAATACCTAAATGCTAATAAATTAATCGATATCTTTTATCGTTAAAAGTTGACATAAAAATCGATCTATCGATAAAAAAAATCGATTTATCGATAAACACATATCATTAATGAGTAATAAAATTTTCTGATTCGAGTTAACATTCTTTCAAAAATAAATAATCGATCATTTTTTCCGAAAAAAGGCGTCGAAAGGAGATTTTTCCGTTTAAAAAAAATGCTGATCTGAAAAAATTTATTTTATTATTTTTACTACCAAAAATCGATATTTTTGAGAATTCTTTTATCGATTTAAAAAAAAATGTTATAAAATATTGAGAAAAAGTTTGGTACTCGAGAGTTAAACAATAACAAATAAACTAATAGATAATTATTTTTGTTAAAAATCGCTATAGAAATCGATAAACAAAGAGTATTTATCGATGAAGAAAGATTGCTAATGAGTACTCAATGACTCTATGACTCGACTTAACATTTTTACAAATATAAAGGATCTATAATTTTTCCGAACTATCTATCGAAAAAATGCGTTAAAAGGACTATTTCCTGTTTCCTAAAAAATACAGTTCTGAAAAAATGTTTCATATGTATTCAAGCTTTGTATGCCACTTTAATTTTAACTAATTTTTTTTTTAAGTATTGTGACGAGATGAAATTCTCCCATTTTTAAATCAAAACACACAATTTATTTTTGAAAAATAATTTTCTTCTTAAATTCGTATCATCATTCATAATCAATCATTGACAGGCAATCAGCATGCTAACGTCATATTTACAATGCATTTCGCAAGTCCTATTTCTTGTTGTTGTTGTTGTTAAGGTACTACATTGAGACATTGTTCAAAGCCTATACAAAAGCCACAAACAAAAAAAATGTATAAATATGAGTTTGTTTTCTTTCATTATTTATTTGAAATTGTATTTGATTTGCTATTTCTTGAAAAACGATTGGCAATTGATTGTTGGTTCACCTTGTCAACACAGAATGCCAATTATTTGTTTGTCGTTTAACAATAAATTGGCAAGATATTGCCTTTAAAATTTTGTATTTGAATGTAAAATGGTATTTGTATGATTTCAATGGATTTTGAAAGCTTTTTTTTAGTAAAAGGAAAGAAATGTATGAGAAATGTAAATAAATGAAAATTTGTTAAATATTAAAAATATTTCGATTAAATTGACAATAAAAATAATTTTATTGAATACTAGTACTAAATATAACATTTGCGCCTAAAGGTATGCAATGAGGTTAAACGCTATAACCTTAAACTTCATATTATATGAGAGATTTTAGACAACGCAATTTTAAGGCAGATTTCTGTTTTTAATCGTCATAAATATATCTATATGTATATATAAAATATATGTATATAGTATTTACCCCTTCATGAATCGCAAAAAGCCAGTTTGAGGATATTATCATCCCTACCTTCGCTTGTCATTGGTAGCGTTCATCACAAAATGCACATTAACAATTCTGATTTATTGCTTTTAAATGCGACAAGGACATTTTGTAATTTATAAGTATGTGTGCACAGATGTGCTTCGAGATAGTATGTGTGACTATATTTTTTTTGCCCCGCATTCTGCATTTGGTTCACTGTTTCAATATACCAAAGTTTGTTTTTCATTACTGTCGCGGTTTGTTGAAATATTAATGTGATACAGCTGACCTTGTTGTTGTTGGCGTGTGCGATACACATATGTGGCTGTGCACATATGTGGCTTTTGAATAATTTAAAATTTTTTTTTTATATACTTCCCTACAGTTGTAGATATGTGGATCTTAGTGGAAAAGGTAAAAGTCCACTTTACACTCAAAATGAGTTTTTTTTATAAGTGAAAAGGTTGGTGGAAATTTATGTAAAGGTGATGTGTTTAAAAATTAAAATTTAAGTTCCGAATACGCGTCCGGCACTGTAACATACTGTCTAAGCTTTAAAGGAGCGAGTAGTTTTTATTATTTTATTTGTTTTATAGAGTAGGTTGGGGGTGTGCAGGTACGGGTTAATAGGGACGACCCTTAGTAAATTATTATTAATTTATTTTTATTGAAATTATTAGTTATATATGGAATGAGGGGTTCGGGGCACCTGTTACACCTTATATTTCTATTTTGGGGGCGAGCACTGTTGGCAATTTCGTTGTGATAACCCCCATTTGGGCTATGTAACCATAAACTATATATTTCATAAGCTGGTTGAGAATTATAAATTTGTGCGCAAATGAAATAAAAGAAAGAAATTACTTGAGTCGCTTAAATACATACAAAGAAACAGAACAAAAACCCGATAAAAAAAAAAAAAAAAATTAACTCCATTCGAAACCGAAAGCACAATTGAAAATACAACAGATAAGAAACCGAAAAGGGACAAAAATAAAATTGGAAAATTTTTCAATTGAAAACCGCAGAAAAATATTAAAAGCTTTGACAAAAAAATTACAAGCGAGCTGCTCACAAAATAATCTAACAAAAAAAATTTTTTTTTGGGTTATAAAATAAACCTCAAAGAGCGTGCGGAAAAAATTACCAAACAAATATGTAAACTTTAAAATTTTATTTTTGTTTCAAATAATTATAGTGTGTGCTCATTTACACCCTTATTTAATCCTTTAAGCGCATTTTACTCTTTGATTAATTTGTTTTGCCTAAAATTTTATTACAATAGATTTGTTAAAATAAAAAAAAAAAAAAAAAAAAAAAATGTTTAACATTTTACTCTACAAATTTTGTTTTTTACATTGAATATTTAGTTAAATCATTTGCAGCGTACTAATATTCTATTAACAGTTTATTACTTCACTCAAAAATTTAAAGCTTTTCTATTAACAACCATTAAGCCTTTTGGATATAAATAGAAGCAATTGCTTGTAACAGCGTGGATTTTATTAATATTTAATTTCTTTTTTTTTCAATTTCTAAACATTTGGGGTATTTTAGTTCATATATTTTGTTTTTGAATAAATTTAAGCGCAAAAACATGGGACTAATGATATTTAAAGTAACAAAAAAGTAGTACATTAGACTGAGAGATAAAAACTTTTTATGTACCCAGCTGTGCTAATAAAAAAGGTATTTTAATTCAGTCCATATAAATTTTTTACTAAAAAACGTAGGCTATTAAATATTGTGGTGTTATAGTTAGTAAGATTGAAAAAAAAAAAATCCAAAAAAAAAAATCGCCCAGTCTAATGTACACACGATATTCGCGCCCTCTTCTTCCATATCGAAAGTTTCGCGAAACATATAAAATCAGACAATTTATTTATATTCTAAGAGTATTCTCACTGATGCCTGCAATTTTGTTCATATCATTTTATTATTGCTTTTTGTAAAATATTGCAAAGTAGGCGTGGCACCACCCACGAGAATATTTTTTTAATTCCACTACTAATAGCTGCGGAACCGTCTACTATAGAGTAAGTTGGTATTAAAAATATTACCGAATTAAGACTTGCTTACAGTAAAGTACTTGTTTACTTTTATTTTAATATTTTTTCTTTTTTAATATTTTTTTTTACTAACAATTTCACGCTAAATTATGCAAATATTTTGACATAAATCTGTTTATGTTGAGTGAGCGTGCATAAATAATTTGCATATATTTGAATGGAAATAGAAAAAATAAAAAATTTATGCTGAAGCCATATGTTAATGAAATATATTAAGGGACTTGTGTTGTACATAGAAATATTTTATTGCATGAGTTTACAACTCAAATGATTTTAAAAATATTTAAAAATGAAATTCATGTTGTATTATTTAGTTTTTTTTCTAAGCGACTCTAAGTTGATGTAAGTGACTCTAAACCTTTTTCGCTTATTTTCAGAAGCAAAAATCATCTCACTCGTTCCTTTTTTTGTGCGAGTTCTAGCCTTAAAATTTTGAATACCCTAAAGTGTGTTAATTTTATAAATTCTGTACTAAACTACCAACTGCTGCTATTAACTAGAAACACGTGTACTCTCATAAATTCTATAAACGGTATTAGCTTTTTCACCGCTTCTTCTACTGGTCATCATAAACTAACAAACCGCATGCCCTCAACCAACCAAAACTCTTAAATAACACTTACTGGACCTGCTACTTTCTCCCATAACCTAAACTCAAAACATTTTCTATTTTGTAAACCATTTAAATATTTGATGTTAATCCAAATTAATAGTTGCCTGAAGATGTTGCGTATACGCAATGGTGACCCAACGCACTCCTGGGGGAAATCCGCAACGGCCAACGATGACCACAGCTAGTTTATTATGCTCCCAAATATTTTAAGGGTGAGATAGGCCTACACTTACAATAGTTACTTAAAAACATATAAATATATATGTATAAAGTAAGATATTTTACTTGCGTATGTATGCAGGTACAGTTGTGTTCAATACATTAGTAGTAAAAATAAATTTTATATATATATATATTTTAAATAATTTTCATTGAAAACATAGCAAATTCCGTAACAAAATTTTAATAAAAACGAATTTTTTTGTTTACACAAAATTCAAGAAAACTAATACATCTAAAAAAAATTTGCTATCAAAATTTTCAATTTTTTTTTGGAAAAAATTAATCGATTACAGATTAATAAGTAATCATTGTTTGTCAATTGATTCTCTTTCTTTATAGATTTTGCTATTGATATTTTACAAAAAAAAAATTATGATTAGTATTCGAGAATCAACATTTTTTCCCTCAATATTTTTTATTAAGTTTTTTTTTGATTAAACAATAAAAAGATTCTTAAAATATCGATTTTTAGTCATCAAAATTACAAAATAAATTTTTTCAGAACAGAATTTTTTGGAAACAGGAAAAAGTCCTTTAGACTCTTTTATCGGTAGTCTGAAAAAAATTATTGACGCTTTTTCCCTCAATCATGTTTTTTTTTTTTTTTTTTTTGATTAACAGATAAAAAGATTCTCAAAATATCGATTTTTAGTAATAAAAATAATTGATTAATTTTTTGTTTAAAGGTGACTCTCAGTAGTTAAAATGTTTTACTTTATAATGGATTTTCATATTGTTTAGAGCTAAATCGATTTTAAAAATATCGATTTTTATTATATAAACAATCGATTAACTTAAAATATCGATTAATTTTTAAAATCCCTATTGTTGCGGTCTAAAAAATATGGGAATGCTCCTGCAACAAAATGCTTGCATCAAAATATAGATCTCCGATTCTCCTATCTTTATCACGTTCTCCGCCTTCTAGATAGTTTTTGAGTAACCGATTTTGTAGCAGAGTCAATTTTAGTGCAATAATGTGGAAGTAAGAATTTTCTTTAAATTATTTCTTGCATTTCTAGAATTTTTATTGTATTGGTTGTTCAAAATTCTCTGCTATACAAAATTATATTTTATTTATGTTTTGTAAAGAAAAAATCATGCAACAGCCAGACGAAATGTTTTTGAAAATTCAGCAGAATTTTGGATGGAATTCTTACTTGCACATTATTATACCAAATTTGATTGGGCTATAAAACTGCATACTCACATTTTTTTTGAAAATTCTACTAAAAATTTTGAGGCCCATTTTTTTGAGATTTATTAATTTTCTTCAATTTTGTGTTAATACTGAAATTTCTTTCTTTTATCAATTTTTAGGTTTTGTAAATTTTTTTGAATTTTGTGTAAACTTTGAAATTTCTTTTTATGAATGTGTGTATGTATATTCTTTTACAAAATTCATTCTATTTTTGAAATTAAAATTTCTTCTGCTTTGACTACTATTCTATTTCACTTTACTGTAAAAATATTAAAAAAAAAAAATTGCAAAATAACCTATAAAGGTCAAATACATTTTGCACTGCCTCAACTAGCTACGCAGCCCATAGAAACCACTCACTTAACCAAATATATTGTTGTTGTTAAGATTTTCGTATATTTGTATAAATTTGCTACTTTTCGCCTATTGAGTAAACATGACTCTCTCTTACAGAATACTTTGCTAAATGTAGAATAAAGCTTAAATATGCAGCAAACCCAAAAAAGGTCAAGAAAGCTTAAAAAAAAAATGCTAATAAATTAATTGAAATAACGAAATGGCCTAATAAAGCTGCAAAACTATTGGAAGCGCCCGAAAGGGGATATAGACAATTTATTATCTAAAAATTTGACAGCTTCTCATGCACACATATGTACATATAAAATTTTTAATATCCAATTGTTGTTGTTTTTATTATCAACACTTTGTGTATGTTTTTGTTGTCGTTTTGCGTCCAATTTTGATTTTCTACATAAAGCTTACGTCTCATATATAGGAGCTTTCATCATTAAGCTCTAAAATTGTGTCCGAATTTGTAAATGGCTTTTTGACATTGTAATTCATCATTCTTGTATCAATAAGCAAATAGCTTTAAGGCTTGTTTTATTGATGCTACTTAGATTGTGTGGGTGATTGAAAATGGACAAATTATTGTTGAAAAATAAATAGAGTGTTTCATAAAATATTAATGCGTACATATTAGGGTGGAGCGCAATCAAGCTGCATCATTTTTTAGCGCTCTGTTAAAAGTGGTTGTCGCTTGAAAACTTGAAAATGCTTTTTTTATTCGCAAGTCGCTAAGCAATGGAGGAATAAAAAAAAAACAAGGGGACCATATACTCATTATTCAATAAATAAATCATATCTAATAATGAGTATTTTGCTATCTTATTTTTTTTTTTCTTCTAAATTTCTTAGCGAATTACGTATAAAAAGTCACTTACTCGCTTTCAAGCGAAGTATAATTTTTTCATAATTTTTTCGGCATGTACTGAAGAAGCTTTCGGCTACATGACTATTTTCTATTATATTCATTTAAAAGATAATTGTGTTTTCTTGTAAGTCAAATTATTATTCTACGCAAAACAAAACCTCTCAGCTATTGATAGCTCATTTGAAAGTGAGTGCTTTTGCATTGTTTATTACTTGCAAACCATCAAACATTTTTCAATGCCATCCCCATAAGCCGTGCTGTTAAATTTAGTGGAATAAATTTATTTTTTTATTCTCTCTTTTTGCCCTTTCTCTTTTTGTATTTATAGAAATTTTCAATCATGTGTTCCTGATATAGGTTTGTGAATTTTATGTGTGTCTTGGCAAAGTTTTAAAATCAATGAGTCCACTTTTTATGCAAATCATTTTTTATTTTATTTCTTTTTCAAGTGAAAAGGTTTAGCGCTCCATTAAATGCGTTGTAATAGATTGATGTGCTAGCCAGGTGCCAATATGTGGGATAATGTTAGCCATTTATTTTAACTCACACCCTTTCAAGAAATGTTTGATGTGGGGTTTAAATTTTCTGCAAGCCAATTGGCCAAAATAATTTAGAAAGTAATATTTGTTAGGGCTTTTTAGGTATGCTCGGGATTTCGCTTATGTGGAAGTGGAGGTGCTGAACTTAGTGTGTGAGTAGAGGGTTGAAAACTTGAAATTGTTTGCTATTAAAAATATGATAAAATGTTTGCCTATTCAAATATATGTTTCTCTATTTATACCAGTAATTTGTCTAGGTTTTCAGAGCTAACATTCTCAGTGTTTTACACACTTTGTACTGAGTTCATTTCTATTTACAGTAGCGCTTAATATAATAGTAGCGAAATTAAACTGCCTATCGTTCAACGAAATAAGAAGAAGCTGTGTTTTTTGCAAATTCTATAACAGAGCACACATAAAAAAATTTCAAAATTTACACAAAGAGCAAGAAAATTAATTTAATTTAAAAAATTGTAATCAAAATCTTTTAATATTTTGGCGGAGTTTCTAGAAAATTTTTGAGTGCCTACTTTTGAAGCCCAATCAATAATGTGTAAATCAGAACTCGCTCAAAACTTTCCTTGAATTTGTAGAATTTTTATATTATCTACTTGTTCAAAATTTTCTCCCCCAAAGGAAGAAATGTTAAAAATGCAGGGAAAGTTTTTCAGCCATTTACAACTTAAATCTTTTTTCATACAATGTTTTGCATACATCTCGATAAAAATCTCGAATGGATCAAAAAAATACCGCAAAATTCACAACACAGATTCAAAAAAGTCTCTATAACAATTCCGAAATAATTTAGGAATCATACCGAAATTGTCCAGAAATGATATCGAAAAAGTCCCGAAAATAATCCCGAAATAATATCGGAATCATATAGAAAAAGTCCCAATATGAAACCGAAAAAGTACCAATAACAATACCGAAATGATGCCTAAGTCATACCGAAAAAATCCCGAAATTTAATCGAAAATGTTCCGAAAACAATGACAAAATGATGTCGTAATTAAACTGAAACAGTCCCGAAATGATGCCGAAAAAGTCCCGAAAATAATCCCGAAATGATATCGGAATCGTATCGAAAAAGACCCAATATGAAATCGAAAAAGTTCCAATACCAATACCGAAATGATACCGAAAATAATTCCGAAATAATATCGGAATTATATCGAAAAAGTCCCAATATGAAACCGAAAAAGTTCCAATACCAATACCGAAATGATGTCTGAATTATACCGAAAAACTCCCGAAATGATACCGAAAATAGTCCCTAAATGATATCGGAATCATATCGAAAAAGTCCCGAAATGATACCGAAAAAGTCCCGAAAACAATCCCGAAATGATGTCGGGATAATGCCTAAATAGTCCCGAAATCATACCGAAAAATTTTCTATAGCAATCCCGAAATATCAAACATAAAATTAAGTTCCTTTTTAGGGTTGGTCGTAGTACCGACACAGAAAACACACAAAATCACACGGTGAAAGTGAAAGCATGACCGACTTATTACGTACGAAGTCCCTTAGGCTGAATTATCACTATCTCACTAAAGTCTCTGTGAAGCAACAGATTTTTGGTATGATTTGATAATGGCTGATATAACTAGTAGTTGAATCAAAGTACTATAACCAAGTAATCAGCCACCTAACATACTTGCACTAAATCCCACACACACAGATACTAAACACATTGACAAATATTAATACAAAATGCATTCAGGCAATTGCATTTGTGGCTGTCAATGATCTTAACGCCTGATTAATGACAAGAGATAATATGTTTAATCGCCAACTTGAGATTTATAGACTGCTGTTGCACAACCGATAGTGAATATATACATACATATATGTATTTATGTTATTATATAAAGGTATATGAATTTAATTTCAATATTCAGCTTGCAATTTTAATTTACTCACATTTTTCTTTGCTTCTTATTTTCTGATTTTATTTGTCTTCAAATGATTTAGTTCAAATAATAATAGTTGGGGTAATTAAAATTTTTGACATAAAGGATATTAGATATGTTGTATTAAATCAAATGATAATTGCTTCAATTCGTAAGCGACAACAACATGATTTCTAATAAAATTTATATTCAATTATGAATGTTATCAGCAATTGGCAGCTATAAAACACAAAAAATTTCCGGACTATTTGGTTGCAGTTTGTATTTGATTCGGAAGCAGTAGAGATTAATAAGCTTTGGCTCTTTGGATAAAACTTCCCTGTAGCTTACCTTAATGCTGCTACTAAGACTCGAAACTTGAATTTAGAAGTAGAAAAAGACAGAATGCGGGATAGTTGGAACGATATTTAGTATAATTCGATACCGGAATCGGGACGAAACGGCATCGACGCGAAACGAAATTGAACTGAAATTGGAACTAAAACTGAAGTCGGCATCAATATTATAACCGGAGCTATTCGGAACCATGACCAAAAACATTATCATAACAAAAGCTGGAAGTGCAATCAGAATCTTTGTTGAAGCTAAAGTTGTTTCCAAATCCAGAACCGGAATCGAAACAAGAAAAAAGTGGAAGAAATCGAATAAGTCGGAATGAGAAGCGAAACCGTAAGCTTTATCAGCTCAAAAACTAAAACGGAAATAAAGATTTTTACCGAAATAATAATTGTTAGCGAATCCGGAGACGGTGTCAAAAAAGAAGACGAGACCGGAATTGAAATAATAAAAAAACTCAGAATCGGCGAAGATCGAAAATTTTGTCATAAAAAATAACTATTAATTGTTACCGAATTCGAAACCACATTCGATATCGAGGATACCAAAATTATAATCAAAAAGAAAGCTGAACCTTATTCGGAATCGACCTTGAGAAACAACTTAAACTTTAACTTGAATCGATACTTGAACAGAGACCGAAAATAAGAACTGAAAATGGAGTCGAATCTATTATCGGAACCCATTGAAACCGAAACTGTTATGGAATTCAGGGTCACAACAAAAACTATATAAACATAACATAATGCGAACCAAAATCAGTTTCAAACCTGGAACCGAAACTTGAAAATCAATGGAAACCGAAACCAGTTTTGAAACCGGAAACGAAACTTGGATCATAATGGAAACCAAAAATAGTTTTGAAACCGGAAACGAAACTTGAAACATATTGGGAACCAAAACCAGTTTTGAAACCGCAACCGAAACTTGAAACATTATGGGAACCAAAATCAGTTTCGAAACCGGCACCGAAACATGAAACATAATGGGAACTAAAACCAATTTCGAAACCGGTACCGAAACTTGAAACATAATGGGAACCAAAACCAGTTTCAGAACTGGAACCGAAACTTGAAACATAATGGGAACCAAAACCTAACTGATTTCGACATGCATACATATATGTATATGTATCTATAGTAAGTAAATATGTGGTCAGTTGAAGAGCATGATTGCTTTTTTTGTTGTAAAAAAAAAAACTAAAAATCAAATTAGACATACAGACTCAAAATCTGTTGATGTGTACTTGAACTTACACATATTGCTCGCACTGAAGTTGCAACAACAAAAAAGGCAAAAAGGACTTAAGGTGAATTTAATAAGATTACGATTAAAGATAAAAATATGAATGAAGATGGAATAAGTCAGTATGTATGAGTTTGCGTATATGCACATGAAAAGGATTTATTAAAAAGATTTACGCAATCAAACACTTCTCTATATATATGGGCAAATCCCAAAAACTTTAACTTTTTTGGATACTTGGCTGCTACACACGAGCAAATAGCTTAAGGCCAGAAGAATGTGCAGGGACATTCAGTTCGACCTATTGACTATCCGGTCTGATGATATTAAAAATCAGAAAAGCTGATAGCAAGTTTTTGGAGAACTTTGAAACCTGAAAAACGTCGATTTTTACACTTTTTCAAGCGATACTCTTGATTTTTTTTTTTGAATTTCTTCAATAAAATTTTGAGGCACAGCTGAAACGCTTTGAAATTTAAACTGAAGGTTGTTTTTGAGATGGAGATTCTAAAAGTATGTGCACAATTAATGTGCCCCTCCAATACTCAAAATTATCATCAATCAAAGTAGCGATACTTTTTTTTTTGTCATTTTCAATATTGGCAGTTTTTTGCTTATAGCTTTTTGAGGCAATTGAGTATTGAAATTTGGATTATGCACGATGATAGCCTATCAGGGACTAAAAATACCTATGGCTTCAAATTCGATGTGCCCCTTTCAGTTGTGAATCTAGAGGCAGAAAAGTGGAAGCGCTTGGTTGCGTAAATTTTTTTCAGGAGCATGTTTTTTTGTGGACACAGCTACAATTTTACTTTTATCACTTTATACCCTTTTGTTAATTTTTTCTCTACACCACAGTAGTATACCATCAATTGCCTCATCTGGGAATATTCACGCAAGGAAAGTTATTGATGTTTGTACAACGCACAAATTTACGAAATTTTCGACAAAAATTGGCAATCGTCAAAAAGTGTAGACAATTTTTTTTTTTTTTTTAAACCTGGTTTTATTTAAAAGTAAATGAAAAGGAACATAAATATGGTAC
The DNA here is from genome assembly GCA_951509765.1 of Sphenella marginata. NCBI lineage: Eukaryota > Metazoa > Arthropoda > Insecta > Diptera > Tephritidae > Sphenella > Sphenella marginata. The sequence continues at coordinate 103,069,222 of OX608080.1, read as the reverse complement.
AAAAATTTACAAAAAAAAATAGTGGTGTTTTTCACCAGCCTTTTCTCCATTTTTCTTTAGAACCAAGGAGTTGGGGTTTTGAAAAAGTAGCTACCAAAAGAAAAATTTGCAAAAGCATTGATACAAAAAGTTATGCTAGTAAAAAGAAAAAAAAAAATTGTTATGTATATTGTAGTACTTGGTAGCAAAAGTATTGATATCATTAAGAAGCCTTTGCAGGATTAGTAGTTTCTTTTATTTATTTTTTTGTTTTTGTTTTTCGATATTGTAAATTTTATACAATTTCGACGATAAGCATACTATTTTTAGCAAAAGATATCAATTTTTTTTGTTTATGCAAAATTGTAGTTTGATACAATATTGACTATAAAGATTCCAAAAGATATTTTGCTGGTCATTGAATGAATATAATAAAAACCCACATATGTATGTACATATGTACATACATTAATTGTTATATGAATATAATGTAGATTTTTGAATAAATAACTTGGTTGTTTCAAATATAAAAAACTTCCTTTATTTTTTAATAGTAATTTTTCCATCCTATACTCCACCTATATTATGTTTCTCGCATCTTCCTCTCGTTTGATGCTCATATATTTCAATAATGTTTTATGGGTCCCTGGGTCCATAAATCAGACGACACCTCTTAAGATGTGGAAATATGGACATGACAACTACAGTACCTTAAATCTCTTTAAAATACCTTTTGTTTGATACCCATATTGTAGGTAAACAAATTATTTGACGGTTACCCGGTTTCATATTTTTGGCGATATCTCTGAAACCGGGTTTCGGATATTAACAAAATTTTACCTAAGTATACCCCACATAGATATGCACATTCTGATAAAATTTCAACACAGTCGGTTAAGGAGTGTTGAAATAAGTAAAAAAAAGTAAGGTTTTTCGGGTTTTTATTTTTATTAATATCTCCAAAACCGGATCTCGGGTATCAAAATTTGTTTACCTAAACATACTTCTCTTACATATCTATATGATTTTAAAATTTCAAGGGAATCGGTAAAAGGGTGTTAAAATAAATGTGCTTCAAAATTTGCAGTAAAAAATATTTGACGGTTATTCGGGTTTATATTTTTACCGATATATACAAAACCGGGTCTCGTGTATCAAAAAAATTTTACATAACTAACGGTTACATATATCTCCATATTTTGCTAAAATTTCAATATAATCGGTGCAGAAGTGTTGAACTAAATGTATATTTAACATTGCGACCTCAATTTATATATATTTTGCTCAATTTTTTTAATATATTTTTTTGAGGCATTATGTAAGACGAGTAACGGCGGTGCACTATAGCTCCAATTTACCCCTCAAAGTTCCTAACAAAAACATATTTGCGTGCTACCATGTTTCAAAAAAAAAATTTTTTCTCCAAAAAAACCAAAGTTTGGCGGATTTCCCCATATATGCAAACATATGCAGCTAAATCGGGTTGAGAAAAAAAAAACAATTTTAAAAATGAAAAGTAATGCCGGAAAATATTAAAGTCATCCATAAATAGTGTCTGCTGACTGTGGCTTACTATGCTCGCTTTCTCACCCTCTCTCTCTCTATCTCTCTCCCGCTATCTCTCGCTCGCTTCAACCTCAATCGCTATATCGTACTCGCTTTACTACATTTTTACTTTTTCTCACTTACCTTACATTTGCTTGATACCTTAATCCGCCACATGTCATTCAATCAGCAATCAATCGCAACACGTTACGAATACGCACTGGCGTCCAAGTGAAAGCAAATTAAATATTTTTTTGTTGTTGTTGTAGTTATATATGCATATTTTTGTGTAAATATTATATACATATTGTGGATTGATATCAATATATAAGCTAGTTTCGCAATGTATTGAAGTGAGGTAACTACTAGGCGATGATTGAAAGAGTACTCACTTTGTGATGATTTGGGGTATATGGCGCACTTTTTGTTAATGGAAAAAATTAAAGGGAAGAAAAGTAAATGGGAAGAGCGAAATACAAGAAAGAGTAGCGGAAATAAGGGGTACCTAAAAAGTGGAAGAGGAAAGTGTAAAAAAATAATTAAATGTCTGAGAAAGGGTAATTTGGTACTACTCCAACGCTGCTCATTATTTCCACTGGGTTTATGCTGCTCTTATAGTTGTGATTTTTTTAACAGAAAGCAACAAAAATAGATGAAAATACATAAAAAAGAAAATTCTCATACAAAATAGCATTTCCAATATCAAAAATAAAAATAGTCAACGTTTGAGTAAATGACGAAAAATCCAATATAAGTCCAAGGCAATGTATGTCAGCTGTGATATATAATATTTGAAAATGAAACCAGCACGCACGATACACACACACACACACATACACTTAAATGCTTGTTAAAATAAAAAAGAAGAATATTCAACAATATTTCAAATTCATTTCAAGTTTCACAACCGAACAAAGTTGGTATTAAATTTTTGTGTACTCAATTATTTTATAATTATGTATAAAAATTAATGAGAAAATGAGATTTTAAAATGAAACGTGAGCGATTTAGTCATTTTGAGTGAGTGATGTTGCGCTGAGCAGGTCACAAACGAGTACAGCAATGAGTTGAGTAGCTGTCGAACAAAGCATAATTTGAACACGTGCCAGTGGATATAGAAAAAAAAGGAAGCATAGCAAAAAGGAAATCAGAGACACGATCAGCATTTTGTATGCGACTCTGGGCAAAGTTTTTATACCACACAAGAAGATATTTGACATATAATAACCAATAAAATTGAACTTTTTAAAAATTATTTCCAAATTTGTTGTTGCTAAAATACCTCTAAGCGACGCAGTTTTGAGCAAAATTCTATTATCTGAACAAATTATGATATTTTTTTGTTTAATGTCGCATGACATTTGACTATGCGATTTCAAGCTTTGATCTATTGAATTAATGTGTAATGCTTTTATCGAAATAATTCATTGTATTTGATATAAAACTTATAAATTGCTTTAATTGATAGAATTGAGAAAATATATCTCATGAGATATTAGTATATTTATGCAAATCTAATAATTTTATATACATAATTTATATATATAGAGTGAATTGTACATTTGTGAATATTTGATAAAATTTGAAAAAAAAAATCGCATGATATTTTTCCAAAATCTTTTGTAATTTTTCTGATGAACTTTTAATGTAACGAAGCAGCTACAATGCTTTCATCAACCAGTTCTTTGTCGAATACAAGTTATGGACGTTTATCGCTGCACGGATTTAAAAAAAAAAAAAAACAATCGCATGACACAATTTAAAGCATTCAAAAATTTCACGGCTTAGCTTTCAAAGCAAGGAAAAAATACGAAATCTCTATACCTTAAGAAATATTTGTATTGGAGATACATTAGTGTAAAACTCACATGACATAATTTTAGTTATGCATGCGATTTAAATCTTTGAGCTATGAAATTAGCGTAAATCTTCATCTAGACAGACAATCGTCTCATCACGCCTTCCATTCGCTTTCATAAAAGGTATAAAAAGGAACACACGAGCATCTCTCTCTTCGAAGTACACAGCTTGTATATAGCAAATGTTCCGTGCACCTACGAGTATAACAATCCCATTAGCGTGGCGTGGAAAGGTATTACCTTAGACAGGGTGACACTAATTAAGAAACGTGACACAAATGAAAACTAGTCAAAGTTAAGGAAATGTAAAGAAAAAAAATATTAACAACAAAATACATGAATAAGCTCCTGTGGCACGCGCTTTTGATGTGCAGCATATAAAAGACCAGAAGGTAGCTCACACATGCGACAAAATGATCCAAGCTGCCATGCTGTATTGTCTCAGCTCACAGAGCATGTGGATAATGCCGCTTGACAACCTAATGACTTTTTTGAGATTTTTGGGGGAGTACTTGGGAGATGTGTTGGACACTTTGGTTCTAAGTTTTTTCTAAAAAAAACAACCGAAAAAAAAAAATAAAAAGTTACCAGTCTCAAAAAAAGAAGTTCTGCAAAAGAATTAATTGGTTTCTTGTGTTGTGTTTTTTGTTTTTTTTTCAAAAATTGTTATTTTTTCAAATATAGTTTAAAAAAAAATTAACTTTGACACTTTAAGCGGGGTTACTTAGTGGTTCCAAAAAGAAATGTTAAAGAGAAAAAATGAGTTTCTAATTTTAGAAAACTTTTGATTCTTCAAAATCCAAAAAATTCTATGTATTTTTTTAAACTGAATTTTTGGATTTTTCTGTATATTTTTTTTTTTTACTTTCTAGTCGAGTTTAACTATTTAAAAAAAAATTAATAAAATTTGGTAACTGGAAGTTTTTTGGGTGCTATGGAAAAGTAAAAACAAAAATAAATTTTTTTTTTAAATTTTTTAGTCAGTTATTATTTCCAAATCAGAAAAAAAAGATTTTAGTTATAAAAGTTGTGGAATTTTGTTTTGAATTAATTGTACTCAACAGAAAGTTATAACTCAAGTAAAAAAAATTCAAGAAAATATTCAAAAGTTCACATTTAAAAAAACAACGCCTTTTGCAAAATTCTGTATGTCTTTGGTTATAAGACAGATATAATAAAAAAAAAATTGATTACAAAATTTTATGGGCAACTTGTATTTGCTTGATTTAAAAAATGTTTCTGAAATTAGAAATTTTTTATTTTGTTAAAACATTTTTTTTAACCGCTAGTCCCTTTGAAAATTTTATTTTTTAACAATTTTTTTAAAATTTTTTTTTTAACCTTTGGTCTTCCCTTGACAAATTTAAAAAAAAAAATTTTTTTTGTTTTTTTTTTTTTAGCTTGAACAGCTGTACTGTTTCCGAAACATTGAAAAACTAAAAAATATGTTTATAGTCAACTGAAAAAAAAAAAATAAAATTTATCAATCATAATTGAAAAAAAAAATTTGATTGCGAAATTTCGTCGCGAACTTGGTGTTGCTTGATTTTGAAAATATTTCTGAAATTAGAATTTTTTCTTTTAATTTTGTTTTTAACCTTTAGTGTTCCCTTGAAAACATTTTTTAAATTTTTTTTTTGTTTATTTTTTAACCTTTAGCGTTCCTTGAATTTTTTTTTACTACAGCTGTTTCCGAAACATTGAAAAAATAAAAAATATGTTTATAGTCAGCAAAAAAAATTATGAAAGAGAGATTTTGAATTAAACATTAAAAAAAAAAAAAATTTTTTCAAGCATAATTCAAAAAAAAATTTGATTGCGAATTTTCGTCGCGAACTTGGTGTTGCTTGATTTTGAAAATATTTCTGAAATTAGAATTTTTTCTTTTAATTTTGTTTTTAACCTTTAGTGTTCCCTTGAAAACATTTTTTAAATTTTTTTTTTGTTTATTTTTTAACCTTTAGCGTTCCTTGAATTTTTTTTTACTACAGCTGTTTCCGAAACATTGAAAAAATAAAAAATATGTTTATAGTCAGCAAAAAAAATTATGAAAGAGAGATTTTGAATTAAACATTAAAAAAAACATATGTAAAAAAAAAAAATTTTTTTCAAGCATAATTCAAAAAAAAATTTGATTGCGAATTTTCGTCGCGAACTTGGTGTTGCTTGATTTTGAAAATATTTCTGAAATTAGAATTTTTTCTTTTAATTTTGTTTTTAACCTTTAGTGTTCCCTTGAAAACATTTTTTAAATTTTTTTTTTGTTTATTTTTTAACCTTTAGCGTTCCTTGAATTTTTTCTTACTACAGCTGTTTCCGAAACATTGAAAAAATAAAAAATATGTTTATAGTCAGCAAAAAAAATTATGAAAGAGAGATTTTGAATTAAACATTAAAAAAAACATATGTAAAAAAAAAAAATTTTTTCCAAGCATTATTCAAAAAAAAATTTGATTGCGAATTTTCGTCGCGAACTTGGTGTTGCTTGATTTTGAAAATATTTCCGAAATTAGAATTTTTTCTTTTAATTGTGTTTTTAACCTTTAGTGTCCCCTTGAAAATGTTATTTTTTAACAATTTAAAAAAAAAAGTTTTTAACCTATGGTGTTCCCTTGAAAAAATTTTTGTTTAATTTGTTTTTTGTTCTTTTAACCTTTAGTGTTCCCATGCATTTTTTTTTACTAAATCTGTTTCCAAAATATTGCAAAACTCAAAAAATATGATTTATAGTCATCAAAAAAATTATAAAAGAGAGATTTTGAATTAATATTAAAATATTGAAAAATAAGATAATATATTTTATAGACAGCAAAAAAAAAAAGAAGATTTTGAATTATATTTAAATTTTGGATATCTAAAAACAAAAAAAATTTGAATATCTAAAAAAAAAATTTGAATATCTAGAAATAAAAAAATTTTTTTTTCCTTTTTTGGAACTTAGAATATATCACCACACTTTATTCAACTCAAAAGGCGTCGTCTCCACCTACATATGTGACTATTTCGCATAGCAGGACCAGGACAATGTTTTTCGTGATCTCTTGGACTTGGTTTGTAACCAAAAGAAGACATGCCGCAATCTTGAAAGGACCGTTCATAGGAAACAACACTCATAACTAAAACGGTAATTTTCTCTGGAACGAAACAACCATTTACCAAGTCGCCACAAATGCGTGACTGACATTTTTAAGTGAAAAAAACCGCCACAACCCAACCACAAATGAATGGAATAAGCATTTAAGGGCGACGCAACAAGCCAACCACAGAAAATCATTTGAAAAATGCATGAAGCAGGCAATCAGTCAGAACAAAAGATTTGCGCGCAGTGCTAATGATTCTCAATGTCGCATGCGATTCAGCGACAAATGCCGGAAGCAAAGAAGACGACAGCCAATGTCAGTTGCGGCTTCATTAGCACGGCGAACATGTCATACCAGTAGTCACAATGACATAAATTCAAGGGAATGAAAACGAAGAATTTAGAGAAGATTTTAGAAGGGGGGAGGGGGGGCTTAAAGGAGTAAAAAACAAAAAAAAATCCCATAACTACATATTTAGTTATCAAACCTTATAAAAGTGTCATTACTTAGCACCCACAAAATTGAATAACCAAAATTGAAATTTCCAATTGGCGCTTTGTTGCCGACATTTATTGTTGACCAACAACAAAAATGCTAAGTGTCCAAAGTGGCCCAAAGTGTGCCAAGTGGATAATTAGTCAGGCGTGAGTGGCGTGCAACTAAAGTTAACAAAGTGATAACTTAATTGATTTGAATTGAAATGAAATGAAATGAAATTGAACTGAATGATACTTGAAAATTAGTAAAATGGCGCAAACGACGCGCATTGCACGAATTAATGTGATAGAATGTCGTTAGGACAAGTGATGAAACAAAAAAAAAAAAAATATATATAAAAAAGAGGAAAAGTTTAACTTAGGGGCCGACAAGGCAACAAGTGGTCACAATTAAAACTTAGAATTTTAGAGGGGAGAGGGGACTTGGGTAAAGTCAGTGAAGCGTTAAAGGCGACATTGTTAATGAAATGCAAATTTTGCATGGCTGCTGTGAGCCGCATTCTTTTGCGAGTTGAGTTGCAAATGAGTCACTTGACTAACACAAAATTTCTAAAATTTATTTTTGCGTTACCTATGTACATATCAAGTCTTGCTGATAGTATCCCTAGAAATGCGGAAGAAGCGCTTTCACAATTTAAAAAAAAAAAAAAATTTTAAAACTACAAATATCAAAAAAGTGGGCGTAGCCCTGCGACGATTTCGCACATTTCCACAAGATACAGCTCCAGTTACCTTTATAAAATAAAAACTTTTAGCAAAATTTTAGCTCGAAAAGTAATTTCTAGTGGCATACGAGACTATGGAATTTTTTTTAGCATTATTTAAATAAGAGGCGGGGCCACGCCCACTTTAAAAATTTCATATTTTTCGTGTTTCTAGGTACGCGCGTATCTTGGAAATGAAATTGAATGAAGTTAAAGCAAAGTTGCGCTGAGATATAGCCTATAATATTCGTCTATGACCCTCTAAAAAATATTTTATATAAAAGTGGGCGTGGCCTAGTACCGATTTTCACATTTTCACAATATGCAGCTACTTTTACAAAATAAAAACTTTTAGCAAAATTTTAGAACGAAAAGTAATTTGTAGTGGCATACTAGACTTTGAATTTTAGCATAATTTAAATAAGAGGCGGGGTCACGCCCACTTTGAAATTTTTTTTTTTTTCGAAGTACTTCGTACGTAATTGAATGAAATTGATACAAAATAAAGTTTCGCAGGAATATAGCCTATTGTATTCGTCTATGATCATTTAAAAAATAGTTTATATAAAAGAGGGCATGGTCGTTACTAATATTTGTAAAACTGCGCTGAACAAAAGTGGGCGCTGAAGAAGAAGAATAGGAGGAGTAAAAGAGAGATGCGTTAGGATAAATTTAAGAGGATCTGTTTGGTTGCTTGCTTGCACAAAGTTAGGTTCTTCAGACCTATCTGTGCGTTGTGGGCTCCATTAGCTCGAAGACCACGAGCCATTGTAGGTGGGCCACTGACACTGGCGCTGAGGGATCCTGGGAGGGATTGTGGGCCTCCTTTGCTTCTGAGAAATCAAGAGCCAATCCACACCACCGGCCATCTCTGTTCTAACCCCATACTAGACCAACAATATGCCGACTGCCATGTCGAATCTGTGTTCGAATAGCTCCGCTTATGAACGAAAACATAGAATTCGTATAAAATTCGAATATGTTTCTATGTTTTCGGCAAATGTGGCGTATGTCGAATGTGTTCATTTTTAACGCATGCGCAGTTTGACCTTAACCCACGCTAAACGCGCTCATTTTTCGTACATAAAATTACTCAGAAATATTTTTGAATTCTCTCAAACGTGCACTCTCGCTGCTCCGAATCTCAGTTAAATACATACACACTTTTGGTTAATTGTAAATCAGGACTAGGACAACAAATTTTTCAGCGATTTTGGTTAATATTTTGAATTTAATTTCGAAATATTTCAACAATGCGCTCCATGAGCTAACCAAAAATATGAGCGGAGCAAGTCAATACGTGGAATATGGCGTCTCGTATGCCACATTTGTACTAAAAACACACACACTCACTCACAGGCGAAGTAAGCATGCATAAACTTGTTAACGAATGCGCCACAATTTTTCCGAAGTGCAACGAAATTTACGTTTGTCGCATAAAATGCGACAATTTTCGTAAGGCAATTTCAGTATACGAAAGTTATTTGCTGTTGTCGCACACTCATGTCGGTGTCTGTCGTAGGCGTCGGTGTCCTGTGTCGTGCGGGTAATTTAAATGTTTTGCTTATAGAGGTCGCGTATGCGTCGGTGTAAAAAGCAAAAATATATGTGTGCTCGTGTGTGTGTTTCTAAAGGTGTAAAGTGAATTGTAGCCTTTTTTTGATGAATAATGTTAAGCGGCCGTATGAAAAATATTTATTGATAGTGACAGCCTGTGTAAAAGACGGCTTATGAACGGTTAGTGTAGGCTGTTAAGAATTTGTTGTGAGAAAAGTGTGTCGCTTAACGGGTTAAATATGGGCAGTACTATGCCTGATAAGCGTGCATGTTGTAGTAAGATTAAACAGAAATAACAAAGCTTGTGGAGAAGAAAAAAAATCGTATAAAAGTGGAAGTGACAAAAATGTATTGTTAGTACAACAAAAAAATATGGAGCCCAAATAAAAGTGAGAAGGAAATACGAAAAAAAAAGCTAAAAAACAATTACAAAAAAAAAAAAAAAAAAAAAACAACAACAAATAACCTTATTAGCATGAGGGTCAAGGTGTCGATATGTGAAAAATGAAATTAATTATTATTTGCTGTTGAAGGTTTGGCATATTTTTTCCAACTCTATGCTTAATTGCTGATTTGATTGATAGCCTCCAAATTGATTGAGTGTTTTTGCGGGCAACTCGTAAATATCAACACATACATAGTACATATTTGATGGATGAAATAAGTTTTAATTAAAGCACCTACTTTAGCATATAACAAAGCATGCAAGCAAGCAAGTTTTAATTGATGTGTTGTTTAATAGCAAAAACACAACTGCTGACTTGTTATGATGCAGAAAGTTATGCAAAATTTATTTGTGTGAAGATGTAAACAAAAACAAAAAACAAAAAAAAAGTGTTGCTGAGTTGGGGTGTTGGCATTGTGAGCTTGTTATTGTCGCAAATAGCGCGAATAATTATGTAAGTGCAAGTTGGAGTAATTAACAAAAAAAAAAAAAAAACACAAAAAACAAAAAACAAAAAAAAATAACACAACAAAACGAAAACACATCGTGGAAGGTAATTAAGATATGGTATAGAAAAATTTATCAAAACTTGGAAAAAGTGAAAAACAAAAATTTTTTGTAAATATTCAATTGCTTTAGGCGGTAACTTTGATATTTGCCTTGTGCCTCGGAGGCCTATTAGTAAATAACTATCAAAGTTATTTTTTTGAATTTTGTCTATGGAAGTTAGATATAATTTTTGGTCCCAAAAATTAACAATTTTTCAACAAAGATCGTGAAATTTTGAGTGCTCCTAACATGGAGAAGAAAATGTTGGCACTATTTCATTTTCGACTAAGTTTAAATTTGGCTCTTGCTGCTTATTGCCACATAGCTCAGTCTCACGTTAACAATTTGGTGCTATTAAGCAATAAAAGCTTAAGTCAACATATCACAATCGCATACGAAGGATTATGTCCCATCAGCCGGATAGAGATAAATCAACGTCTCTTCTCTGTATACATTTTTTGGGATGGTTATCTTAAGATGCACTTAAAAATTTTGTTCGATCATATATCTATACACTCGGAAGAATAGGTCAAAATACCCACTTTTTCTTAAGTCCACTTAAGCTGTTATTGCTTATGACCACAGAAATATATTCACCTTGTTGCTCATTTTACAGACACTTGAAGCATGTTGCATGAACATAATTCAATAGCTCAAACTTTCTTAGCACAAAAACTTTCGTTAATAACTTATACTTGTTGTAACTTCAAACTTGTTTCGCATAACATACCTGATATAAGTATGTATGTAGTTGACCTTAGCAGTCTGCAATTCGAAAAGAGTTTACCCATCTAAATCGTACCAAAATTTTTACAGCACAAACTGCCACCAATTTTTGTATGCTATCAAATTTCGCTACACCTCCGACGAGTTTAAGGCAGAGCTTCTCTCACTGCTTCCAATGTTTCCTATATATTGGAGGGAGGGGGACATACAATTTTTCTTCCACTCCAAACGGAACCTGGAGAGTTGAATTTTAGAGGAGAGGCCAAACTCATCATCTAGTTCCCCGGCTCGTCTGTACAACAACTATAGTCAAAGAACTGCAACAGTGCCTAAAAGTATGCAACAGTTAAACAGAAACAGAAACCCTCAAAGTATGCAACATTTACTATGTATTCCGATTTTTTGGATATCCAGTTTTTGGATATTTTTAATTTAACTAGAAAAGCCGGACACATTTCGCTTATCTCAGAAATTATAAAAGACACAAGACAATTTTAAACTTTTTAAATTCGATGTCTTCTTTTCACCCGGTGCTTCTTATGGTGCCAATAACCACCTGAGCTGTTTGATAGAAACCTAGACATGACCGAAGTAAAGTATTAAATCCCATCGCTAGGTCATTTTATGGGAACAACCAACCACAATTTTTTCGCTGACGTTTTCCTTTGAAGATCCGAATTCCGCAAAAGAGGGTAGAGCGTAAGCCCGACTGACTTGCATAAAAAATTTGGAGGATGTCCTCAAATCTCTTGGTATTTCCAACTATTGTCAGTTATCGCTAAATAAGCATGACTGCTGCGATTCGATACGCAATGCCTGTAATCGCTTAGTGCTAATCACGGTTATGAGAAAAGCTTCTTATTAATTACCAAGCCAAGCTAATTAGCCTTGAATTCAAAATTATCCAATATTCTAGTTCATTGCTTGAACAATATAAGTCCACCCGAATGATTATTATCTGCATGTACATACATTGAGGCCATTTTCCGTCATTCCTAATCAAATTTGGTTGAGAGACAAACCGGTCTCGGTGATCTGTTATTCTCAGTGTCATTTCTGCCATCTTCAGTGTCGTTCGTTTATATGTTCCTTAACATTCGGCTCAACGAATAAAATTGAATTTTTATAATTTTATTTTCATAACTTTATACTTTTTTAATTCTTTTACACATATTTTCATGCTCGCTTAAGTTCACTGCTCACTTTAACCAAAGAAAACTAACAACAACAAAACCTCGCAACTTCCATTTATGAAATAAGTTGCTAATGTGTATGTATATATACGATTACATACTCAGAAACGGAGCGTACTTGTAACATTGTTTCTCACTTAACTTCAACAACTTTAACTCGTTCAAACGTATCAAATCTTCCCCACGCAGCGCCCTCCAACGCATGCAAATGATTTTAAGACCAAACTTTTTAAATAAATACTCGCATCTGTAGTCTATGCTGAACAAGTAAACGAGCGTGTCCTCGAGCAGCGGTTTTTTGTTTTAACTGGCAAGAGCATTTTCTACACTGCACGCCTTACATGGCGCATCTCGCTTGCTTTCTTTACCACCATGTTCATTACTGTGCACGCCACAACGCCTGTGGTTATGCCAAGTTTTATGTTTTTATGAATGGTTTTTATTCTTCTATGTATGTATGTAATGCACTGTGTATGTATGTGTGTGGGTGTATACAGATTTCGTTGGTTACTTTTTGGTAAAAACTTTAATGTTATTAGACGAACTTATGCTGGTGGTACTTGTGAGGAGCATGTGAATTGTACGGCTGCTTCGCAAGAATGCATTTGGAGGGGCTTATGCCCTGTAGTAGTAGAGAATAAAATAAAATAAAATAAAATAAAATAAAATAAAATAAAATAAAATAAAATAAAATAAAATAAAATAAAATAAAATAAAATAAAATAAAATAAAATAAAATAAAATAAAATAAAATAAAATAAAATAAAATAAAATAAAATAAAATAAAATAAAATAAAATAAAATAAAATAAAATAAAATAAAATAAAATACAATACAATACAATAAAATAAAACAAAATAAAATAAAATAAAATAAAATAAAATAAAATGAAATAAAATAAAATAAAATAAAATAAAATAAAATAAAATAAAATAAAATAAAATAAAATAAAATAAAATAAAATAAAATAAAATAAAATAAAATAAAATAAAATAAAATAAAATAAAATAAAATAAAATAAAATAAAATAAAATAAAATAAAATAAAATAAAATAAAATAAAATAAAATAAAATGAAATAAAATAAAATAAAATAAAATAAAGTAAAATAAAATAAAATAAAATAAAATAAAATAAAATAAAATAAAATAAAATAAAATAAAATAAAATAAAATAAAATAAAATAAAATAAAATAAAATAAAATAAAATAAAATAAAATAAAATAAAATAAAATAAAATAAAATAAAATAAAATAAAATAAAATAAAATAAAATAAAATAAAATAAAATAAAATAAAATAAAATAAAATAAAATAAAATAAAATTAAATAAAATAAAATAAAATAAAATAAAAAAAATTCCCGGAAATTTTAATTTTCGTGTTTGGAAAATTGTCTACTCACTCTCACTACGGGGTATATCCGCTTAATTTTGTTTTTCTTATGCTATTTCTAGTTAGCGTTGACTTTGACTTTCAGTTCTGAGTGATTGTTTGTGTATAAATACATACGTATGTATGCCAAAGTGCGTTCGTTAACTTGGTTAGTGGTTTACAGTAATTAAAGTGTGTTCAAGAAGTAAGGTGTTGACGCAAGGTGATGAAGGAAAAAGTGAAATAAGCAGAGAATCAAGTTATTTTATATGCACCCGGCGGTGGTTTTCAGTTAGTTTATTTTTATGGAGTTCCCCTGAGTTTTATCAAAGAAGCTCATACATAGAAGTGTGAGATTCAAATTTTTGTTATCTCAAAGCAATAAGGTTGTATTAGGTTGCTGGTTAAGGGGTCTAGATTAGGACCCACTTTACTAGATCGTGTGCTTTACCACTCTCAAGACAACCTTCGTGTTTTTGGATATTTATTTCATAAAAACATATTATTTAAATATTAAAGTGCCTACATTTAGGCGTTTATTTCTTATGTTATCCGAACTCTACTTACTAATTGAGACGCAATTCACGTCTGTTACAAGGAAACATAACTTAACAGTTACTAATCTAAATTACTTCCTAAATACGCTGCCCTTAGGCGGGCATGTTAGTGATTCTTTAAAAATTATGACAAAAGAGTAACTCAAGAAATACTAATATTTGCTTTCTATACAAAGTTCTAAGCTAGAGCTGCTAGCCTCTTACTTTTTACCTATGTATGTATGAGGAGCAATGTCATTCATTTCATTAACTAAACATACCTTCTTATATTTGCATATTAGTGAAGCCGAATATAACTATTGGACACGCAAAGGTTTGCATGCAAAATTTTGTTGTAATTTATAAACGCTTAAGAGCGCCTAAATTTATGCCATACAAAGCAAAAGCTAAGGAACTTGGAATTGTTGCGACTGTGTTGGCGCTTTTACAATGGCTTTGTGTGTTACCAGTTATGCTTCATTTCACTGCAAACAATCGTAAGACTAATCTCTTAAGAGAGCGATTTGGAATGGATACATTTAGTCTACAGTTGGCTATAACTCAATTCGTGTAGAATGCTTAAGTAAATTCTACTTTTTATAGCATACTTACAGGAGTTAAAATACCTATTTGTGTGAAGAGTGGATGAGTCAATTCGTACCAGTTCGGGTATAGACGCGTACATTAGTGTCTTCATACATAGGTCATGCTCAAACAAATCTGAACAGTTTAGCCCATACAAAGTGATCAGGGATTAGTTACATCCTCCTTTGCGACTAGTTCCGCACTGATCCTCGACTAATCGAATTTTCTTGCAGCGTTTTTTTCATTTATTCGAGTTTTGTTGAATGTTTTTTTTTCGTTTTTGTTGCTTTTCAGTTTTTTTTTTTGCTTCTATTTACCTTTCATGTTGGCATATTTACGTGCCAATAATAGTGAAAATTGCGCATTTTTGCATATTTTTGTGTTGTTCGTTTCTTGTTAGCGTTAAGTAATGTGAACAAAAAATGAAATGACGAAAGAGTGAATGTGAAATAAGAAATCAGAAATTGTGGATTATGTGTTTAGGGGTTGAGAAAAAATTCACAAAATCTTTGCAAAGCTTTAGTTGAGTAGGCAACAAGTTCGAAAAAGCAAAGTCCCTCAAACGAGCCACAGAACTTAGTAGAAAGCAAGCACGGAGTATTAACCAGAGCTTTGTTGAAATGAAATTGTTTAATGATTTGTGTGGTAATGGTATAGTATAGTCTTTAATTCCAATTTAGAGACTTATATTCTAAACCGCATTTTCGTAAGAAATAAAAATTGATTTATAAAGCTCTTTTGAAATGATATTTCCAAAATTTTTTAAATTATAAGAGCTTAATAAAGCTTTTCTGTTCTTTTTCTATAAATAATCGGTGTGCACTCTAAACCTTGTGTAGTTTTTTAGTAAAAAAAAAAATTATTTACAAATTAAAAAAAAAATTTTTAAATTTTAAATTTTAAATTTACATTTCTAAAAAATATTTCGTAAGAGCTTTAAAAAGCTTTCCCGTTTTATATGAATAAGGGCGTAAGCATAGTCTGAATCTGTGTGTACTCTAAGCCTTGTGCAGTTCTATATTTACATTTACATATCCATGAAAATTTTGAATTACAAGAGCTTTACAAAGCTTTTCTATTTTTTATAACATTTTCTTTTTCTTCTTAAACATTGTGCATTTCTTTCAAACTGAAATTAAAAAATTAAAATTAAATATTGAAAAAAATATTGAAATTTAAAATTTATGATAACATTACCATACAAATTTCGTTGTTTGTGTCAAGATTATAATTCTCATTCTGGTACGTTCGATATCTCAGACTCACTATACAGCATAAAAAAGTCGATTCTTTCTATCCTAAATACATAGCAACAAATTTTTTTTTTCATATCCTTTGATTCTTATCTTTATTCTTAACAATAACTTTTCGTTGTCAACTAATTATTTATTAATTGTGTAATCTTTTTTACTTAGCTGATGAGGTTTTCTCTGTAGCTGAGCAGTTTTAGATCTCGACGATTAACAAACCAAAGCCTTTCAAAGACTCGGCACGAGAGAACAATCCGCGCGTCATGCGGATGCGCCCCTCGCGCCGGTCGGGCGGGATATGGTGGGTAATCCGTTGGGCATTATTATTATTATTATTATTATTATTATAAATTGTGAATTACAAGAGCTTTACAAAGCTTTTCTACTTGAAGCCTTAATTATTTTTTTTAGTAAAAAAAAAAAATAATAAAATTAATGTATTAATTTAAAATTACATTTCCATAAAATTTTGATTTATAGGAGATTTACAAAGCTGAAATCTGTGTGTACTCGAAGCCTTGTGCAGTTTTTTAGTAAAAAAACAAATATTATATTGATTTAAAAAAAAAAAATTTAAAAATTTTAAATTTTGAATAAAAAATTATAAAATAATTTAGTTTAAATATTAAGAAAAAAAATATTCAAATTTTAAATTTTTGTGAAACGAAGTACAATTTTAAGGTTTAAAAAATCGTTTGAAAATTTTAAAATGTTATTTCTGTATCCGTTCTTCGTTAACAAAAAAAAATTATTTCAAAATACGCATTTAAAACTTAGAATTTGATTTAAATAACGCAATTTTTGGGAAAATTTTGTATCTGCGCCCTGTCTCCACATTTGATTTTTTCCTCTTTTTGCTGAGAAGGTATTGAAATTTTTTTCAAATATGGCGGAAATAGGATCTTCTAAAAAAATATTCTCAGAAAAGTTGTTTTGAAAAAAAAAAAAACAAAACTTAAATAAGCTGAACTCCTCTCAATCGTCGAATTGTTCTTCATATGAAAAAAACTGAATTTGATAAAAGTGCTTCTCAGTTTTCATAACTTGTTCTAGCACTTTATTCTCGACTCCCTACTCAGTTCATATCTACTGAATTCTTTCCGGTCTGATATAAATGTCTCCCTTCACGAGTCCCCGGCAATCTTAAAGCAGCTCTTGATCAATACCACGAATGCTTTTCAAAAGCAAAGACCAGTTTAGTTCTTTTACTTTAAGTTTACTTCACATGTCTGTAGTTGGTTGTACGTTCTTGTTCTTCTATTACAAATTTCATATTTGTATTGTTGTTGTAAAAAAATCGTAAACGCGCCCTTGCATAAATACACTGAAATGTCAAAATGCAAATTGCAAATATGTACAAACATAAATATACACTGTCTGGCAACATGCACCACCACCACCACACACACACACACACACACACACTCGCTTAACATGCACTTGAGGTGTGTTTATTGTTTAGCAGCAAAGAACAACAATGCAGATAAGCTATAAGACATTGCACTTACATAAAGTGGCAGCACATTTAAGCACATTCGTTGTTGTTGCTTGCACACATACACACACACACATACATATATGGAGATAGATTTCTGTGTGCCTAGACAAACTTATTCATTGTTTTTACAAATATTAAATTTTTGCTTTTATTGTTGTATTTGTTGTATTTGTTGTTGTGTCCACGCCCATTTCATGTCTGCCACCTGCTAGCTTTTTACTATCAAATCGTCGTCGTCTGCATTGTTGCTGCTTGCATAGCTGCAACTTAGCACATTTCCGGTATGGAAGCTTGATATTTACAAATGTCTACTAAATAGTGTGAATATTTGCTAAGACACTATTATATATGTCACTATCTTCATACAGATGAATTGTGTTAAGGGACGTGCATTGTTTTACAAATGCAATTACAGTGCGTTTCATAATGATAGCGCAAGTTGAGTTAGAATATTTTTTTTTTTTTTTAATAATGTGATTTTAATATTTTTTCAACATATATTTCTCTGATTTTAGGGTCGTATTCTTCACAGTTTTCAAAAAATAAAAAAAAATTTTGAAAATTAAAAAAAAAATTGTATATATTATTTTATTTCGTATGTATTTATATTTTGTAATGAAATTATTGCTCAAATGAATTTTTAATAAATTTTTAACTCGTATTTTTTCATATAAACAATTTATTTCTAACATTTTTTTTAAATTTTTTTTCATATAAAATATTTATTTTAATATGGATGAAAAATAATGAATTAATGCATGAAAATCAGGCCAAGCTTAAAAAGCTTTGCTCAACCCGTCTGATATCCATATAGTATGTAGGTTAATTTTGACTTATTAATTAATTGAAAAAAAAAACAAGTAAGGAAAGGGCTGTCTTCGGCTGTGCCGAAGGCTTTATACCTTTCATGAATGCCAAACCACACTTATCGGAACAATCGATTGTATGGGAGCTACCCGTTATGTTGGCCCGATCTGGCTGATTTTGCCTACATATGTTACATATATAGTATGTAGCAAACGTGCAAAGTTTAACGTTCCTAGCTCTTTAACTGCAAAATTGATAGCCCAAAACCCATTTATCGAAACTATCGATTATATGGGAGCTATATGTTATGTTGGTCCGATCTAGGTGATTTTCACTACACACATTACTCATATAATATGTACTAAACCTGCGAAATTTCGCTCTAATAGCTTTTTAATTGCAAGAGTTAGAGGCCAAAACCCGTTTATCGGAACAATCGATTGTATGGGAGCTATGCGTTGTATCGGTCCGATCTAGCTGGTTCCGACAAATGATTAATCCTATGCAAAATGGCGCCTGCTTGCAAAATTTCATCGAGATATCTCTAAAACTGAGGGACTAGTTTGCGTTCAAACAGACGGACGGACAGACGGACAGACGGACGGACGGACGGACCGACGGACATGGCTAAATCAACTCAGCTCGTCGCCCTGATCATTTCGGTATACTTAATGGTGGGTCTATCTCTTCTTCTTCTCATACTTACAAACATCGGACCAAAGTTATAATACCATTTCATGTTCATGAAAGGTATAAAAACAGACCTTGGTCTGGCACTGCTGACTTTCCTTAAATTGCGGGAACGTCTATCTATTGGAGTCTTTATAAGAAATATATTTAGACTAGACCTAATATGAAGAGAGACATAACAGTAAAATATTTCGAACATGTAACTGTTCCTAATGTCCTAACCCATATCCTGTTTTCAGTCAATTATTCGTCCGCGTACTTATTTTCATCTAAATCCGTTTAGGCATTCTCACGTGATTGATCGTCAAAGCAAACCGCACGACATCTTAAAAAATTCGCAGCCAAATATTAACAATTCGAAGGCTGTGAGGAAGCAAATCATATTTCCAAATATTTTTCAAAAACGCCCAAACTCAAAATTTCATTGAAAAAGACCTCAATAAAGAATTCGAACTATAAAATTTGGTTTAAGAACATGCTATCTCAAAATTAGTTTAAAAAACTCCCTTCTGAACTTAAATTTAACACAATTTTTGCTGAGAGGGATCGTTTTTGAATTAAGTATATAGGGTGTTATTTAAAAAAAAAAATTTTTGGAAAAATAATTAAATGTTTTTTTTGTCTTTATGTTGATTTATGATTCTCGGAAGATTTAATTTCTGATTTACCAAAAAAACTATTTTGAAAAATATAACAAATTTTGGAAATAATTTTCCATTTGGGTGATTTTTAACTCAGCCGCTGAATTATAATTCTGAGAAGATTTAATGGGCTTTGAAAATTTATTTTAAACTTTCTTGGTAAATTTATTTTAATTGCTTTTCATTTTTATATGTTCGAAAATATTCTTTTATAAACTTTTCTTTTTTTTATGGTTAAGCTTTCTGAAATACGCTTTTCAAATCAGAATTAAATAAGAAAAATAATTATATTCAGCAAATAGTAGTTAAATGAATAGAACATGGAAATTTTTAGTGTTTTAGAGCTATGAAATGCTTCTTATATATATTTACGGTCCACGTACAAGCATATAGGGGCATTCCAAGTTAAATTGTATAAAATGGAAAATGCACGAAAAGTTTAAAAATTCATTGTTCTGAAAGAAATTTATTTTGTCATAAATTCTCCAATTTTTGAAGAAAAATAAATAACTGTAAAATCAATTTTAGTTCCTAAATTTAAGATAAAAAGTTCCAAATTCTATTAATCCATGTCCTGCCTTTACCACTTTTGGAGATGGAACTCCCCTCATTACACTCCTCTCACAACACTTCAGTCCGCATTGCATAGACTTGCCATTTCAGTTCATATCTGTGCAAAAATCTACAAAGAAAAACCAACAATAACAACGTCAAAAGTATGCGCTTAAAGTTTTTGCCAACCACCCACTCACATCCTCTCACCCGCCAACAATTTCATTGTTCTTGTATACATTTTAATTGCATCACATTACAAATTATATGAGCTCATAAGTACGTATTAGCTTGAAGACAGGGCAAAGCAAAGCAAAGCAGTGTTCCGATGTAAGTCACGCCTGATGGCAGATTTTGTTAGATAGCGTTGAGAATGTTTGCGTACAAAAGTGAATCTGTGTGTGTGTATGGTTGCGTCCGTACACCTGAAGAATGTGTGCAAAGGCTGAAAGTTTGCGGAAGTATTTACATAGTGCAATGACTTTCTGTCACAATGCATTCTGTTGGTTTTGTTAGTTTTGATTAGGAAATTTTGCAGGAAATTGCAGTTTTGTTGGCTGTTGGCTGTGGACTTGCTTGGGGCTAAAGTTTTAAATGGAAACTCGTAGAACTGACAGAATTTGTGGTGTTACCTAAACATTTACTACCGCTTGCTTTCATCTCTTACTTCTTATTTCTTCTACTCTATTTTTGATTTTTAACACATCATTACCATTACCAGTAACCACTACAATTACCATTACTCTTGCCATTACCCTTACCATTACCATTACCAACGTCATTACAATTTAAATTACCATTACCATTACCAATGCCATTACAATTTAAATTTCCATTACCATTACCATTACCATTACCATTACCTACCCTACGCCTACTCCATTGCTTAACATATTTGATCCATTCTTTATGAACAAAACTCGACCGTCACAGATCCTTGACCATACCTATTCTTATACATATGTAAAATGGAATAAAATTTTATAGAAAAGAAAACCGAAACTCTGAACCCAAAAAAAGCGACGTTATGAGCGCCCTTTTTTAGTTTGTTAGTGGTACATTTGCGCCCAAAAATTTGAGCATTCATACTGAAATAATACCCAAAGAACTGTGCCACACACTTAGTTACTCCGTAATCCTACAGCAAGGGAAGTGTGTTTGTCTTCTGAAATGGTAATTAAGTGTTGCCGATGCGTAATGTGTAAGCCTACTTAATGTTTTCTTATATTTAGGGTACTAATTTTTGTTAGTTAGAAATAAGAAATGTAACACTTAGATGACTAAGCAGCTCATTTTAAGTGGAATTAATTACAACAATTAGATATTTCTCTATATGGAAGGTCGTTAACATTATCATTTTAGATGTATGTGAAAATTGTATTGCTCATACTTGCGTTTGTGTTTATTTGTAACTTGAAGAGTACTCCAAAGCTTCAAGGTCAAATCTTCTTTTCCAATGAAAACCGCACTCAGTTTACAGCTGGAGAATATTGTGTAGTTCATTTACACCTTTATTTTCTGTAAAATTAGGAGGGGGAACATGGCGTATGATGAACATTAATAAGACGAGCAGGCAATTACAACAGTTAAAAAAAATTTTATTAGTATGGGAAAGTTTTACAATTTTTTGTTTATTTAATTTTTATAACTTTTATTTAATTTAATTTTAAATTTTTTTTTAATTTAATTTAATTTAATATGTTTTTTTTTTATATTATTTTTTTATTTTATTTTATTTTATTTTATTTTATTTTATTTTATTTTCTTTTACTTTATTTTATTTCATTTATTTTATTTTATTTTATTTTATTTTATTTTATTTTATTTTATTTTATTTTATTTTATTTTATTTTATTTTATTTTATTTTATTTTATTTTATTTTATTTTATTTTATTTTATTTTATTTTATTTTATTTTATTTTATTTTATTTTATTTTATTTTATTTTATTTTATTTTATTTTATTTTATTTTATTTTATTTTATTTTATTTTATTTTATTTTATTTTATTTTATTTTATTTTATTTTATTTTATTTTATTTTATTTTATTTTATTTTATTTGATTTTATTTTATTTTATTTTATTTTATTTTATTTTATTTTATTTTATTTTATTTATTTTTATAATCCTTAATTTTTACTCTCAATTATTTAAGCTTTGTAAATGGCCCATTGAATGTTCAGACAAAGTAGAAAAATAAGGAACTCACATTCTATCAGTTTTCAAATCCGCTTACAATTTCCACCGTAGATCTGACAGACACAGCAATTTATTAAATTCAATTAAGTGAATTGCTTCCATATTCCTGTCTATAGAATACACTTATTACAAAAGCATTAAAATCTCTATTTAATATTTCTGATATTATTTATTTTCATTCAAAAGTCATCATAATACGACTTCATAAAAATACTATTTGTCTGAGCTCAATAAAAACTTATTAAAAAAATTACTTTTATTCATTGATGCAGATAACTGCTTGTGATTTCACATCTACTGCTCAAATAATTCGAAAATTGAAAGCTTTGCTGTTCGTTGCTCAATTATTATATGGATACTTTTTGTGCTTCTCAATGCTTTGTATTTAAACATTTTTGATTTGTTTCTTATTTCTTACTAAACTACGTTAATTTATCAATTTTGTTGTGAAGTTTCTATCTACATATTCTTGTATTTCTTATTGATTTCAAAATAAACACGCATGTATGTGTGTGTGTGTGTGTGTTTACTATGTTTTGTTGTTATCTTGCCAGCGACTGAATTAATAAATAAATATATAAATAAATGATAATAAATATGTCAAGAAATTTTTTGTTTTGTTAGAGTAAACTTACCTAACAAATAAAAAGCTTACAAGAAAGAAAGGGACATGTCAAAAGAACACAATAAAAATAAACAAAAAGAAAAGTCGTTAACAACTTTTATGTCTGCTATATAAGTAAATCAATAAATGTTTAATTTGTGTGGGTGTATATATGGATGTATGTGTATTTTCCTACATGCGCTTAATTCTATGCTATTTGAAAGTCAGTATAAACATAAATATTCTAATTGATTTTTAATTAATATTGGTTTGAATTTTAGTTACAGTTTTGCCCAATCTTGTGCAATAGAAAGGCAATATATTTACTAAGAAATATATGGTAAGACATTGTACTCATGTATATGAGGTAAATACAGGGTGACAGATGCAGATACAAGACAGAGTTATAGAATTAAACTACATTGCCTTTTGCAACACTCAATGGTACCTTTCATTTGATATCCATATTGTGTCAACTTATTTTGGGTTACCCTAATCCATATTTTGGTTGAGACTAAGCGTTCACCACGAAACCATTTTTTTTGGTAATTTTTCCACTACTTCTTGTAATATTCGAATGAGCACTATCATTACTATATGGATAGACATTGGCATCTTCTTTTTATTTATAACTATCATTATAATTACTTAACCATTACTACTATTATGAGCATTATCAAAAAAAATTACCGGTACAATTACCCTTAAAATATCATTAAAATTACCATTACCGCATTATGAACATAATGATTTTTACGGGGAATATTAGTTACTAATAATTATAAAGTTACATTTTTTACATTACAAATAATTTTTTAATTAGAGTTATAATTACCATTACTAATTAAAAACTATCATTGAAGTTCTAAAAGAAAAATAATTTTAATAATTAAATTATTATTAATTTACAACTATAATTACCATTACCACTAAAGTTATCATTATACTTTAACAATTGCCATTACAATTGAAAGTAAAAATACAAAATATATTACCATTAGCAGAAAAATAAGTATTAGTAAATAAAATATATTTGAATTAACATTAAAATTGTCAGTATTATTTAGTTTTTTTTTACAATTATGATTACCATTACGATTATCCGTCATTACAGTGCTATTCAAGTTACCATTACCATAATAAAATTACCAACCTGCTACCATTAACAATAAAATTATCAATGCATTGATATTAAAATTACCATTACCATTACCATTACTTTTGCCATTACTTTTACCATTACTTTTGCCATTAAATACAACATTTGTATTCCACTTGATATTTGTTTCCACCTGAATAAAAAATATACTTGCGTAATAAATCGATACAATATTATTGTACAATATTTATATCTATGCGTATGTGTAATCATACATACATACCTAGAGGGAAAAGCGCATGCAATCATTAATGCATTGTTTAGAGTTTATTACATATTTTTATCAAATTTATCTGCAAAATCGCATTTAAAATGCATTTAATTAATTTTATCAGCAATTAGTTACATAATTTATGTCTATATCCTTAAATACCAATAATGAAACATAACAGATTTTACATTCTAACTCGTTTCATCTTCACCCTCCCACCCTTATTTTGTGTTAATTGCATTAAAAATAAATATTAGGGACTTGATTGTAATTAAAATTAATAACAGATGATAGCAGTAAACCGGCTAAAGGAAGGTCGTCAAATGGCAAATGCATGAATATCTAGGTGTTCGTGTTGAAAAATTTAATTATTGACATAAATTAAAAAAAGCTATGATAGAGTTTGTCATGCACATTATTTAAATTATAATCGAATGATGGGCACACATACACCGTGCTAATTACTCACACATGTGCATATATTTGCAGTTTTTATATTTGGCATTTTTTTTTTTGACAAATTTTCATACTCATGCGTGACTTTTTTCGTGATGTTGTGATAACAATTAATAACAACTTTACAGAATTTAATAGCTTTTCACTATGAAATATATGTTGGTATCCAAGCAAGAGTGTATGTGCATTAGGATTGAGTGAAGATGGAAAAAAATAAATGAAAATATTTAAGTGTTCTTTAAAAAAAAATGTATTATATATAAATTTAGAAGAAATATAATTACCAATTTTTTCCTTATTATCTACTTTCTTTACCTAATAACACCATTACCGCCACCACCTCCTTAAAAAAATTTATTTTTATTAATATAACAATTACCATTACCATTACTATTACTATTACTATTTATATTATCATTACCATTAACATTAGCATTACCATTACAATAACCATTTTTATAGGTAGTAAATGTTACCATAATATTTAATATTACCATCACAATTACAATTATGATTACAATTACCATTACCATTACAACTACCATTTATATTAATTATACACCTGTATAGCTGTGGCTGGTGCAGGTGCGTCAAACTTATGGCGGAGTGATAACCATTACCACTACAATTATAATTACTATTTCCATTAACATGATTAATATTTCATAAAACCATAGCAGAAAAAAACATTGCTGACTTTAATCCATTTCTTATTTACTTAAAAGCGACACATGCTCATTAATAAATTGCATTTTTTGGTGTAAACATCTGTGTCATTAAAATACTTGTTCAGTTATGTAAATGTTTTAATAAGCTGTAACTGTAATGATTACATAAAGTGGATAAAGCGCTTAATCTAATTTTTGTAAATATTTTTAAATGTGTCAGTTTTTTTTACCTTGTTAAGCCTAATCTTAGCAAAAAGGAAATCTCATCCAGTTCTTTCAAGCGTTTGTATGAATGTAGCATAAATAACAACTGCATTACTACCAATACCATGAATGTTGTAATTATCATTTGTGCTTTAATTTTAAACGACATGGCCTTTAATATTTTTAATAAGTTGTAGCATTACCATTACCTGTATTAACATTCCTAATCTCATCTTCTTTGAAATTACTGCTACCATTACCATTACTGTGGCCTTAATAATTACCATTACTATCCTTTACCTTTACCAATGCCAATGATATTACTAGTGCCGTTCTCAACATCTTTACTATTACTATGATTACTATTGAAACCAGTACCATTACCCATAGGGGGAATATCATAATTACCATTACCATTACCATTACCATAAGAAGTACCATTATTTTAATTAATTATTATTGTAGTTAAAATTAATTTTTATACTATCAACGTTACTATTCACATCTTCATTATCATTACTATTACTACGATTTCTAGGGATACCATTACCACTTATCAGCACTTACTTTATTACTTTATTAGGACACTAACTACAATTAATGAATTTCATAAAATTTATTACTGTGAGATTAGATCACCATAGATCTCATTTAGATTACTTTTGCTTTACGATTACTAATATAAATACCACACCGATTGGAATACCCATTACAACTAAAATTTCTAGAAAAATCATCATACACATTAAAGTTTTTCTTTTATAGTAGTGAAAATGTTACCTAGCGGTGTGAGTGGTTCGTAAAGGGTTAAAAATTTCTCGCAAAATTATCGAAACAATCCTAATGTGTTCCGTTAAAAAAATTTTGTATAACACGAGATTAGTGTAATTAATTTAAAAAATTCTTATAAAAATAAAAATCCCCTACAAGTATGCAACTTTCCTTTTTTTGTATCCTTCTGAATGGACTTTTTGTAACAAAAATATTACAGCTTACAACAGTTTAATGAAACATTGTAACAATTCAGTTTGAGTAGTCTTTTTATGACTGGAAATTCGCCCGGAAAAGTGAACAAATTATTCTAAAAATAAATGTAATAAAACGCGCCTTAAAATAGACAATGGTTTTATAGAAAATCGAAATCATTTTATAACTTTACTGGAATGTTGCGTGTTATTGTTAAAATTTTTTCTTGAAACACTAAAAGGGATTTTATTGAACGAATATATTTCCATTTGTTTGTTTTTCAGAAACTGTGGATTCCAGGAAAAATAGCACGCTTTCCCTCCAGAAAAAAAAACTTTAGAACTGAGTACTCAAAAAAAAATAATAATAATAAAAGAGAAAATAACAAGCAC
Organism: Sphenella marginata; assembly: GCA_951509765.1. Classification (NCBI taxonomy): domain Eukaryota; kingdom Metazoa; phylum Arthropoda; class Insecta; order Diptera; family Tephritidae; genus Sphenella; species Sphenella marginata. Next base: position 103,042,298 of record OX608080.1, on the reverse strand, counting down.
CTTTACGTTGAGCAGACCAATAAAAAATGCTTTGTGCTGGCTTTTCGAGGAAACAACTTTAATTTGCAACAGCTCAAAGCGATATTTGGTAATAATTTTGCTATTACATTCTTGTGATATTTATTGAACAATTTGCTTTCGATGGCCAAGCCGAAATTAAAGTTGAGAGACAGCACAAGCGAATTCGTGTCAATATTAATGCATGGAAAAAAAAATTGCGTGAGTAGCAATCATAGCGAGACATAAATAAATGAGAACACGTTACCACAGCTGGCATGCGAGACATTTGATTCATATATTGGCCGGATGGTAGTGCGTCACAGTGGGGAATTAGAAAAGTTTTCCAATACGTAAATGTTTGCCGCTTCCAGCTAAAGCGCTATAGACGCAGAATAAATGGAATTCGTTTGTCGATCAAGTGGGTCAATATTTGATTGTTGGGCATAAATTGAACTGTTTTGTGTGTGAAAAATTTGCTTTGGAATTATTTTCGTGATTGTGACAAACATCAATGAGGTCAATTGATAATTCGTACGCCCGCAATACACATGCGCATTTGCAACTTTATGGAGGCGTGTTTGGTGGCTAATCATTTAATGTGAGTAGGACTATAAACAATTTTTATTCAAAAAAATATTTTTAAATATATATTTTATAATTTTTTAATGCTTCGGAAATATTTAATTTGGGTATCAGATCACATACAATTTTATTTTAATTTCGTTTTCTCATAAACCATAAAAAAAGCTTTGAAAAACATTGCCATTGTCATAACATTTAGCAAATATTTACAATATTGACCCTGCTCTATGGCGCCTAAAATTATGTAGCACGACTAATAAAATTGCGCAGTCACAATTAAATAAATAAAATCTATTGCACAACACAATACAGTTGCAGACTTTCGTTTTATGTGCCAGACATTCAACTCCCGTCGTCTTGCGTTTACACGCTCACGTTTTACTACGCCTCGAGCGCTTTACCTACACGCTCCGCTTAACTATGTTTTACCAACAAGTTGCCTGCTATTTTTATGCGTCTTCGTACTTCGCAATGACAAAACAAAACAAAAAAAAAAAAAAAAAACAATCAAAAAATTTATTGTAAAATATTTCTATAAAAAACTTTCACCGCTTAAAGGCAAAACTTTTATTGGCATACTTTTTGGCGCTGTATTGCCTGCTAAGTGAACTTCAATTAATCACGCACATCGAAACGAAACAACAGCAAAGGAAGCAACAACAATGCACGCGAAAACAAAATAAAAACGAAAACTGAAACACAAACGAAAGTATAAATTCACAAAGCTTTGCAATTGCCAATGTTTGGTTATGATATATTATATGCGCATTCATTACAAAACATTGCATACATTTAGGCGCACCATTTGTTTATTGCATATTATGCCGTTATATTCGTGACATATGTTAGCACTCAAACTTTAAATTGGAGCGCAACTACTATATGTCACATATGCAATACCTTTTCCGTCAGCGCAATTAGTTATTGACACGCATTTGACGCCGAAATGTAGGCAAAAAGCGAAAACGTAATATATGAAAGCACTTTGTAAGTGTTACGTCGTCGTCATTGCTTCAAAACACATACTAAAAGTTTCTTGAACTACACAAAGCGTAGCTGAAAGTATTTAGGCTGTGAAAAGTGACACATATGTATAACGAAGCAACAGCGAAAAATTATTATTCCTTAAGTTTTTATTGCCTAAATATAGGCGTGTAAGCATTGTTTTTTATTGTAACGCCAGCTCATTGACATCCATACTTTTCTGTAGTGGAATTCAATGCGCATTTTGAAAATCATAGTGAACTTGCAATTTATCGGCATGCATGTCAAATTGATTTATGCAATTACATTTGGAAAACTCAAGTGGCATACTTTAAATGGGTAAAACTACAAAAATTTGCAGAAAAGTTTTATTTTTCTTATGAAAAGCATACATTCTCTCTCAAATTTAATTCATTTTATCGATACCAGTGCGAAAAATCGATAATTTTTAATCGATTTATAATTTTAAAATTTTTGAATGTTTCGCGTAATACCATAATAACAAACTGTATTAGTTGCCTCAAGTTATTTATATATATTATATGAAAAAAAAAAATACAGGGAAGCGCCTAAAAGTATGCAATCACATGCTTTAAAGAAAATCAACTTCAAAATGTTTAAAAAATAAATCCCTTCAAATAAAGGTACACAAATTTTTTCACACTTTTCGGATAGCGCGTTCCCAGCCAGCGCGCTTACATCTATTATGAGTGCCGATTTTTAAACGGTTTTAAAATAAATCCATAATAATAAAATTGCAAAATATTATCCAATTTTTATACCACATTTCGGGTCGGGCATTTAAAATTTTTTTGAAGTTTTCATTGTCTGGGTGGGCGCCTAAAATTATGCTGTCAGAACTCACACCTTCACGACGAATAAATTTTAGAGTGTCTGGAATAATAAATCTCTTTAGACAAGATACTTAATTTGTATCCAGCTTTTATATAGCGTAACCAACGTTTTATAGGAATTTTTTTCACTTATAGCTATAAGAATTTCTTTTTCTTGGTAAGAAAGTGAATAAAAGTATGCACTCTTTATGAAGCCATGTACATCTTTACCGAAAAGAAATTTCAACACTGTTAAAAAAATGATATCAAACAAATTTGGTTCCATCATATTATGTTAGAATGATTTAAATGTTATCCGGAATAGTAGCTATGTGCTCAAGTCACATTGGAGAGGTCGCAGGTTCGAAATCTAGGGGCGAAAAAACAAAATTTTTTAAAATCCTTACTCGGCTTTTTTGTACACTCAACAACTTTGTCGTCTGCTTTATTATAATTTTTATTTTTATAAATTTAGTGCTTTTTTTTTCAGTAACAGTCAGAAAGCTCTCTTCTTTATTAAGTTTCTTGTTTAATTTTGTGCTTCACGGCAGCTTATAAGTGTCACTCAAGCTCTTTAAAAATCCTTCTTAGTTACTATATTTCGGTGTTTTTTTGCTGCTGAAAAATTTCTAAAGTTTCCAAAATCGTTTCCTATTTTTTAATGCTTTTCTTGTAAATTTTATTTCGAATCCCAACTGCATTGTTGTACAACTATAACAAAAGCTTTCTCTCATGCGTTTAAGTATATGAACTTTTCAACTTTTCTTTTAATGTTTTTGCCAACTTTAGAATTTTTTTTGCCACACTTACACATATGCTCTTTGGTCTACACACACTCACATACACATGCATTGCTCAAACTGTACACGCTCAATTTTGTTAAAAGTTTAAATGCACAAGTCCCAGTCGTCATTTGTACAGACAAAGCGCTTTGTGAGTGACTGTCTTGCTGTCCATTGTTCCACAGCCAATACAAGCATGTGAGCACCCACCAGCCCGCTTTTTTTCCGACTCCTACCTCTTTCGCTATTTCAGTGCGTTCATTGCTTTTTTTCCCACACAGATAATCATCACACCACTCACTAACCAAGCGCCACAGCACGTCTTATTGTTCTAGCAATGAGCACATTGTCTGCTCTGCCGGATACAATTTTTGCGCGAAAACAAAAGGCGTTGTTAATTTTTTATGCACCACAAGCGCGAGCAAATGTGGAGCACACTTTTTCATGTTTATCCTCAGTTTTTTTTTTTTATATGAAGCAACTTGCGGCAGATTCACCAAAACAGTCATGGTTGACTCACTTGGTCCCCAGCTGCTGATGCCCGGCTTCAATACAAAATTCAATTGTTGCGGCTGACGTTGCTGTTGTGGCGGCTTGCTCCAGCTGGACTGGTTATTGTGGTCATGACATGGAATTGGAATTGTATTGAGTGGAGCGCTGTTGTGAGTGAGGGAGTGCGTACTTGTTCTTGTAAAGGTTTGCTGCGTGTTCGCTATTCAACGTTGTTGCGGTTACACGCCCCCACAAATGGATTGAATAGTTTTAATTTCTCAAGCACTGGAATTATTGCTCTACTAAAGATTTTTTTTATTTTCATTGTACTCTGCCTTTTGTATTGTTAATTGCGAGACTGTCTTGTTGCCGCTAATTGTTGGTCAATGAGGTCGATAATCGATTTTGCAAAGAGCTTCAAGAGAAGTGAAAGAAAAAAAATATTTAAAAAAAAGAGAAGAGTTCAACATGTAGAAATAACTGGTTTGGAAGTTGTTGTTGCTGTTTTAAACAATAAATCACTCCACGCTGGCGTCAATCTTTTGCCACCTAAGACCCAGCACTCCCTTTCGCTACATGCCCCACTGTTGCTGGAGTGCTTTGGCTTACCCTGGTGAAACCTTTCAGGTCATCTTCCTCCAAGGTACAATAGCTCAAGTGATGAGACAGTGGAGCAAGAAAATTCTCCATCATTTAGTCATTCTCCGGACACGACGGGTATATTGGGTCTTCTTGTATTCTTATCTTGTCTTTGCAGTTTTTGCTCGAAGAGAACAGATACCAAGCAACACATTCTGAAATGCAAGGCAAAGTTATAGCGCCCGGGTATGACTCAACAAAGGACACCCAGTCAAAAGGAATAACCGTCGCTTTCAAATTATCTCCCTGGCACCCAGAGTATGGTAACATTGGCAGAAATTTATATTGCCGAATCAGCCTTGAAGTAGTCAGATTGCTGGAAACATTGGCCGCCGCCCTTGAGAGTTGAAAGTCGTCTTTATGTTCCTTTTCTTTTTCCTACAAATAATCAAAAAAAAAAAAAAATTATTATAAAAAATAGTTACACCCACTTTCAGAATTCTGCCCCTTCCATATTCTAAAATTTTTTTTGAGAACTAATCACTTATTTTAACATATTTAATGCCCGCTTTTTATTTATCATATCGATGTAAAAAAAAGGAATTGAAAAAAAAAAAATAAGTTAGCAGATATAAATATAAGCATTTCAAATTTTATGTACCAACTCACTAGCGACAACTTTTTATTTGATTTTCATTGTTAATTTAAAGTTAAAAAAAAAAAATTTCTTTGGTTATTTTATTCGCAAGTCGCTACGTGCTTACGAAAAAAAAATCGCCTTATATTAAGTACGTATAAAAAAGTTACTCATACGCCGTGTATCTCATCACACATTATCACAAAATGATATTTGTTTGAAGTTATCGCTGTATAAAAACTTTGATTGATTGTTATTATTAGCTAGTCAAGTCCAATTATGTGCTCGAAAGATTGCTTAGAAAGCTTTTAGCCATATACAAACAATATAAATAATTTAGAGAAAATCGTCAATGCAGACAAAGACGTTGTTATGTTAACATGTGTTTGTAAATTAATTTATTTTATATTTCAAAATTTTCAAACTTGTCATACGACAGTTTATAGAACAAACAACAATTGAAGCTTCTGAAGGCAAAAAAAAAAGTAAAGACCAACAACTATCACAACTATCTATTCCGCGCAAAACATAAGCTTACTAGAAATGTACTTTATACCTCCTCGAAAGCTACAAAAGCACGTCACAATAATCGCTTCATCTCTTAGTTAGCTGCCAGAAGTCAACACTCGTAATGTGACCTGTCGACAATGTTAAAATTTTAAACCCACCTCCATGCTTTACGCTGACGTTAGCGCCACGCTAACCAGCACACCTTTTATGTACGTGTAACTATGTATTTATGTACGTAAGTGAGTATGTGTTGGCCATTAAAAAATCCTTGCTTTGTGCTGTTTCGCTGATAATTCACGCTGTGTGCCATGCCATGGCCATTGCCTTTTTAGCCTTAGCCGGGTAGTTCATGGTGCTAAAGTCAAACGTTGTGCCGCCGTCTACCATCCTTGTCGCACTGTTGACACTCATGTTGTTGTCAGCTATAATTCATTTTGGCAATTTAAATACTTTGCTAGACAATAGCAAGCGTCTGTTTTTGTCTTTTTGTTTATACATACATACGCCTAATACAAAGTATAACAGTGGTAGACGCGTACTTCGAGCTCTATGCGTCCATTCAACAGATTTATTTCCCGCGGCGTTTAATTTGCTCGAGTAGAAATTTCTTTGATTTAAACTCCGTCGCAGGTTGTTACTTTTCAGTGCTTCTTCCTTTTGATGGCTTTTGTTTTACTCACACATCTACAAATATATCTTTGCTTTGCTATTGTTCTACTACTTCGCTTTGGTTTGACTTTTCACATGCTGCTACACGGATTAGTCAAGCTATAAATCCAGATTTTGTAACACATTCAATTTTTGTTTCGCTCGCAGACGCCGTAATTGCGCACAAATATTAGCTGAGCTAAGTCGCTTCAGTCGTAGGTTGATAGCAAAGCGGTAGGGGGCAGATAGAAGCGCGTAGCCTAAAGCCTTGACTTGTCGTAATCTTACTAGCTGATATATTGACTAAGAAGTCGAAAGTAGAATGCCAATTGTATCGCTGGATGGGCTTATGAAAGTCTTGAAATAAGTGGAGTGAAGTGATTGAGAGGGCAAATTTTTCGGATGGAAAAAATACAGCAAATAATTTTTATAATTAAATAAATATTTTTAAATTTTTTAATAGTTTAAATTTTTCCCAAAGAAATCAAAAATAGTAATTAACTTAGAATTATTATTAACTGGTGTTCAGTCACAAAAAAAATATTTTTTTTTATATAATAAATAATTTTTTAATTTTGTTTTAATGCTTTTAAGCTGAATTTTACTTTTTTATTGCGTCAAAAAAATAAATAAAATTGTTTAACCTAAAAAAGAGATTACAATTTTTTTTTTTTTTTTTAAGTTTTCATCATAAAACTTGAAAGTAACAAATCGCTAGTGGCGACTTACTGTGGTTACTTAAACTCATCTTTAAAGTTTTAGCTACTTTAAAGGCGCCGAAGTGGTTGACCTTACTCTTTGGAACTCTCCACTTTTCCTTTACAGGGAGGGAACTTATAAGTCATATTTAATAATCACAATAAAGTCATAGTTACCAAAGCTTTACTGCGAGTGGCTGCTATAAAGTGAAAATGAGAGCACGAAGGTTTAGTAATTCTTTAGCAGAAAGAGTGCGAAATGGATTCAAATTAGTGTTGCCATTCTTTTTTAAGTATCCTGGTTCGGTACGAGCTAAAGACCTATTAATAATTTTTTTCGTTTTTTAATTTCATGATAATGAAAACGTGTTGATTATTTAAATATTTATTATTTGAATGCAAGATTTTTTGATAATATTTATGATGAATTATGAATTAAATGTGTTTTTTTTATTGCTAAATTTAAAAGATATTTTTTTTAAATTTTTTTTCAATGTTAAAATTTTTTTTATTTAAAACTTTTTTTTTAATCTATAATTTTTTTTTTTAATTAAATTTTTTTTTAAAGGAACCAATGAAATTTAGAATTTTTTTTGTAAAATTGAAAAAATATTTTTTTTATTAATTAAACATATTTTTTTTTTAACTAAAAATTTCTTTTTTTAATATAAAATTTTTTTTTAATTAAAATTTTTTTTTTTAAAGGAATCAATAAAATTTAATATTGTTTTCTTTTGTTAAATTAAAAAAAAAATTTTTTGGAAAATTTGTTGGAATTTTTTTTTTGATTAAAATTTTTTTTTAATATTTGTTGTTGGTTTTTTTTTTTAATTTAACTTGTTTCTTCATTTAAAATTTTTTTTTTAAGGAATCAACAAAATTTTATATTTTTTTTGTTAAGTTTAAAAAAATTTTTTTGGAATTTTTTTTTTGTAATTTAAAATGTTGTTTTATAACAATCTACAAAATTTAATAATTTTTTGTAATAAAAAAAAAAACAAAGTTCAATCGGCACTTTTTTAAATGATGCCCTAAAAAAAGCTAAGCAAACGAGAAAGAGGTGTTGTATTCCAAAAGTTGGAATATTGAAAAAGTTGCGTACAACTTTTTTACCGGATGTGAACAAATACTAAACGAGCTCAACACATAGAAGGATAGAAATCGAGCGAGGGTTATGAGACAGCCTCATCCGTTTGCTGAAACTATTAAATCGTTTGTGACAAATTTCTAGACACATTTGCAAGAAGAAGAAAAGAGAAATGAGAAATACTTATAAAAAGGATATTAATAGAAAGAAGAAAAGGAGAGAAAGGTTAAAAAATGCAGAAATCCTTAAATTTATGCGAGTATGTAAATCTGCTAAAAATCTTAGTCAACCCTTTGTCCGGCAAAACATTTTACAACAAATTGACCATTTTCTTCCAAATGAGTTATTTAACTTAAATATGCCAACTTAGAGCCGTTTATGCTGTACTTCAAAAACAGTTTGCCCACTTTTGCATAAACTACTGACATAACTTGCCTAAGTAGCGTAAGATTTCTTACGTCTTAAAGACGTTTACTTTTTCTGTTTTATGCTGCCTTTTTTTGATCTCACTCAAACACATTTTGCATTACAAAAATTTAAATGTAAGTAAACATGGAAAATTTTGAAGACCTACTACGCTTACATATTCATTTGATGTAGCATACTTTTTGGCGACATCAAAAAGAAAACGTTAGTTGGTTGTTAGCTTTGAGTTTCTTTAGACAAAAAAATATTATTTCAAAGCGCCAAAGAAGGGTTACTTGAATTTGGGTTAAGCGCACATACATATTTTTGCTACAAATTGGCGTACATTTAAAAATGAATGTGAGTTTATTGTAGGCTCGTTGTAAGTTTTCCACAAAAATTCAGCCATGCAAAAGAATATGCAGTCAAGCGTGTTTGTTGTTTAAATGTATGTGTGAGTATTAGAAAATTGTTGTGTATATTTAGGCGCATGTTATAAGCAAAAATTTGTGTAACTTTTGTATTTGTGTTTCTTTTTCGCTCAATTCATTGACACACTGCCGCCATGCACGCTTACCCACATGAAGGCCATTTGTAGTGAGTGTTGGCAAAATCTTAAATAACATCTTATTTTACATTTTCATCAACAGCATCCTTTTCAAAACCCTTTTCACATAAATAACAAGTGTACTTAGGATACGAAAATGTTTACTTGTCAAACGTAATTCTTGCATGATTTAAATATCTTCGATGGTTTTTTTTTGGTTTTTGTTATTATGGAAATGAGGCGTTTAAAAAAGTTGTGATGTTATCGAGTTTGCTGCCTTTGTTCGTGCTGGTTCGTTTTATTGTCCATGACTGAATGACGTTTTTAATTAAATAAGGACTTTGTTCGTTTTGTATGAGCGTCAAGACTTTCAAACTTTTGGCCAAGTATTTCAAGATAGGGCTTGTCAGGAAGCTGCGCTGGCATCTTACTGTAGAGGACCGACCTAAGTAAGTAGCCACTGTTTTGCTCTGAATCGAAAGCTTTCGAAAACACCGAATTGATAGTAACGATAATGGTTACTTTGGTGGTAGCTATAACCATAACACTAATCATGATTAACCGAGAAATTGATGGTAAGAGTAACTGCGACTTTGATGGTTAGAGTAATCATTATTTTGATGGGAAGAGTAACCACTACTTTGAAGGTAAGAGTAACCACAGTTTTGATGCAAAGAGTAACCACGATTTTTATGGTTAGAGTAACCGTGACTTTGATGGTTAGAATAACCGTGACTTTGATAGGAAGAGTGACAACGACTTTGATAGGAAGAGTAACCATTAATTTGATTGTTAGAGTAACCGCTACTTTGATGGTTAGAGTAACCGATACTTTGATGGTAGGAGTAACCACGATTTTGATGAAAAAGTAACAGTACTTTGAGGATAAGAGTAACCACTATTTTGAAGGTTAGAGTAACCCCTACTTTGATGGTTAGAGTAACCACTATTTTGTTGAAAAAGTAACAGTACTTTGAGGGTAAGAGTAACCACTATTTTGATGGTTAGAGTAACCATTACTTTGATGGATAGAGTAACTATTACTTTGATGGTTAGAGTAACAGTGACTTTGACAGGAAGACTAAAGGTTTCCTTCATACCAACAGCATTTTTTTTCTTACTTTTACAGCTGCATCTTCTATTTTCGTTTTTTATCTTGTTATACATTTTTTCCATTTCCTTTTCTGCCATGTAAATACAAATACGTAGCTTTCCCTCTCATCAACGAATTTTCCATCTCATCAACACACAGATTCCATCTTTTAGACATGTAATTCAAAATCTTAAAATACGCATCTAAATATTGATTTTTTTAAATATTCCATTTAAAGGTGAATCTCCATTTCTGTTTTCATGCTTGTTTATGTGAGACTTCACTTCACCACATCGCCACTCTGCTTTCTTTCTCGAGACATATTCGTATGTATTAGTGCAAGGTCTGCTTCGTAGTTTGTTAGCGGGTGTGAGGTGTTCCTTTTTATGTGAATGGCACTCTTTTCAAATAAATTCAATAAATTAAAAGCATTGAATATGTGCGTTTTTCTTTTCAAAGGCTCTATTTATGAATGAAAGCTAGCGAAATGAAAAGGATTTCTTTTATATTAATATTTCACAAGCGTCAAAGCCACAGAATGGCAATGAAGGAAAATGATGGAAAATATTGAAAACTCATAAATGTTATAAATAATTTTAAAGAAAAAAGAAATCGATTGCACTGATACATAGCGTGAGGTTTTAATAAGGATTATTCAGGCAATCAGTCCATATAGCAAAAAGCGGTGGAAAGGGAAGGTTTGTGCTTAAAGTTCGGTTGAAAGTCGCAGTTACCACACCGCTACGTTGTTATAACGTAAATGCAACGTTTTTTTTTTGTACGCATAAATTACCTATTGAGTTAAGTTATTTAATGGATAAAGCTTAAGATAATTTCAGAAATTTTTTTTTTCATAATTTGATATAAAAATTCAAATGTGATAAAACTAAAAAAAAAATACCATCATTTATTTAACTATAAAAATTTTATCTTCTCATTTGTATACTAATAAAAAAAATATAAAAACAAGCACCATAAAAAATTAAAAATTAATGCCAGCATGACACTACGTCGCACGTCCAATACAAAAAAAAACTTAATTCTGTAATAGAGCCATAAAATGTTATTAATTTTAATGAAGCACTACATTGATACTAGATATCTCTTATCTTCATAAACATGTGTAGCTTACTGCGATCGCATAATTACCAATGACACGCACAAAAAGTGGTGTTGTTGTATTACTAACGTAATTATCTCTATGTTGTGACTTATCTAAGGTTGTCAAAAACAACAAAAAAAAAATGTATTCACGCATAATTAATTGCAACGAAATTGGTGCTGACAAAGCAAAATAATAAATATTGTCCATGCCCGGAACGGATACCCGGCAGCATATTCAATATTGAAGAATTTTGTTTTTGTTTTTATCTATAAGCTGTTATAATAATCTACACTTAATAAGCGACATAGCTGAACACGTGGCTACTAAAATGTGTGTAGAATGTGCACAACAACAACAAACTTGTATCTATATAATATATTTTGTTGTAGTGTATAAGTTGAAATTGTGGAATTAGTTTTGTATGCAATCGTGAAATATTTATTGTATATTTGGTGTTATGGCTCACTTGCTCTACTTTTTGTTATTAATTGTTAAATAACTTTTGTATAGCTATTGACATTTATTTTATACTGAAATAGTGTCTATTAACTATTGCGTCAGTCGAAATAGAAGTAGCAGGGTGGTAACAGCGACTTTGGTTGATTTCCAAATGATTTCGAGTTGCTTACTAACACTTCTTCAACCACATGCTGGTTTTGGTATACCTCGCACTCTATTTCCTACTTTGCAGTAGCCATTGACAAGCAAGTTTTGCTGTGGAAGTAACAAAAACCTTATAGGAAATATTACTTAGAAGTTCCATTATCTTAAAGAAACATTGTAGGGTCCTAAAATATCGGGAATGCCATCACAACTACTTAACAGTAGTTGCAACTTTAAAGTTGTATTCAAGTAACTTGCATAAGTCGCCGCTACCATCTTTTGTTACTTTAAAGTTTTAAAAACTTTAAGTTTATCTTACTGGTAACCACGACGTGTTGAATACCGGTAAAGCTACTTTAAATCTAAATCATTTCTAAGTAACGACTAGTGGTAGAATTTTTAAAAAATATTTTTCAAATAAATTTACTTTTTGATCGAAGTCATACATTTAGTGGCAGTTACGTAATCGTTACTCCTTAAATTTCCACGCCACCCATACCAAAAATGTGGTATGAAAATTGTTTTTTTTTCACCAAATGAAATATACTACTTAAAACTTTTGGGCTCCCTAATGCGATTATCAATCAAATGCATGCAAGCGAAGGTTATTACTTGCTGCCCAAATAGACGCATTTAGCAAACACAAAATAAAATTAATGAATGGTCACAAAGCGTATGAATGAGTGATTTAGCGCACTGATATTACATTTTCCCAAATAAATAATATATTTCGAAAAAGCTGTTTAATAGATTTTGAATTAATAACCAGAGCACTTTTGCGTACTGCTTTTACAAGTTATTAAAAAAATTTTTGTTTATTGAATTAGCAAAAAAATTGAATATAATCAAAGCAGCAACGAATATAATCATTATGTTGGCGAAATTTAATTTATTTCATGGCTTATTACAAATATGAATAGAAGCGAATAAAGTGAAAACTAATGATAAGCATTTGTTTATTGATAATTAATAACGATTTGAAAGCACTCAAAAGCAAATCATAATTTTTTTTAGCTGATTGGGTATACATGGCGTATGCGCAACATTTTTGTATGGAAATTTTGGTCGTTTTTTTTTGCATCATAACATCGCTGCGTACAAGTTGTCTGTTTGCTAAAAAGAATTTTTATTCAAAGTAAAAAAAAAAAAAATTAAATAGCATACGAGCTACTTGATTTTCAAAATAAATGTCATATATATAAAAAAAATATTATTTTGTTATTCTATTCATAAGTCGCTTAAAACTTGCGAATAAAAAAATGCTTTTTTACTGTGTTGTGTAAATTTAGTTGAGCACTTATTACCGTTAATTGTGCCAATTGCAGAGCTATTGCTAGATTTGTAACCCAAAATTTTGTAACAAAAGATTTTTCTATATTTATCAGACTCTCTGTCCGCCATTTTGTCTATCTCTTCAACTGTTTGTACGCGCATCACTTAGAGTCCACTGATCAGAATTGAAGGTAGTTCTCACTAGTCTATGGCTAGATGTCTAACTTAAAGTTTTAAAGCTTTTTTTACCAAAGAAAATTATTGCATTATAGCAGAAAACAGTGGTGGCCAAAAACCTTTTAAAATTTTAAATATGAGCTAGTATCGACGCCTCGTGCTACCACAACCGATTAGTATAAAAAATAAGTAAATTAAGCATATATCTTTCTGTTATCAGTTGCGACAAGCTATTAGGCAGAATTTGCAGATTTTAAAGTCAATGAAGCGAACCAAAAAGGCGATAAGAGTTTGTTAATTATGCTGATACATGGCCACATAATCGATTAATTTAATTCATTATTTTTTTTAAAGCGTTTAAGTTAAACAATATACATAAATTACATAAAATAATTTATGACAAACCGTTATACATATGGAGATATATGTACATATTTTCATACATATTTATACTTACGCAATTTAACCCAAAAGCCATAACTCATCCGGTAATCGCTTTAAGTCATATATTTCCTTTTTTTACATACATATATGTAGATACATATATACACGTATACATATGTACATACATGTCACTGGCTTTTTTGGAGACAAGCCTTGCATAAGATAAATGTATTTGTATGTGTGCGTAAGTCTGTAGAAAGTGAAGAAGGTCCAGTGCTTCAAACTAACATAAGCAAATTTATATTCATTACACATTCGACTACGTGTATATGAAAAGAGTATAACATGACAGCAACAACAATACGCAGTCCACACAATTTCATGTTAAAATTATTTAAGAGCAACAGCAACATATTGAACGACATGCAAGGGGGTAGGAAAAATTTTAATGCAGCTAACGTATTTCTAAAACGAATTGTTTTCCACGAACAAAAGGGTTAAGAAAACAAAAACGAGTATATGCGAAATACGTTGAATGCAAACAAAAAATATATTTCTTGGAAAAAAGGGAAAAAAATTTAAAATTTTAAAAAAGTAAAAGAAATTATTGCGCTAAGCAACACTGCAGTTGTTTGTCAGCGGAATAACACAAAAAATAGAATTCATGAAATGCATTACTATAGATATCATTTTATATTTTGATTCAAAAATCTAAAAAAAATGATGACGTATGCTAAAAAATTATGAACACATTATTTTTGCGAAAAAGTTGCTAGTTCATGCAAAATTCAATTTTAATGCACAAAAATATAAAAAAAATTAATTTTGCAAAAAGTTAAAAAAATTAAAATTCTACAAAAACATGAAAAATTCGGGCACTGTTCCAACAGCAATTCCTCAACAAAAGTTCGACATTGAATTTTAGGCTCAGAAAAATTACTAAAAAAAAATTTTTTGATTTATAAATTTAGAAAATGTTTCAAAATTTAAAAAAGGAAAGTTTTTCATTACATTTTGGACTTAAATTTGTTTTATGTTATAGGATTGATTGACTTTGGAAAAAAAATTCAAAAATACAAAATAGAATCTTATTCATTATTGAAAAAAAATTAAGTGATGAAATAAAATTTAAAATTTTTTTCAAGTTTAGAAAATTAAAACAAACGACGGTATACACTATAATTATATCTTGTCCCCTATATTTCAAGCTTTTAATATTATAAAATTTTTAATTCTCAAAGAGTCGAAAAAATTAAAATTTTTTTATTGAGTTTTGGGCTCAGAAAAAATTAATTAAACAAAATTTTCAAAATCCAACTAAGTAAATTTCGCCTCTAATTTGAATTTGAGAATTTTTGTTTTCTGAATTTGAGAATTTTTGTTTTCTCTGTCAAAAAAATGAATTATTGAGCTTTGACTGAATTTCGCTTTTTTCGTGTTTTTTGCAAAATTTATTTTCCCTATATATCGGGAACTACTTTAGTGAAAATTGGAATCTGCCACTTAATGGGTTCTATATTGTACTTCTAGTGTTAACAAAAAAATATTAAAAGTTTTTATATAAGAAAATGTTTTTTATATAAGAAAATGTTTGTTATATTTTTTATATACATATTTAATTTGATTTCTCAAAAAGTCAAAAATTAAATCTCGCAAATGGAATTTCAAGCTCAGAAAAAGAATTTTGACTCAAAAAAAAAAAAATTTAATTTTTTAATTTTAGAAATTTTATAATTTTTTTGAAATTCTAAAAACTTTATTTTGAGATTCAATTTTTGATATGGTACCACTGGCATTTCATAAAATATCCTTGAATTTTCAGCATTATGAGTTTTGGTTTTTATAAATATGATTTTTTGAGTTTTGTTAGCTTTTCAGTTCAATAAGTTTAACCCAATATTTTCCAGCGATATAAAGCGTCGCATCTTGTCCAATACATGAATCCACACCAATCTAACTGTGCTCCTAACACTAGAAGAGTTATGTTTATGCAATTCCCCCTTTAACAACAACAACACACATAAAATTCAGCACATATTCATCTCAAATGACCAAATAAAAGCCAAGCAGATGGCTATGTTCCATAGCGAGAAAAACAAAAACAAAATCCACTCACACTCCCACAAAATTTGTTCAACATGAATTTGATAGCGCCTCGACACATAAAACAGCCTCAACAATAGCGCTCCAAAAGCGGCGTTTGCTCTATGTTAACATAATATTTATGTGAAAATAAAGTAACTAATCTATTCTAGGCTGCAGTTGTGGTTAAATTATCTTTCGTTAGTGTGGCTTTAAATTAGAAGTAGTGGGCTTTCAAAGCTCTACAGTATAGCTACGTTCAAAAGTTTAAATAAGCGTTAGTGCAACATACAAAAATTGCAAATTGAAGCTTGGGCTTTGCTATAAGACTAATTGTTCAAACCATAAAGTTCTTTAATAGGCACGTCGGGAGTAATAACAGCCAAAATGATATTTAAGCGCCATTCAGGAGAGCGTTCTTTAAGTTTAAATCATTAACCTTTTTCTAAAAATTTCCTTTCTACAATTTGGTGCAAAGTTTCGTCTGATCGATGATTTGAAGGTAAAAGAAGATTTTATTTATTTTTGGAATATTATTTTTTAAATTTTTATGAATATTTTTTCTTTAATTTTGCCTTTTTATAAAAACACTTTTTTTCAACAAAAATAATCTCTTATAATAGGGAAAGAAAGAAAACTTTCGTTTGAAAAGATATACCTACAATTTTTTTAAAATATTATTTTTTGAATTTTTTAAATATTTTTTTTTAAATAATCCTTTTTTTTTTTAAATAGTTTCTTTTAATATAAATTATTTCGTTTAGTAAGAGAAAAAACAATTTTTTTCTTTTAAATAATTTTTTTTTATAAAAATAGTTTCTTTTTAATAAAAATAATTCCATTAGTAAGAAAAGAAAGAAAATTTTATTTTTTAATCTTTTTTTAAATAAATTTTTTTTTACACAAATAGCTTTCTTTTTATAAAAATAGTTTATTTTTAATAAAAATAATTCCGTTAGTAAGAAAAGAAAGAAAATTTTATTATTTAATCTTTTTTCTTAAATACATTTTTTTTATACAAATAGTTTATTTTAATAAAAAAAAATTCTTATAAAGAGAAATGGAAGAAAATTTTGCTTTGAAAAAAAAAAAAAAAAATTTAATATTTTTATTTTAACTTTTTTTAATATTTTTTTTTTAATATTTTTTTTTTTAAATAGTTTCTTTTATTAAAAATAATTTCTTAAAAATAATTTATTTTTAAAAGGAACAATAGAAAAAAAATTGTAGTATCTTGTTTTTTATATTTTTTTCCTATAAAAACAGTTTCTTTCAATAAAAATAATATTTTTTAATAAGAAAAGAATTAATAAATAAGAAAAAGCAATTTTCATTGGTGATAATACAATTTTTTGTTTATAAAATTAATTTCTTTTAATAAAAATAATTTCTCTTAATAAAAATAATTTCTTTAAAAAAAATTTATTTTTGGTAAAAATAGTTTTTATATGCTTTGAGAATCAAATGTGAACGTGCTAATCTGTGAGCACTTAAAATTCCTTTTGCCTACCAATTTTCTTGTTGTTTTCAATTTCATGAACATAAATATGACAACATTTTTCGCTTGATTGTTGTTGATTCATATTTTGAGTGCTAAGGGATTTGCCTAGAATGCAGAGAAATTTGATGCAAATGAAATGACGCGTTTCCGTTGTGCAGCTCACGTACAACTGCACTCTGGGGAATATTACAAATCAATCGCTAGAAAAGTGTAAAGGGAACACAAAACAAGATTGATGCAAAATAGAGGAGAGTGGGCAAAAAGGATATGAAAGATGCACGAAATTGGAATGGGCAGCATCCAAGCCGAAAGTTATAGCGCGCTTTTTGGAGACCAAATAAAGCGATATCATGAGTTTACGACAGCAACTTATTAACCCTCTAGCTGCCAAATAAAATCATTACTTTCAGATTTACCAAAAAAAAATGGCAGTGCTTTAAAATATCTAACAAATAATTTGATCTCCTAGATATGTATCTACTATCTAGCCATCCATATGCTACATTCAGATAATATTTATGTACATATTTTTTTATTTTTTTGTTGAAAAATTTCAGTTTCCAGCGCTATATTTTTTTCGCTCAATAGCATACCTTTTCATTTTTTTTTTCATTTTTAACTTTTATTCAACTTCAGCTTTCACCTACTTTCTCTATTTTCATTCAATTTCTAGCTGCTTTCTTTTGTTATCGCAATTTTTTCATTGATTATTGAATATGGCAACAATGACAGCAGCATTTCACGTCAATGAATGTGTGCATTGTATGGAAAATTGATATCGACAAAAAGAAAAAAAAATTTAAAAAGAAAAAATAGAGAAAGAAAACAAAAAAAAAAAAAAGAAGAGAAAAATTTGGAGCATAGTGAAGAACAAAAATTGAACTGCGTGGCATAAAATTGCACACATGCAAAAATGTAGCTCACTATTTCATTTGTATGCTTTCTATTCAATATTTTATTTTGATTTTTCTTAAAAAGAATTGAAACCAATATCGGCTTACTCTCTTTTTGTATTTTTTTTTTTTCACCACGTGTGTGTATGTATGATATATGTGTGTGTGTGCATAAATATGGTTATTAATAAAGCTTTTGCATATGTGTCATATTTGTATGGCTGCTTAAGTCTGCGTGTTTGTCACACTCTTACCCTTCCTTCAATTGACACTTTTCAGAGCATTCTTTTCTTCACTTCAATTCTAGTCATGTCAACGCTTGCTAGTGGAAATTTTTGTTGTATTCATATTTTTATTTTTTTTCTATTGAAATTTAAATGTTTTTTTCACTTTTTCTCTTCTAAACTTGTACTGTAAAATTTGTATGTCTTTTCTTTTTTTTTATGGCCACTATAAGATTAAGAATATAATTGGCTTGGTCTTGTATATTTTTAAGTTCATTTACAGTGTACGGAGAAATATAATTTTTTCTTTTTTTTGGATATTTTATTGACATTAGTTACAGAGTGGAATGTTTTCTTAAAATTCGAAATAAATCATTTAAGCCACATTCATTTATGTTCCAAATTAAATTCACCTGAAAAAATATTGAGTAGCAAAATTTTCGTCAGTTGGGCTTCCAGGGCAATTAAGCTCTTAACATTGGTATGGGTATTTCGTGCTGCACTTTAGCAATGCTAATTTTACACAAATTAACCCTTTCGACACTGCTCGTAAAGCAGCTATCAAAAAAAAATGTTACCTCATGCCTGTAGTTATTAGACCTAAATTAAGGATTTTTAAAGATTTCAAATTTCTGATTTTAAAATTTTTATTTTTTTTTTTTATTTTCTTTGATAATTTATAAAAGAAATTCAAAATTAAAAAATAAAAAAAAAAATTTTATTTTTTTAATATTCTTCGACAATTTTTATTTTTTATTATTGTTGAAAAATGAAAATTTTAAAAGTGAAATGGTCGGATCACTCGAAATTTTAATTTTAAAATTTTTATTTTCCAACGGTAATAAAAAAAAAAATTGTCTGAGAAAATTACAAAAAAATTAAAAAAAATTTTTTTTTAAATATTTTAATTGAGATTTTTACACAAACAACAAGCTTGTGTTTTTGGTCTTTATATTTGAAGTATCCTGGTTCGGTACGAGCTATAGACCTATTAATAATTTTTTCTGCAGCGAAAAATTATTGTTGTTTTTGGGTTTCTTAATAATTTTTTTATTAATTATTAAAAGTTTTGTTGAGTTGAACAGGAAAAATTTAGAGACAGACTTGCAAAAAATCCATCATGATACCAAATCTAAAACGTCAAATGGCGTTGTTGGTACATGAATTGGTAAAAAGTTGATTGAACAGGGCGTTTAGAAGGCAAAAAACCCAGCGTATTGTTAGCTTAATAGTTAGCAATGCGTGCCAAAATTTCTCTGATGAGTGAAGTTAGCAACTTCCGAAATGGATCTATAAGAAAAGCTATGGCGGTTGTCTCTAAATTTTTCCTGTTCAACTCAACAAAACTTTTAATAATTAATAAAAAAATTATTAAGAAACCCAAAAACAACAATAATTTTTCGCTGCAGAAAAAATTATTAATAGGTCTATAGCTCGTACCGAACCAGGATACCTTAATATTTTAATTTTAAATTTAAAAATAGGCACAAATAAAAATAATCACAATTATAAAAAAAATAAAAATTATCGAATAAAATAAAAAAGAAAAAAAAAAAAATTACAAAAAAATGTCCAGATATTAAAAGTTTCTTATAAGCAACTTTAATGTAGAAAGGGTTAAGGAGAAACAAATTAATCCGGGTAGTTTTCAAAGAGAATTGTAAACTTCAGTTGCTTCAAACAAGATTTATTATAGTAGCTGGAACTTTGGTGTTAAATTTAAGTAACTTAAGTAAGTCACTGCTCCCGTCATTTTTGACTTTGATGACGCGAAAACTTTTAGGTTGCCTTACAAGTAGCTACGAAGTGCTCAGTAGGGTGAAAGCTACTTCGAAAGTGGATAATTTGCAAAGTAGCCATTATAGGGAGAAATTACCACGCAGTGACTGCTAGTTTGAAAAAAAAAGCTAAGTTGAACTTAGATAGTTATTTGTATTTTTTCACATTAAAACTCAAAAGCAGCATTGTTTTTGGAGAATATTTTTTTTTTGCTGGCATGACGACTAAACTACAAAATTTATAAAATACTAATACTTGCAGACCTGATAAATCTAGATTAAAATTAAAAATCGATAATATTAAACTACTCTTTTAATTTGATTGATTAATTCTGAATATCGAATATTTTTAGAAAAATTAATCGATTAGGATTAAATTTTGTGCTCGATTAATGAGCATTTATTTCGTTTTCAAATTTTGTCCTAGGATTAATCAAATTAATCAAAATTTTAATTTGACTAATTATTTTTGATAAGTTGCGATTAACGATGATTAAAAAGTGCCTTTGATGAGAAAAAATAAATAAATAAATTCTCATTAATCGAACAGAAAATTTAATCCTAATCGATTAATACTTTTAAAAATGTTCGATTATCATAATTAATCAATTATTACAAAACAGCAAAAAATTTAATTTTATTATCAATGGTTATAATTAATAATCATTATTTAACAGGTCTGATTACTTAGCACGAAAATTCTGAGTTCAATCCACAATTTTATCTACCGTTCAAAGCGCGTGACTGAGAAATTAAAAAAAAAATGTGACTTTGGCTCTTATTCCGCTTATCACCGATATCTATAAGCACGTAATTGTTTGATTCTATTAACATATTCTCCCCTGCTTTCTATTATATTTTGTTAGAATAGAAATGTTAATGCTGTTAGCACATCATAGAACTATTATGCATAGCCATGCTCACCTAAGCGCTTTACCTTCATTGAGCTTCCAAGTGCACATGTGCATACAAAAAGCGGGAGGGTTAGCGACAACTTTTGTTGTTGTTGTGTGCATTGAATTCATTCACATCACATCAAGCTACTTGCGCTATTTACACAGTTTTTTCTTCGCGCTAGCTAGTTTTTTTTTTTTCAAATAAATAAATATTTTTATGCTTAAACCATATCCCCCCCCCCCCCCCCTTTTTTGCGTTACATTGGCGTATGTGTGTAAAAATCTGTGTGTGTGTGTGAGCATGCATTTTCAATGGTTTCATTTTCAGATAATGTCATTTCATTGTTAAGCTATCGAGAACGTGCCAGCGACTTTTGACGACGAAAAAAGAGTGGCATTAAAAAGAGAAAAGTATATATATTAAAATATATAAAATGTAATGGCATGTGGGGCAAACACACATACACATATAAGCTCCCACGCACACAAAAATGATATCTCCTCCCTCTCTTTTCATTTTTTTTTTATAAATTTTCGCTCACCATAAGCAGCTTCTCAATGTCGCCGTATGGCGTTGCATTCATTGGCTTATCTTTTATGGTTGTATATGTGTGTGTGCGTCTATGCGCTTGTGTGTTTGTGTGTATTCAGCTAACAACTGGCACGTTGCATATTTTAAAATATTTCCACTCACCATATTCAATTGTGTTGTCACTGATTGGCTTTTCTAAGTGGCAGATATATGAAGATATATTTAGTGTCGCGGTATCCGCCTGAGTAAATCTGTGCTAGTGTATGTGTGTGGAAAATTAATAACTTTACTGATTTGCTATGCATGCAGAATATGCAGTTTTTAAATTATTATTTTTTTTTTGTATTGGATTAAGAAAATTGAATTTGTGGAAATAATGAAAAAGTGTATAAAAATTGAAATAAAACTTCTAATGTTGCACATAAGAGGATTTAAAATCCTTTTGGCAACAAATTTTAAATGAGGGAGGACAGCAAGCACAACGTGGTAGATATTAATCTTTCACTTCACATTTTTTTTATGAAAACATGTGTATGTGCACATCTCTAAAATTTGAATTTTGATAGTGCTACTATTATGAAAAGTTATTTATTGAGGAAGAGAAGTTGATTTTAAGAACCAAAGAATAACTCAGAAATAACAAAAAATTCTTTATTTTAGAAGATTTCAAATATTTTTTTTTTTTTTTTAAATTTCAATTTTTTTAATTTTCTAAATTTTTTTCCGAACAATAATAAAAGAAATTATAGAAAAAAGTTTAAAAAATCATCAATTTATTATTTTTTGATAACTTTAAATTTTAAAATCTCCTTTTTTAATTTTTTGTCAAACAATAACCAAAAAAAAATTTTAGGACAAAATTTCAAGAGATATAAAACTATTTTTTTTTGATAATTTTTGGATTTAAAATTTTTTTTCTCAAATTAAAAGAACAAAACAAACATTATGGAATAAATTAAAAAAAATTACATTTAAAAATAGACAAATAAAAATTTGTTCTTAAATTTTCTTATTTTGTTCTATAATTAAAACAATAACAAAAAATACAAATTATGACAGAAAATTAAAAAAAAAAAACAAATTTTAAAAAAAAATTTGATCTAAAACTTACTTTTTTGTTGTTTTCCTGTAATAATAAAAAATAAAAATTAAAAGATTTAAAAAAAAATTAAAATTTTAACTCTTTCTTTTGGTGAGTTTTGATTTAAACATTTAAAAAAAAAATGAAAATTAAGAAAATTTTTGATAATTTTAATCTTAAAAAAAAAATCTTTAAAAAAATAAAAAATATACAAATTTTTTTTTGAAAATTTTTGATTCTAAAATTCCTATAATAATAAAAAATTAAAACATAACATATATTTCTTTTGGTGATTTTTGATTTAAACATTTAAAAAAAAATTTAATTAAAAAAAAAAAAAAAAAATTATTGACTGAAAATTTTTAAAAATCTTAAAAAAAATCAAAAATTTTAATTTTTTTTTGATAATTTTTGATTTTTATTCTGAACTAACCTGAATTTTCTTCATGAAAAATTCTCATGCAACTTGCCTTCAATACACTTATCTATTCTTTTGCACATCCAAGCAAATTGTCATTCTCATTAATTAAATCCATCAGAGTTCACTCCAATTAATATGCGCCTATAACATACTTTAATTAGTTTAATACGACACTTAAATTTCATGCTTAACCTTTTTTAATCGGTTCATAAATAAATTATTGAAGCATACATACAGGCGCGTAACAGCGTTCAATCACGTGCCCAAGTCAAACTAAAAACTCAGCAAATCATTGCTAATTATGCAGCCTCTAGTGTATGCGAGTGTTAGTGCGCATAATTTGATGTACGTCATCACGACAAAAACAATACGTGCAATGCATAAATTAGCCATACGCACACACACACAAACACACACACAAATAAACATTTGGTCTAGATAATATTGCAACTTGAATTAGATTATAAGCGAAATGGCAATGCGGAAAGTGGGACTGAACTGACTTTTATGATATTCGTTTGAAGGGAAATAATGTGGAAAGTATGTATGTGTGAGTGTATATGTATTCATGCAGCTGAACGTGTAAATTGTTTGGGGGATTGTGTTGGCAACATATTAGTCGAGTATGTTGATGTGATTAGAGCGCTTTAATATAAGCAAAAGTCTGTTGGGAGCGCTTCATTTTGATTGGCTTAGAATTGGGACAGAAGCGCGAAATGAGTTAGTCACTGCAGGAGGGTTCGCTGAAGTGTCAAATGGGGAATATGTGATTTTGTAAATGAGTTTAATACACAAACACACAAGCGTTAACTACTTTATATTCTATTAGTGTTTAAATATGAAACTAAGTTGGCGTTGAGAGTGCGAGGAAAACTTAAAGACAAACCAAGAGATCTGGGCCCTACAAATCAAAAAATTTGATAAATTTAAAGAAAATAAAAAATTGCTAGAAAATATCAAAAACTGAAGAATAAAAAGTAAGAAAAAGTTTTTAATTATTAGCTTGAATTTTTGTACAAAAGCTCTTGAATAAGCTTTCGTAAACTTTTCAAAATTGATTACAGTTCAAAATAGCATCAAAGAATGTTCCAAAAATATGAAAATTTTCAATTGTTAATAAGAAAAAATTAAGAACATAAATTTAGGTACAAAAACGCCATAACATGATACCAAAAGCTTTATGAAGCTTAAAAAAACTAAAACAGAAATAATATACATATGTTCATAAAATTTAGAATCAAGAAAATTTAAAAAGAAAGAAAAACCAGAAAACAACCAGCCAAAACTTTAAATTTTTAAACACAAAAAAAAAAAAACATATGAAAAAAAATTTTTTTTTAACATATTTTAAAATTTGAAAAATCAAATTTTTTTGTGCTACCTTCTTAAATGTAAAACTGCCTTAAAAAAGTTCTAAGCATATTTTAAAATATTAAAAAATTAAATTTTTTTTTGTGCCACCCTTTTAAATTTAAAAACAAAACTGCCTGAAAAAAAGATTTTAACATATTTTAAAATTAAAAAAATCAATATTTTTTTGTGCTACCTTTTTAAATTGTAAAAAACAAAGAGCACTTTATTTAAGTTCGAAATGTTATCGTAGTTAGATATTGAAACTAATAAAAAAAAAAAAACATTTTTAAAAAATTGGAGCAAAAAAAATGTATTTAATTTAGACAAAAAAAAAAACTATCCAAAAAATCAATATTTTTTTGTGCTACCTTTTTAAGTTTAAAAAACCACACTAATTCCAGTTGGATATTTTATCCAAAAAGGATACTGGAACTAAAAAAAAAAATTTTTTTTTTAATTATTCTGAACAAAAGTTATAAACAAAAAAGAAATTTATTTCATTTTCTCACAAAAAAAAAGGTATGCAAAAAAATTGTTTAACATATTTTCAAATTTGAAAAAATTAAATTTTTTTTGCGCTACCTTTTTAAATTTAAAAACAAAGCTGCCCTAATTCCAGTTCGAAATGGTATCCAAAAATTATACTGAAACTATTTTTTTATTTTTACTAAAACTAATAAACAAAAAATTTTTAAAAAATTTCTGACTAGAATATTTAAAAAAAAAGAAAAACAGACAACTGCTATTCAACAACTTTAAATTTTTCAAAAACACAAAATTTGAAAAAAAAAAGTGTGCAAAAAAATGTTTACATATTTTAAAGTTTGAAAAATTAAAATTTTTTTTGTAATTAATTTGGGAAAGTTATATAAGTTGGATATTGAGACTATTAAAAAAAATGTTTAAAAAATTTCTATAAAAAAAAAAGTTATAAACAACAAAAAATTTATTTAATTTACACAAAAAAAAAACTATGCAAAGAAAACAAATTTACATATTTTAAAATTTGAAAAAATAAAATTTTTCTGGTGCCACCCTTTTAAATTTAAAAAATAAAACTGCCATGAAAAGAAAAAAGTTTTTGGCATATCTATTTTAAAATTTGAAAATATTAAATTATTTTTGTGCTAACTTTTTAAATTTAATAACAAAACTGCCTTAATTCTAGTTCGAAATATTATCCAAGTAAAATACTGAATCTAATAAAATAAAAATTTTCTAAAAATTGTTCTAAAATAAAAAAAAAATTATAAACAACAAAAAATTTGACTTGTTTTTTCAAAGTAACAACAATCAGTTGATCAGGCCGATACGAATAAAATATTTACAAGTTTAAACCTTAAACACAAAGAGTATTTAACATTCCTAACCCTCATTCAGGATAAGCTGTTATTATATCACTTTCGAACAACAACAAAATCGGGCATGTAATTAAAAACCAACTTTTTGTTGGAAAAAGTAGACAATTGCGTGTATTTGCTAGTGAATTATTGACTAAGATAACTATTCAAACTTTATCAGCTTAATTATATCACAAAACTAATAAATAAACTTAATAATTAGAAATTCGTTCTGAGAAATTGATATGTGCGTGTAGTTAGTGTGTGGTGGGCTGAGACTCTATTATATTCGAATTAAATTTATCTATCTACATACATATATGTAAACACACAAGCTATTTTAGGCTGTCCATTGTTTGCTTTTTGACAACGAATTTCCATGCTTTCTATAGGACGGTCATCACTTGGATTACAATTAAATGAAATTTATTGTTTTATCAACATTCAAGCAACATAGCTAAAATTATCGGATAATAGTTAATAACAAAGGCGTAGGTATTGATACCAGTAACAGTGACAAAAAAATGCGAGCTGCTGATGTTGCTTGCCTCAGCCGCTGATGGGAACAATTTGGCTTAATTTCACTCGCTACAAAATGATTTGTATTCAACGCGAGCCACAATGAATACGAAAATGGGCAGCTGGCCAGGAAAGTACTCATGTGTGTGCGGTGTGAGTTGCGTGCCGTTGGCACTTTGGTAGATATTTTACATATGTGATTATGAGCTTGTTGGCATTGTTGTTTGTCTTTCTTATTTATAGCAATTTAATTGATTTACCACATGTCGTGGCGGAAAAAGGAGGCTCAAATGTGCCAAGCACGTAGTGGACATTTTGTGCTGTTGGCTGTGCTTACGTATAAAAATATGTATAGATATTAAGTATGAAAATAGGAAGGAAAATCATTGCATATTGGAATGGAAAATATTTGAAAGTTCGAAATAGGATATTGAAGCTCATACTTTAAAAGTCGAAAGTAAAGCGCCGCTTTCAAAAATTCAAAGCTAAACAATAGAAATTTCAATTTTGAACTCTGCCTTTTGAATTGTGAATTCTGATTTTTTAATTTAAAATTTTGAAATTTGGAATTTCGAACTCTGTTTTTAAGTTTTGAGTTGCGCTTTTTAAAATTAAAATTTTGAGTTTTTAGTTTTTAGTTTTTAATTTTTAATTTTTAATTTTTAATTTTTAATTTTTAATTTTTAATTTTTAATTTTTAATTTTTAATTTTTAATTTTTAATTTTTAATTTAGAATATTGCATTTTAAAATTTGGAATTTCGAACTTTGAATTGTGAGTTTTGAATTTTTGAACTTCGAACTCTGCATTTTAAGTTTTGAGTCATGAATTTAAAATTTTAAATTTCGAATTTAGAATTTTGAATTTCGAATTTTAAATTTTGAGTTTTGAATTTTGAATTTCATATTTCATATTTTGAATTTTGAATTTTGAAGTATGAATTTGAATTTTGAATCTTAGTTGTTGAAGTATTGAAGTTTGAATTTTGAATTATAAATTTTGAGTTTTAAAACTTGATTTTTGAAATTTAGAGCTTTGATCTTTGTCGTTTGATTTTTAATATTAGAATTCCGATTTTTGAATATTGAATTTTTAGTTTTTAATTTTTAATTTTTAATTTTTAATTTTTAATTTTTAATTTTTAATTTTTAATTTTTAATTTAGAATATTGCATTTTAAAATTTAGAATTTCGAACTTTGAATTGTGAGTTTTGAATTTTTGAACTTCGAACTCTGCATTTTAAGTTTTGAGTCATGAATTTAAAATTTTAAATTTTGAAATTTGGATTTAAATTTTGAATTTTTGTATTCTGAATTTTGAACTTTAATTTTAAATTTTCAATTTAGAATTCTTAACGTTTGAATTTTGAATCTTAATTTTTGAAGTATGAAATTTTAATTTTGAATTTTAAATTTCGAATTTTGATTTTGAATTTTGTTTTTTGAACTGTGCATTTAAAATTTTGAATTATATCCTTCAAATTTTGAATTCTGAATTTCAAAACATGAATTTTGATCTTTGAATTTTTCATTTTAAATTTTAAATTTTGAACTTTGAAGTAAGAATTCCAAAATTTGGAATTTGAAATTTTGATTTTGAGGCTTGAATTTTGAATTTTGAATTTCGAAGTTTAAATTTTGAGTTTTGGGTTTTGAATTTTTCTTATGGTGGGCAGTTCCAGGTTAAACACTGTGAATATGGACTCTTTGTGTTCAGCTTCGGTTTTAGAATTTTGAACTTTTTATTTAATTTTTTTTTTTTAACATAAAATTTCAATTTTCAAAAATTCTGAAGCTTTATTCTTTATTTCTTTATTTTAAGCTCTATATATGTATATGTACATATGAGCAAAGACCAACAAAACGTTAACAAAATTGTTCATCTTTTATTCTCTCCAATTTATTTGTCATCAACTTCAATTGTTTTCATATATTCATATGGTTTTATTTATTTCATTATTTAATATGCAAAGTTATTATTTATGTTTATTTACTGCTCACACAGATATTCTAACCGAATGCACCAGCACTGACCAACCACAAAATTGTGTTGCCTTGTTTAAATTGTACTTTCAAAGTGGTTTTCATTCTTATTTTTGTCATTGTTGTTGTTTATCCTTTTTATTACTACTGTTTGTTGTTGTTGTTGTTATTGTTGTTGTCGGCACTTTTGTTGCGCTGTGTCATAATAAATTATGCAATAGCAATTTACATCGCAACGACCCAACATTGCCTGTAAAATGAAATTGAATTGTTGTGCCAAGTTGAGGCAGCAGCACGGCCAAGAGACGAATGAAGCGGAAGCTATTATAGCAGCAAACAACAACAAAAGTAACCAATAATGAAAACTACATGAATGGGTTATGAGGAGACAAAAACTCACGACAACCAACGACAACTGCGACAGGAAAGAGAGCGGCAAATGTAATGAGTTGAAAGTAAAGGGTGCACAAGGTAGAAAGTATGAGAAAATTTGTTAAATATGTTGTTGTATTAAGCTGATTGTACGTTTGTGTGTGTGTGTGTGTGAGTGGCGTAAAAAGAGCACACAGCTCCTTCTAAGTAAATAAGCATGCATGTTTTGATTAGAATGAATAATTGATGAGCGAGGTGTTGATTGCAAAGTGCTATAAAGAAAGAAAAAAAAAACAACAGACTATCATTACTAAATATTTTAAATGGCAAAAAAGATAATATGTAAATTGTGTGTTCTTGAAGGTTAAGCGAGCTTCTAAACGAAGCGTCGCAGCATAGCCAAAGTTGGCACTTTTTTAGTAGGCAATTTGGACATTCCAATACTTTTTGAATTTTGAAAATCGGATGAAAATTGTAGACGGGGGGCCAATTTTCCCATCCAAATTTTAAAATGCCCATAACTTCTAAGCGGGGCGTCGCAGCATAGCCAAAGTTGGCACTTTTTTAGTAGGCAATTTGGACATTCCAATACTTTTTGAATTTTGAAAATCGGATGAAAATTGTAGACGGGGGGCCAATTTTCCCATCCAAATTTTAAAATGCCCATAACTTAAAAGTTAATATCTAATAAAAAATTAAATTCAAAGTTAAAAATTCAATAATTCAAATTACAGAATATGTATTTGGAAATTTCGAATTTCGAAATTTGACTTGCGAAGTTTTTTATTTTAGCTTTTGCAGTTTTGCTTTATTTTTCAAGCTCCTTTGGAGCTAAAACTTCGAAATTTGGAATTCGAGTTTCTTTAATCTCATCTTAAATCTAATATTTAATTTCGAAGTTTAGAATTTGAATCACTATAAAAAAATTCCTTTTACTGGTTTATTCTAGTTTGCGAATTTTTAGTTAGCAATTTCGAATTATGTATATGTTAATTAAATCTGAATTTTTAATTTCGAATCTTGCATTTTTGGGTATCAACACTTTTCATCGAACTTTGACATTTTAGTTTTGAATTTTTGTTTTCGAATTTGAGCTTTGAGCACCTAGTTTTCCAAATTTGAGTTTCGAGTCAAAAGTTGTCAAGCATTTAAAATATTAGCTATTGTTTAATCAGCGTTCAGAACGTTTGTGTTTTCGAAACAGTGCTATAACTTCAGCTTGTATATTTTTGTTGCTTTTTAAGATTTTCTTTAATATCAAAAAAAAAAAAAAATATGTTCTTTACATAAGTGATTAGTGATTGCAAGCATTAACCAGCCGAAAATATTTATTTTATTTCGCTACCAGATTGTTGGATATTCCATTAGTTTAATTTATTAATATACATACACACATACATACATATGTAGACTTTCTTTTATTTATATTTATTTATAAATTTGTGCTTTTATTTATTTATTTCCATTTCGAAGAGTCTTAGATCGATTTCATTGAATTGAATTGCCTATAAATAGACAAATTACATATTCCATACCAACAACTACAATCAGCCTAAAATAAGCTAAGCACACACACATACGTACATACATATTTCTATCTGTAAATATGTATGTATGTATATGAATCAACATATTACATATGCATGGCGAATTTACATTTAAAACGAAAAGGATGTGTTGGATAAATTTATGCAGCAACCGCTGATTTGTGGCAAATGCTGCAGTACATTTCCGTTTAAAATAACAACAACAACAACGAGAGTACAAAAAACAAACAACGACAAAAACGATAACAACAAAACAAATAACCCTGCAATAATCTCACAAAAGTATTTTATTGCATTGCAATCAACCTAATAAATTGTCAACTGTGCCATGTGGCTCGTCGCATCGCAACCGAGCAGCGCACAAAACTAAACATTTGCACAGCGCGCTGCAGCGGTGGAGTTACGGTGCTACGTGTCGTATACGCAACATTTAATTCGATTCAATTCTTAGTATTCATACCATTGCTAACCGGCAAAATAATAATATTATTGCTATGCGAATACGGATCATTGCTAACTATTTAACTGGGTTAAATGCGCGCAGGGAGGTGGGGCGCATTTTTGTTGCAACGGAAATTGCTATTGTGGTTTGGTAGTTGTGTTACGCAGGGAGATAGATGAATATGCAAATTATGTACATAGAAATGGTGTTCTATTTCTATTATTTCGTATTTGGTGAATGTATGTGGAAAATGTAAAGCGTAGCAAATATTCAATAGAAAATTAACTGAGATATTTTATGTTCTTGATATGATTGGATTGACAAGTTTTTAAAACTTCAAAAATTTAAACAAAATACAGCTCGGAAAATTGTGCTTTAAAAAATTCTAGTTTCAAAATACTTAATACTTGGAACAATTTTCTTTATTATTTAATTTTTTTTTAAATTATCTGACTTATATTTTTTAATTAAATTTTTTTATTAATTAATTTTTTTAATTGTAGAACCTTGGCATTTTTTTTTAATCAATTTTTTTATTAATTAATTTTTTTTTCTAATTTTAAAATTTATCTGATTTAGAAAAATCTTTTTGCCATCGAATTTTTTTTTTAATATGCAGACAAATTTTAAAAATTTCCTCAAGAAAATGATTCTTAGTATTTTTGCCAAGTTTTCAAAAAATAAAAAATTTAAGCAAAATACAGCTAAGCTTGAAAAAATTCTAGTTCCAACACGCTAAAAACTCAGATTCTGCAAAATTTAAAAACATTGGGAGACATTTTTTTTTGAAAAATTTTTTTTTTTTTTTCATTTTAAAATGTAAAAAATTTTTTTTGACACAACGTTTTTTTTAACATACAAATAAATTTCAAAAGCTTACTCAAAAAAATTATCATTTTTAATAATAATTATTCCCAATTTTTATAAATTTTACCCGAAAAACAGCTGAGCCTGGAAAATTTTGATTTAAAAAATTCTGGCTTCAAAACGCTTAAAACTCGAATTCTGTAGAAATTAAAAACCTTTTAAAAGTTTTTTTTTTTATTAAATTGTTTTTTAATTCTTTTAGTTTTAAAATTTTCTAACCGAGAAAAATCTTTCTGTCATGGAAAATTTTTTTTAATATGCAAATAAATTTTAAAATATTACTGAAGAAAATAATTCTTAGTATTAATATTTTTTTTTTAATTTAAGCAATATAGAGCTAATTTTCAAATCGCTTAAAACTCAAAACCAATTATTTTAAATAAAAATTTTTTTCTAATTTTCAAATTTTATAATGCAAATAAATTTTAAAATTTTACTTAACAGAGAAGAGTAGAAAATTCTGCTTTTTTAACTGAGAAGAGCAGAAAATTCTGCTTTGAAATTTCTAGTTTCAAAACTTTAAAACTCAAATTCGGTAAAATTTAGAAACTTTGAAACAAATTTTTTTTTGATTGAAATTTTTTTTTTTGAGAAAAATTTTTTCGGCATCGAAATTTTTTTTAATATGCAAATAAATTAAAAAAAAGAAATTTGAGTATGAATATTTTTTCCAAGATTTCAAAAATTCAATAACGTAAACAATATACAAAAAAGCCTAGAAAATTGTATTTTGGAAATTCTAGTTCAAAACGCTTAAAATTAAAATTTTTTTATTTTAAATTTTTTTTGACCTAGGAAAATGTTCTTTAGTATAGATATTTTTGCGGAGTTACCCTTTTAAAAATAATTATATTCAAGAAAAAAAAAAATCTGAAATTTTTATTATCTCACAATAAAAATTGTTTTCCTCTTTGTGCTTATTTTGGATCCTTGTCGAATAATATACAACTATTTAAATTTATTTTGTAGCTCTATTTCATCCACTTTCGAAAATTCAGCTGCCCACCACTAACAATTTAATTTTATTTCTACAAATTGAATAAGCAAAACGATTTCGATTTAAATTTTATTGGTTGGATTTAGTTTGAATACAAATTGGCGTTTGAAAAAATGAAAGTGGTAGCTTAGCAAAATACTCATTCAAATATGAAAATTAGATTAGATATTTGTAGCAATGTGATTTGTGAAACTATCTATGCTTGTTGTTGGATATAAAGGTAATACACTCAACGAATGTTTATGGTACTCGTGCCAGGCCAAATGGTTGTGTTTTTAGGCGTATTAAAAGGTTTCAATTTCGAAAGAATTAAAAATGCTAAAGTAATTTTTTTTTTTTTTCAATTTAACTATGAAATACATAAAAAAAAATGTTTGAAAGTTTTTTCAAGCATTTTTAAATAAAACATACGAACGCATTCATACGTACTCAAATAAATATTCAGCAATATCGCAACATCTGAACAGCTTTAGCAAATATATTTTATTTAAATACGCACAGCCACATACAATTTCACTTTTTTGATCCATAAAACAAAAACAAGATAAAAAAATTTATAACATGAAAAAATTGTTTCCTTTTGTGTCAATGTGTCGCAGTGGTTGTATTTGTATTTGTATTCATACACTGTTATAGATTTTCCAAAGCTGTAAAGGTGCTCGTGTTCGTATTTTCAATTTTGTTTTTTTCATGTTTGATTGTTTGATGTTGAATGGTTTTATGGTCATTAAAATGATTACACTTCATTACACAGAATGTAACACAATGTCACACAATATTATTTACACAACCATAGTCTTTGTATTTGTACACTTATGAATATTTATTTTTTTAATGAAACGTATAATTTTGTACAATGTTTATGTATACAAAAATATATAAATGTGATTGAAGATAATTGCCAATCAAAGTATTTACTGATGTTTTATTTTTGTATTTTTTTTTTATAAATAATTGAAAACCTCTGATTGAATGATTGATTTCTAGCATGAAATATTTCAACAATAATTTTCTATAAGTAATATTTATTAAATATGCTGAATCATGTCACAAAGTAAAAGGTTAATAAAGTAGAGTAATGCATTTTCAGACTAGTTGCATTAGATTGAAAATACACTAAAATAAAATAAAGTAAAATAAAATAAATAAAAATAAAATAAAATAAAATAAAATAAAATAAAATAAAATAAAATAAAATAAAATAAAATAAAATAAAATAAAATAAAATAAAATAAAATAAAATAAAATAAAATAAATAAAATAAAATAAAATAAAATAAAACAAAATAAAATAAAATAAAATGAAATAAAATAAAACAAAATAAAATAAAATAAAATAAAATAAAATAAAATAAATAAAATAAAATAAAATAATAAAAAATAAAATAAAATAAAATAAAATAAAATAAAATTAAATTAAATTAAATTAAATTAAATCAAATAAAATAAAGTAAAATAAAGTAAAATAAAATAAAATAAAATAAAATAAAATAAATTAAAATAAAATAAAATAAAATAAAATAAAATAAAATAAAATAAAATAAAATAAAATAAAATAACATAAAATAAAATAAAATAAAATAAAATAAAATAAAATAAAATAAAATAAAATAAAATAAAATAAAATAAAATAGAATAGAATAGAATATAATAGAATAGAATATAATAGAATATAATATAATAGAATATAATAGAATAGAATAGAATAGAATAGAATAGAATAGAATAGAATATAATAGAATAGAATAGAATAGAATAGAATAGAATAGAATAGAATAGAATAGAATAGAATAGAATAGAATAGAATAGAATAGAATAGAATAGAAT
Source organism: Sphenella marginata (assembly GCA_951509765.1). Classification (NCBI taxonomy): domain Eukaryota; kingdom Metazoa; phylum Arthropoda; class Insecta; order Diptera; family Tephritidae; genus Sphenella; species Sphenella marginata. Next base: position 103,008,226 of record OX608080.1, on the reverse strand, counting down.
AGAATAGAATAGAATAGAATAGAATAGAATAGAATAGAATAGAATAGAATAGAATAGAATAGAATAGAATAGAATAGAATAGAATAGAATAGAATAGAATAGAATAGAATAGAATAGAATAGAATAGAATAGAATAGAATAGAATAGAATAGAATAGAATAGAATAGAATAGCATAGAATAGAATAGAATAGAATAGAATAGAATAGAATAGAATAGAATAGAATAGAATAGAATAGAATAGAATAGAATAGAATAGAATAGAATAGAATAGAATAGAATAGAATAGAATAGAATAGAATAGAATAGAATAGAATAGAATAGAATAAAATAAAATAATGTGATGTTAACTCGACTCTCTTTACCACCTTAACATTAAACAACTTTTATTTAACTACTCAGTATAAAATTACCTACTCTTTCTATCTAGCAATGAGTCATTTCTCATATATCTATGTCACGTCCATGCATGCTTAATGGCAATTGAGTGCCACCGGCAAGATGACAACTAAAACAAAAACAGCAACAACAATTATGTAATAAAAGTAAAATATTATCAAAGCACAAATCACAAGGCATGAAGAACCAACTAACCGTGTGACAATGCTATAAAAACTCAAGCCATTGAAAAGAATACCAACAATTGAGTCATACACATTACAATTACACTTACTTTGCATAAAAATATCATAACGAATGTGATATTGCGTGAAATTTATTATCTTGCGCCTTAAGATATGCAATGTACCAATGTGCTATGAGGTGTGTAAAATGTATGCAAAAAGCATGGCAACGCCAAGCCAAACAATTGAAATGGAATTTTTCAGTACTTCAAGTTGACGTAGATATCATTTAAGTGCTTGCATGTGGGTATATATAAACTGCGTAGGTTGATAAATTTAAGTGCGAAATCACTAATTATGTCACGGTGGCATCGGTGTGAAAGAGAGCGGCACTAATATGTGCTGTCATTTAGCGCCTTGCGTTTGTCTACATGCGTGAGTGCCTTTAGAGCATGTTGTATGCAATATTATTTGGCAAAAAAAAGATGTTATCCAAGTATCATGACGACAACGCTTTCGAAGCATAATTTTAGGCGCATTTTTTTGCTGAAGTATCAAGCGCCTAAAGGTATGCAAACTTTTAGATATCATATCCTTTTCAAAAGTGGGTCAAATTAGTTCCGTAGCTGGCATAAGGGTTAAAGTAATTGCTGCTATTTAATGCTTATATCACTTTTGGTTGATGCTCGGTTTCGTGTAAGCATTTTTTCATCTAAATTTGCTCGCATCTACCCACATTGATATATATTTATTAGATCTAACTGGTGCAGAGCAATCACTCATCGCCTCATTTGCCATTTCGCTCAAGCCCATCATTATGTCATACACACATTTTCTCATACAATTTCTACTACTCTCGCTTTGCTTTAATAATCATTGTTATTGTTGATGTTTTTAGGGCCGCCATTTTGCATGGGATTAATCATTTGTCGGAACCAGCAAGATCGGACCGATACAAAGCATAGCTCCCATACAATCGATTGTTCCGATAAACGGGTTTTGGTCTATAAATCTTGCAATTAAAAAGCTAGGACCGCAAAATTTTGCACTTTTCGTACATATTGTATAAGTAACATGTGTAGTGAAAATGACTCAAATCGGACCAACCAAACATATAGCTCCCATATAATCGATAGTTTCGATAAATGGGTTTTGGGCTATAGATTTTGCAGTTAAGAAGCTAGGAACGTAAAATTTTGCAGGTTTGGTACTTATTACATATGTGATGTGTGAAGTGAAAATCATACAGATCGGACTAACATAACATATAGCTCCCATATAATCGATTGCTCCGATAACTCTGGTTTGGGCCATGTATTTTCAAATTAACAGTTTTGAAGAGTTTGTACCAATTGTAAGTAAGGATCGGACACTTAAAAAAGTTATGCGTATTCATGAAAGGTATGAAGCCTTCGGCACAGCCGAAGACAGCCCTTTCCTTACTTGTTTTTATTTGATATTTGTATTTGTTTTTGTTTTAGGCTTCATTATTGTTCCCAAGGCTATTCAATCTCTATTATTTTGCTGGTATGTTTATTATTATTTCTTTTGTTGTTGTTGTTGTTGTGCTTGTTATGTTTATCAGAGCTGCTGCTGTTTGTTGTTATTGTTGTTGTTTTTATGAGTGTGCCAGCAAATGTCATGTTAACAGTGATTGTTTTGATTGTTTGTGACATTGAGAAGGAGTAAATACAAAATAAAAGCAAAGATGAATGTAACAAGTGACAAGAGTAAAGAAGGCAAGAGTATAGAAGCGCCTGAAAGCAAAGAAATGTGTAGTCAAAAATGTTGTCAGAAAGTTAAATATATCTAACAATTTTGTACCAAAATAATTTCAATCTTAACAACTTCCCTGTCCCCATACAAAACGCTTTGTGAATGCCCCACGTCACCCAATTTTTTTGTATTGCTTAACTGAGTTTTAGGAACGTATATTATAAAATATTATTTTTATAAATAATGTTGTGAGTCAAATGTGACTCATTAACGTTGCAAAAAAAACCATGTTTACAACTTTCAATGAGTCACATGTGAGCATATAGGAACTTCTTCTTCTGTAAGTTGTATAGACAAATGAGTCGCATGTGACTCATGCACTTATTTCTATACACTCTCGTGAGTCAAATGTGACTCATTGGAGAGGGAAGTTGTTAAGGCAGTCTTCCTGCTTCCACTCTCTCTCTCTTTCCTACGCATTCATAACCAAACAAAATCTTTACCAACTTGTCAAGCTGTGAGACAATTTCTAGCAAGTTTGTTTACTGCTAGCTCTCCTGCTACAGCCCTCACTGTAACGCTCAGCATTTCCGCTTGTTTAAAGTCCACACCCATTGAGTTTATGTAACAAATAGTTTACACTTATGTACAGTAAATTAAATGTCGTTTTGTCTCATAATAAAGTGGTGATTTTTCATTTTCCATTTTTCTCACTCATTCTCTGCACTCTTGTGGGTGTTGGCTTATGGCTCATAAAGTCAAAGTGCACTAAAAATGCTGTGAGTAATTTGTTTTCTGTATTAAATCTGTGTTGTTGTTGTTTTTGCGGTATCCATTAATCAGTTTTAAAGTGGATAAACTATGTGGGGTTTGGTGCCCTAATTGTGGACGTTTTTTTTTTTTTTTTACTTATTATGAGTGATGAGGGCTAAAGGTTACTAACAAAAAGTTTAAATGAAAATTATTAAAAACACAACTAATACTCTCTACTATTATTGTGCTCACAACTGTGTATATGTATATATACAGTCACTCACATAAATAAGTACACTCCACTTTTTGGCAGCTCTCACCATTTTTGGCTTCAACAAACTTAATATAACAAATTTCTTTTAAAACAGCTTCCCATGATCTAACGCATAAACTTTAAATTATGATTTTAAAAGATATGAAAAATTCGCAAAATTTCGACGAATTTTCATGGAAATTTTAAAAAAATTTCTCAGAATTTTAAACATTTTTTAAGTTTGCAGATTTGTAGCCCGTTCTATTCCAGTATCATAAAGTGTATGTCTTAAGTCCGTGAGAAACTTTGCTGATTTTTTGGATATTTTTTTTCCTAGGTACTTTAGGATTTTCCTCCATATACATTTATGAACGTAATTTTTTTATGGAGAAAGACAAGAAAGCTCTTCAGAATAAAAATTGCGATGTGCACAATTCTTCATTTCATTTCTTTTCACTTACTTCATGCATAATACTGACTTCTTAAGGCTTCTAATCACATAATGCACGTTGTAACGAACATCATACTCGTTATAAGTAGCTGCATTACTTTTGGCTGTCTTCTGTCTTCAACGCCAATGAATGGAACAGCAACGCAAAATAATCATAACTAAACCAGCATGAGACTTTAACTTCATAAAGTTGAAAAGCAAAATAGACTTCTTGTATATGAAGGTTCTTTTGAAGCAGTAAACACAACTTAATATACTTGTAAAATATTGCGCACAGTGGGCAAAGGGTGGAAAATTTTATATGTAAAAATTTCAAAATTCAAAATCCAAATTTTTCTGCTTTTTGAGTTGGCAGATCACTGATTTTTATACCAGATCGGATTTTTATTTTTAATTTTTGTGTGTTTAATCAGCGTTTATGAAACATTTTGATGCATTTTTTATATGATGTTAATTTTTCGTGAGAGAAATTCAATAATTTAAACAACCGACAACTGCTTCGGTAAGGGAAAATAA
>OX608080.1:102938976-103001476 GCA_951509765.1 Sphenella marginata | reverse complement strand
GATGACAGCGTAATCAGTGGTACTGGTACTGGTAATGTTATTGGTACTGGCAAAAAACGCATATTGTTAATGCTACTGGTACTGATGAAAATATTTGTACTGGTAATGGTAATGGTACTGGTACTGGTAATGTTCCTGGTACTGATAAAAATATTTCTACTGATAAAAATATTCGTACTGGTACTGGTAATGGTACTGGTAATGGTACTGGTACTGGTAATGCTATTGGTGGTAAAAAACGTTTACTGATAATGATACTGGTACTAATAAAAATATTTGTACTGATAAAAATATTGGTACTGATACTGGTACTGGTAATGCTATTGGTACTGATAAAAATACATGTACTGAAATGATAGTGGTGCTGATAAAAAATATTTGTACTTTTAGTGATACTGGTACTGGTACTGGTAAAGATCTTTGTACTGATATGAAATCTAGTCCTAATCCATTTCATCATGTTTTCCTCGCACGGTATGTTTAAGCTTTATATATGTACATATATGTATGTGCACATAAATTCTGTTATTCATTACCAAAATATGCGTATGCACTCATCAACTCCCCCGAGTAATGCCCCACCCATAAAGCTACTCATAAAATATGCCGTAAATAATAATTATAACAACTAAATTATGCCATTGTTCGTCGATTTCAAACCACAATTGCATTTTCAATTGAAACTATTTCAATAATAAAGTTACAACAATTGCTAAATGACATACATACATAAATACAAATACCACAGCAGGGTATAAAAATTATAGAATTTAATAACATCTAAATATATACGCGTATATCTTGTTACTGCTAATAATTAATGCGTAATTTGTTATTTAATCATACTCAAATATTAAAATAGATTATTTAGTCGCTTCAAAGTTAGTTGAAATTGGAAACTAGCCACGCCCACTTTTTTTTTATTGAATACTTAGGTAAAGTACAAAGAATGTATTTATTCAATGCATAACAAACAAAATGATACAATTTTGCTGCGCAGCTCTAATCTGTGGGAAATAATTATTTTTAGTATTTTTTTTGAAAGGCGTGGTATATCCCACTTTTGATCTATTAAGTTGTTTAAATATTATACCTCATGGAAAAGAAAAAAAACCATCTAAAAAATCTTAAATAAAAGATTGGTCAGTAGATTAGCTTTATAAGAATAAATATATAAGAGAGAAATGCACAAAATCGGTTAAAGACCACGCCTACATTTACTACTATATCGTGCGCAACCGTCCAGCACCATAGCCTTTCGTTAACAATTGCTATCGGATTTTCACTAGCTTTCCAGATCTACTTTTAATTCATGAGGCGAACAAAGCCGCTCGCCTTCCCAAACAACATGTGCGTAAAAGTGCTTCAGGCTACTGCACTAACATGAAAATAGTACGGCGGCATGTCAGTAACGCCAATTGTGTGTGCGCTACATTCAATCCCTTCCAAAAACATGCAAATTTTCTACTCCATTCAAAAGAAGTAAAATACATTTAACAAGTCATTGAAATGTGTGCTTAAATTTTGCATTGAATGTTAGTTAGGAAGGGTGCTGATGTACCAACTTTAGCGTGCCTAAATGTATGCCCCAATTTTGGTAAGCAAACTGCACATGCGACTTAGCCACAACGTTTTCATTTCATTGGTCTGACACAGCATCATAACTGTGAAGCTTTTATGCTATAACCTTTTCATGGCGTCACTTGTACTTGAATGGGGAGCTTTAATCACATTCAGGCTTCGATACGTAGTCAAACACATATGAGTGGATGACAGCGCTCTTGTAGGAATGATTTCGTGATAGTTACTTTTCGCAGATGTTGCATTACTTTGAAAATTTTATTTTTGCTAGTTTCATACGTTAGGAAAAATCGAGGGATTAAGATGCAGAAAATTGTTGCATACTTTTGGCGCATTTTTGTTATATTTTTTGTCCTTTTTTCTATAAGATTTAGTAAAATTAATCAGCTCATACTTCTTTATAACCCTTCAAGCGCAAAAAAGTAAGTTCAGAACTTATTGCATACTTCTAGGCACCAATTGCCGCCTTTTTTACTCTCCCGCTCTTTACATTCTTTTCACACACAATTTTTCTGAGAAAACACATTTTCAAATTAGCCCGAACGTGTTATGTACAACGTTCCAAAGACAGTAAAGAAAGTTCAAAAAACGGTTGCATACTTCCAGGCGCATTTTTCTTTAATATCACGCCCGTTCACGCTTTTTGCACAATTTATATGGAACAAATCTGTTAAAATGATTTCAACCGTATTTCTTTAGTAATATCCTTGCACAGTCACAAAATCGTAGGTTAATTGGTGCATACATCCAGGCGCCAGGTAACTCTCTCGGCTGTTCATGTTCTTTTAATATATATTTTTTTTAAGATTAAATCTAGTCCAACTAGCCTAAACTTATTTCTATAGTAACCTCAAAAGGCGTTTATAGTTAGAAATTTTGATTAAAACAGTTGCATACTTTTAGGCACTACTAACATACAATTTTTATTTAGTCTCCCTACTCTTCACGTCAGACCAAATCTAATTCATTATATTTTTTTGCATACCATTTTTATTAATTAAATTATATTTATCGCATTTCTTTCTAGAATTCCTATGATCTTCGCAATAAATAATGTTCGAAAAATGATTACCTATTTTTGGCGCTAAACAGCAGTTTTCCCCTTAGATAATTTTAAATTCAAGTCTAATCATCATTAGCACTCTATTATTTTGGAACACTTTTGACTTTCCTACAGGGTACTTTAATTATTGCTGCTACAAGCGCCTACCTTTCCTCTAAATTTTTGCATATTTATGCCTAAAAATATTGGCTAAATGGTATATGAAGTGAGATGAGGCCGAAATTGTCACTTGCTACCACTTCTATACCTCACTTTGAACTTCTCAAAATGTAAAATATTTTTAATTCCACTTGCATGTATGTATGTGTGCTTTTTCAAATTGATGCCTAGAACTTTTCATAAAATTTGCATATGTTCATCTGGGTTTATAATATTTGAAGTGTACTTTAACATTTGCCTTTGAATGGCTCAGTACTCTCTTGCCATTCTATATGCTTTCAAGTGCTGTTTTGTGTGTCAAAGCTACACACACATACATTGGTATCTATTAATACATTCAAGCTTTGTGCCTTATCAACATTGACCCTATGCTTGTTTTGCACTCTAAATGTGTATTTGTGTAGGTGTGTAGGCGGCTCATAGTGGCCTAACATTTAAGTCATTGAATTTATGAAAGCATTAAGCTAGAATTAGTGCGACATTTAGACGATTCACCAGCCATTCGGCTCTTAGATGAGCCATTTAAGCACAAACTTTAGTTTTAATTAAAGTTTAAATTGCCATTTGTCGAAATTAGTTTATATAAAAGCATTTTGTAATATGTAAAAGTTTCATTTAAATTTGCATTAATGAGAAGACTAACGCATTGCTTTTGGAAGAATTTTAACGAAATTTTGTTAGCTCAATGAAATGCAAGCGTTTTAGGAAGGATTTCGTGAGAGCTTTAGACAACAGTGTACGATAGAAAATTTTACAAAATTTTGTAGACATTTATTGAGCAAGTTTATTTTCTCGACTGCTCTTGGAGATAGAATGGTTCAAGTCTTCTTAAAAGAACATAGTTGAAGCGATTCGTGGCGCGGTTTCTATTCTTGTAATATTTTTAAATGCTTCTCAGTGTTTTTACCTTCGAAGAATTTTCAATTTCAACACCCTCTTTTTCTTTTCCTCCAACTCAAACCTTTTCCCATTCTCTACCTGTTTGCATACCAGTTCCTTTTCCTATCAGCCTCTCATTCCTCTTCTCCTGCCTAACCATACATTACTTCATATATGTAAACCAAATCTAAATTTGCTCGCACTTAAACTCTCACCTCAAACAAGTTTTGGGTCAACTTTACGTTTGCTCTACGAGTATTTGAAACTCAAAACACAAAATCCAATTAAATTCAAACAAATAATTAAAATATTATGTAAATAAACTGTCAAATAATCGGTAGCCAGTATGGTTTGTGGCGAGATGAGTTTGAATGTAGGGATATGTTTCATTGTTTAGGTATGCATATTAGACTGGACCGAAAAAAAAATAGTTTTTTTTTTGAATCAACAAAAAAAAAATGTAATACAAAAAATGTAATACAGAGTATATTTCAGATAATACCAAATTAAAAAAATTTAATCAAAAAAATTTAATTTCAAAAAAAAAAAAATTTTCAAAAAAAAAGAAACTGGATTACTCAGAAATGACTTTGCTTGAGAAAATGTTCAATTAGAAAATTTTTTTTATGAAATTTAATTGCTTGAAAAAGTTCAAAAAATATAATTATGTAGATACAAAAAAAAAAATTTAAAAAATGGACTTTTGGCTTACTCAGAAATGACTTTGTTTGAGAAAATGTTCAATCAGAAAATTTTTTTTAGGAAATTATATTGCTTGAAAAAAAAAAAAAAAAATTAAAAAAAATGGACTGTTTGGATTACTCAGAAATGAATTTGTTTGAGAAAATGTTCAATTAGAAATTTTTTTTTTGCAAATTTGTTTGCTTGAAAAAGTTCAAAAATTTAATTACAAAAAAAAAATAAAAAATAAAATAAAAAAAATGGACTGTTTGGGTTACTCTGGAATGACTTTGTTTGAGAAAATGTTCAATCAGAAATTTTTTTATATTAAATTTAAAAACTTTTTTTCCCCTTTTTAATTTTTTTTTTGATAAGTCTAATATATATCTATATATATAATTAGCATTTGAGCAGTAATGTCAAATCAAAAACTCTCAAATATTAAACTCGAAAACGAGCTGGATGACAACTTTGAAAACAAAAACTATAAAACAACAAACAACCAGAAAATGTGAGGACCTGAAGACCTGCATAGATGCATGGCCAATATACGAGTACTTATTGTTTGTACATACGTATGTATTTCACATCACACAAAATACAGTACAACCCAGTTTATTTACAAGTTTATTATCTGGCAAATAGCCAGTGCTAGACAGAGCATTCGCAAAAACCAGTCTACGAGCTATTCAAAAACGGCTGCTCTCCTTAGCCTTTGAAGCCAAGTGCCAAGTCTAGTTGACTGCATTCATCTTTTGATGTTGGCAACACGGCTGTTCATGGCACACAAAGTTGGCTAATTATTTATGTATGTAGTACGGCTAAAATCTCTATAAATATGTAAATTTAAATGAATATGTAAATAAAGTTATGCAACTTCATGAATTTAATCTTGGCAAAGCTTTGGTAGCTTGGCTTGTTATTGAGTTGTTTTTGTTGTTGTTGTAGTTGCTTCCTATTTTGACAGTTTTAATCACATAAGTATATCTGGTGTAAATTTCAACACATTTACATTTGACTAACTTTTCTCTGTTCCTTGTCTACAACAACAACAAATTCACAAATTTGACTTCTTCCATTTTAATGCAATGTTTTGAGCAGCTGTGTTATTGGCATTTTGTTTACCTGGCTTATTTACACATTTACAAACTATATTGATCAAGTAACTTGTGTTTACATACATATATGTACATATGTATCACTTATCTCCCGGGCATAATTGCATGTATTATGTTTATGAATATAATTTCAGATAGATAATAACGAGAAATGAATTTTACTCAAATTTTGTTTGTGAAATAGATTTAAAAATGACAAAAAATGTTGACTTATAACAATCTGTTTCCTCTAATTTAAAAAAAAATTTTTTAAAAACAAATTTTGAGTTAAACTATCGTTTTCCTCTAAATTTCTAAAATTAAAAAAAGAAAAAAAAAATAGATTTGCCTCCTAAAATGTTTTTCTGTTTATTTCAAATATTTTTTTTTTGATCAAAAGAAATTTTTTTTTTTTTTCAAGTTAAGTAGTAATAAAAAATTTCTTATGAACACAAAAAATTTTTTTTTTACTTTTTAGTTTGTGAAATAAATTTAAAAATTATAAAAAAAGGTTATAACAACATTTTTCCTCAAAATTTTTTTTAAAAACAAATTTTGAGTTAAACTATCTTGTTCTCTTAATTTTTGCAATTAAAAAAAAAAAAATGTTAGCCTCCTAACGTTTTTTTCTGTGTTTTAAAATAATTTTTTTTTTTTGATGCAAAGAAACATTTTTTTTTTTCAATTTTAAGTATTAATTTCAAAAAAACTTTCATATGAAAAAAAATTTTTTTTTTTTAATAAATTTTTTGTTTGCATCGAAATGTTTTTTTTTTTGTTTTAAATTTAGCTGAATGAATTTTTTTATACTTTTTAGCTCCGAAACAATTACCACACCAAAATGTTTAAAATATAACATTTCTAACATTATCTATTTTCTAAACTGAAAATATTTAAAACAAATTTTTTTTGTTTGTTTTAAAACTTGTTTTTTTTTTTTGGAAAAATTATTTTTAAAATCAAATTTTTTATATACAGATTAAGGACTCTTTTGATATATACTTTTCAGCTTTTTTTGATTTAGTTTTCAGTATTTGTGGAAAATTTTCAGTAATTTGCGAAAAAATTCAAAAATTTTCAAAATTCATTTTTTTTATTTTTAAAGAAAGTTATATTTATATTTTTGTAAAGTAACAAAAAAGTACAACAAATTTTTTTCGCAAATTTAAAAACAAAATTGATGGTCATTATGTTTACTAACTTTTTTATAATAATCTAATCTAAACACAGTTTAAAACAGTAAAAAAAATGTTTGAAACATAAAAACCTTTTAACTTTACACATACTAAAAAGAAAACATATGACAGATAAAAAAAAAAAATTTAAGTAAATATATCTTTTTTATGTTTTTTTATTACAAGAAACACATGTCGAAATTTTCTTTTTCATCCCAAAACTTTTGAAAATGTTTAAGTTAGTCAAATTATTTTTTTTAAAATTACTATAAAAACAAATAAAATTTTTTTCACATAAAATAAAATATTATCGTCATGTTTTTTTTTTTTTATTAATTTTTATAGTTATGTAGAAATTTCAATGATGATCTACAGCTTCCAATGTTTAATTAAATCAAAAGTTGCTTCAGTGCCTCTTCATTTGTTTTCCTCATGAGTGCATCCCTTTCACTTCTTATATAATTTTTTTTTAGATATTTAAAAATGTCACTACTACTAAAGTTTTGTTTGTTTTCTTTCATCATTGTGATCTTCTGATTTAGTAAATCGTTTCAGCTCAGCGCATGAATATTGCACTTCAAACGTAAAAGTAAAATAATTTCGAATTCCTTTCTTTAGCATTATTTGTCTCGTTAGCATACATTGTATTTCATTGTTGGCTTGTTTTGAAATTTATTGAAACTTCTAATTTATTTCTGATTCTCTTTAGCTTTTGACTATGTCATGTAATTAATTAAAATTTGATTAAGTACTTCGATTATCTGGTGAATACAATTAATTACTGTCATTATTAGTGCTGTGTCATATTGACAAATTTCGTTCACAACCTTTGATGCCAAATCAGAAAATTAGTTCGTAAGGGGCTATGTAGGTAAGTGGAAGCCGGAATTTCGCATGTTCGAAGGATGTTTGTTTAAGTGAGTTGTATTTGTATATGTACACTTGAAGCATGGTTGATAAATTAGAGCAATCTAATTGGAAGATGAAGACTTCGAAAGAAGTCTCAATAAAAATGCAAAACGAGTTTTAAGCACAACGGTGTGAGAAATTGTTCTGATTTTGAGAAGTTTTGGTCGGTTTGCTGAGGATATAAGATTACTAATATCTTGCCAGAAAAAATACTGGTTTCTAATGTTTTAAAAACACATTTTTTAGTGTTGGATAAATAGTGGCTTATGCTTTTTAGGAATACAGATTTTTTATTTTGGATAAATACTGGTTTTCTGAATTAAAAATAATTTTTTTTAAGAAACATTGGTTTTTGTCTTAGAAATACTGGTTTTTTGTCTTAGAAAAAATAGGGCTTTTAATACTGATATACGGGCTTTTTAATAATGGTTAAATATTGTTCTAATTTTTTAAAAAATATGGGTTTCTGAAGAAATATTGGGCTTTTGTGTAAAAAATACTGGGTTTTAATACTGGTTGAATATTGTTTGAATTTATTTTAATATGGCTTTTTAAAGAAATACCAGTTTTTTGGCTTAGAAATACTGGTTTTTAATACTGGTTAAATATTGTTTTAAATTTTTTTTAAAAATGGGTTTCTGAAGAAATACTGGCTTTTGTCTTACAAATACTGTTTTTTTAATTACAGTTAAATATTTTTGTGATTATTTTAGAAATACGGAATTTTAAAGTTGGAGAAATACTGGTTTTAAGATTACTATTTTGTCTTATAATTTTGAAGAAATACCGGTTTCTGATATTTAATAACAACCGATTTCTTTCCAATAGTACTTTCTTCCGTTGTTGAAAAAATACTGGATTCCGATGTCCGAAAATATTTATTTATTATTTTGAAGAAACACTTTTTACTTACTTTGGTGCAATAAAGGTTTTTGGTACAACAGAAATACTGGGTTCTGGTGTGGGAAAAATACTGGTTTCTGATGATGAAGAAATACTGGTTTCTGATGTTGCAGAAGTACGCTTTACAAATAAAATTGCGAAAATATGGGTTTCTTAGTAAGAATAAATTTCTAATATTAATCGGTCTTCACTATTGGAGAAATACTGGCATCTGATAGATGCAATTCGAGTTCAGCAACCCTGACCTGGTAATAGAACTATTTTCAAATATTTATATATTACTCATACGCCGTGGCGCTACAACCAAATATACATTACAAATACCACGCGCTCCATATATGTACATTAAAGCGTATCACGGTGTATGGAGGAAAAAAAAGTTGAAAATGTTCCCCCCCAGTTTGAACACTTACCTTATGAGGTTTTCAAAAAAAATTTTTTAATTTTTTGTCGCCCTGTAAAAACAGCGAAATTTGATTTTTTTCTATAATTTCTATATTTTACGTTCGATTTTCAAAAATAATACAATTTTGGAAAGGTATTGACTAATCCAATATTTCATCCATATTTTTTAGTATTTATTTTAGTTTTACTAAAACCAACACCCTGTATTTGAAAAAAAAATAGCTTTCTGAAAACTAAAAAACAAAGAATACTTACCTGCATATATATGGACGAAATCTGACACGGGTTAAGCCCTTTACAACGATATATCGTTCTTTGAAATCAAGGCTCAATTGGAAAAGTTATAAGCAAAAAACGAATTTCGCTGTTTTTACAGGGTGCCGAAAAAAAAAATTTTCCATTTTTGAAATCACCAACAAGTAAGCATTCGAACCAGGGGGGAACATTTCAAACTTTTTTTGGCGATACGCTCTAATGTACATGAATTTAACTGCAGAAACAATTCCAATTAACTAAAACAGCAACAATTATGTGCGCAAATAACTTGAGCTTTCACAATCACAAATGCTTACAAGCATTAATTTGCAAATATTTGGCTTAATAAACGTTTAATTTACAAACCATGAATGTTATATTTATGCTATTTTACGATTTCCACTTGGCTACATATTTAGCAGCAGTTAAGCATTTATTTATTTGTTGAAGCTAGTTATGCTTTATTAACAGTTAGCATTGCTAGCTAATGTTTGTACAAATAATTAAGTTGAAATATCACGTTTATTTGTAGGCACACTTTGGGAAGAATTTTGTTGAGATGACACGGCGTATACGTGATATTAATTAGTATGAAGTATTAGGAATGATTAGTTGCTTACTTTGGCTGCAAGTTTTGAGTTATACGGTTTTTATTATGATTTCAAATTGCAACAAAAAACTAGCAGCTCATACACTTGTTTGTTTTAGTCTTAAGTACTGAAGTTTAATTTGCAACAAAATTTAAAAAAGAGACCTTCCACCCACCATCAACAACCATTAAAGTCTCACTTTAATACATCACACTGCATAACTCAATTTCATTCTACTAAAATATTAATCATAATTTTCGAAACTTCACATTACCATTATCAAGTTAAATGGAAAAGGATGCCAGCACACACAACAAAAAAAAAAAAAAAATATTCAGAAAAACTTTTTTGTTAGACTGCCAGAGTTAAAGGCTTCCTACTCTGCAAACCATGTTTGTCTGTATATAAGTATATACATATATGTAAATTTCTTTTTGTGTGTGTGTGTGTGTTGGATATGAGTCTACCTACATATATTCATTTATAAATGCTTATCGTTTTTAGCAAGAGGAATGCAATTTAAAAGTTACTGGCTACTAGTTTGAAGGTGTTTTAAATTTTTCGACCGAGCTTTACCGCATGCCAACATAACCACAACTATGTATGTACATGACTTTTATATATGTATGGGTATATGTATATTTTAAACAAATATGTATACAACTTAATAAAAATGTTTGAGTGTAGTATTTTGTGAGGATAAATTGCGTAGTGGAACTAGCCCAGTAGGAAAATGGAGAATAATTCCAGTAGTGTTTTTCAAAAGTAAGCTGAAATTTAAAAATATGGATTTAATGGGCTTCTCTTTGTTTAGTTATTTTTTCATAAAATTTTTAAAAAATTTTGAGTTTTCTATAATAACCAAATGCACTCTCCACTGCCATTTAAAACTTTCAAAATATAATTGAAATATCACAAAATATTTGACAAGCTAACGACCCACGCCACTGGGTTTTGTAAAATTACCACTTCAATGCAATACAACAATAATTTACAACACGTACACAACCGTGATTTTGGCTTACCAACACATTTCCAACACTTCCGTATGTGCAGAGTACTACAATGTATTTTGTTGTTGTTTTCACCAAATAAACCAGAAATAACAAAATAGAAAAACATAAAAATCGGTAACAACAAAATTGCGGAAACTTACAAAAGATAAATTGCTCGCACTCAAGCCTTTTGACCTCAGCGCAACTACTAAAGTGAGGAAGATTAATAGCTACGGTGTAAGGAAAAGTGCGCTACGTCTAAAGAGCAGAGGGCGGTTGGGAAGCAGATGGTAAGAGCCACCAAGGCAAGGTTTGTATAAATGTGTAGTATTTATTTAGTTTGTATGTGAACACGTTTTCTAAGTTTTGTAGTTGTACAGTTAGTTGCTTATTTATCAAAAAAAAAAAAAAAAAAAAAAAATTCCAAATATTTGGCACGACGAACAGAAAAGTGTTGCAGTCCATACAAGCAGAGCATAATTGTACGAGAAGGAAGGAAGTAAGGATGTTAGTAAGGGTAGGTAGCTGGCTGACTATAACCAACCAAAAGTGTTAAGTGATGTAGCAGTTGAGGCCAAGTAATCGTTTGGAAGTCAAACAGCTGCTGCTGCTATTAGGTTGAATGCTTGGTTTAATGGTTGTCTGTTGGCTAACTGATGGACATTGTACGAATGGATGGACTCAGCTCGATTGTCTGCTGCGGAGAGCGTTTTAGTGTATTTAAGTGGTTGATAAAAAAATGTTGTAAAAATATAACAAGCTTGTGTAAAGTACAATAACAACAATAATCATATAGAACTAACTGCTCGAGGAGGTTGTTTAAAATGCTTTGTTATAACAACAATAAAATAATTGTTGTTTATAACAACAATAAAAAAGTTTAACAAACAAAGGAGTTATGTGGTTATATAGTCATATTGCGATTGCTGTGGTACATATAATATTTACATTTACATGGGATATTCCAGGTCAAATTGATGGGGGGAACTCCTTTACCTCTAGACTAAAAGCTCAAATACTAATTATGAAATAAGTGGAGCATAATAATATAAAATAAAATAAAATAAAATAAAATGATATGAAATAAAATAAAATAAAATAAAATAAAATAAAATAAAATAAAATAAAATAAAATAAAATAAAATAAAATAAAATAAAATAAAATAAAATAAAATAAAATAAAATAAAATAAAATAAAATAAAATAAAATAAAATAAAATAAAATAAAATAAAATAAAATAAAATAAAATAAAATAAAATAAAATAAAATAAAATAAAATAAAATAAAATAAAATAAAATAAAATAAAATAAAATAAAATAAAAAAAAATAAAATAAAATAAAATGCAATAAAATACAATAAAATAAAATAAAATAAAATAAAATAAAATAAAATAAAATAAAATAAAATAAAATAAAATAAAATAAAATAAAATAAAATAAAATAAAATAAAATAAAATAAAATAAAATAAAATAAAATAAAATAAAATAAAATAAAATAAAATAAAATAAAATAAAATAAAATAAAATAAAATAAAATAAAATAAAATAAAATAAAATAAAATAAAATAAAATAAAATACAATAAAATACAATAAAATACAATAAAATACAATAAAATAAAATAAAATAAAATAAAATAAAATAAAATAAAATTAAATAAAATACAATAAAATACAATAAAATACAATAAAATAAAATAAAATAAAATAAAATAAAATAAAATAAAATAAAATAATATCTATCCTTCAACCACACAAATCGCCTCAAGTTAGAAACACAATCAACTTTATTGCTATTGTTTCCAACAACAAGCAACTTCTACTCTTTGTTTGGCTTTGGCAAGTTTGCTCAAAATATTGTAGACGCCTGTGGGTATGCATAGGGGGAAATGCCTTTGTTGGTAAATAATATATTTACATATATGATGGAAAGTGTTAATTCATTAATTGTTTGTTTATATATTAAATTAGAATTAATATGAAACTTGAATTAACTTGAAATACTCTGTTATTATAAGAAGTGTGAGCTTGCTGGATGGACTCCAAATGTCATAAATCGAGTGCAAATTGCTTGAAAAAAGACTGAGATTACGCATTGCTGTTTAGTGTTTTATACAAAATAGGGTAGAAGATCAGCAGTCATCGCAAGATTTTCGTGTTTATTTAACATTTTTTTTGTATAAAATGAGCTAAAATCGTCCAAAAACAGTTGAAGAATTATAAATCCCAAGCAACACAAAATTGAATTTTGGTTCTATTTTTCTACGCGCCACTGTACACACATATACTCCATCCATAGTGAGTTGTCCATATATAGCTTGCACGCACGCCTATTTACAGCTGCGAACACTGTTTAATAGCTATGCGCTATGGTAAGGTGTTAGCGTTATATAAACCGATTTGCATAAATTGCTAAACGATCGGTTGAATTTTGTGCATGCATACTTTTAGGCGCATATACAAGTTGTGTTGTACAATGCATGTTAAAATCGTACTCGTATTTTTCACAGCTTTATTGTTATTACTTTTTTTCCTTTCTCACACTCTCTTTATTTATTTTTCAAATGCGCAAATACGCGAATATTTAAATAGAAGGGCAGTATAAATTAATATTTTATTCATGTTTTGCTTGCGTGAGTGAATAAAAAAAAAGCATACCTGAAGGCGCTTAGACAATTGAAAGTGTACCGGCGCTGATATTGTGCTAGGATTTTAGGTTTTTCAAAAGTAAAATTAAGAAAAATTATTTCATTTTCCATAGTCCTCGTATGCTATATATATTACAACTATTTAAATTGAAACCTTATAGTTGTTTGTAGCTTTGGAAATTGATCGAAATGGATACCAGCTTTTTTTTTAGCTTTTTTTGACTTTACGTTCTCATGATAACATGCTCTTGTATTTCTGTATAGCAAGAAAATTTCTTTATTACCTTCGTATACACTTTTTGAAAAATTTTTACTATCATTATGATCAATAATTGTCTTAATGCTGATTAGTTTAATTACTAGTTTTAGATTTACCATTACTCATTACCATTCACTATAATTACTACCATTACCAGTCTTCATTACATTTAAGAATTATCCACTGCCACTAAACTTTGAATTACTGACCACTATTGCATACCAACATTATGCATCACCATTTATAATTACTCATTACCATTATCCATAAACCATTACCATTTTCCATTACCCACTACTATTATCCGTTACCATCACTTATTACTCATATCCATTACCCATACTCATTTTTCGTTACACATTAACACTACCAGTTACCATTACTCACTATTTATTACACATTACCATTATAATTATCCATTACCATTAGTCATTATTCATTACTCATTACTATTATCCATTAAACGCGCTCATCACTCATTATTATGACTCATTACCATTTTTCATTACCCATTACCACTAACAGTTACCATTACTCATTTTTCATTACTCATTACTAATTAACATTATCCATTGCTCATTACTCATTGCTCATTATTATTACCCATTACAATTTTCCATTACCACTACCCATTACCATTACATATAGCGATTACAGATTGCCAAAAGTCTACACTACATGTAAAGACTTAATTCTGTCACTAAATACAACTAGCAATTACTGAATTGCATTATTTTTATTATCGAAAATTTATATTTTATCTGGTGCAATTTACAATTATACGATTTAGGGCAATTTAGCTGCTACCGCTAAAATAGAGGATTAGGTCGACAGAATATAATTTGCAACGCTTGGTTGGTTCCTACATCGCTTCTAATTGCCTCATTGTTTACTTGCGCTATAAATTTTTACAGCATTATAACAAAAGTACACTTAAACGCAGAGAAGTATTTGCTTGCTTGTAATCCGCATTTAAATGTCTCTATAGATTTAAATATTTTCATCAAATCCTTCAAGCAGCAAATTCAACAATATCTAATTAAATGTCACTTACACAACTTTTCTTCTAACAATGTTGCACGTGCAACTTAGCTTGGCCATATTGTATATGGTTGCTCAGCAAAAAATTCTTTTACGCCTCAAATTACCTTCTAAGTAAGCCACATCACAACCACAAGCAATTACAACTCACTCCACACGTCAACGCGCGCACATAAAGACACCACAAAAACAACCAAAAGCATAGCGACAAAGTGGAATAAATGAATTTAAAGCTCTCTTGTTATCCTTGACATAATGCTTCTGACTCAATAAGTTTACTTGCTTCAAAGGAGCTTAAAAGCATACCAACACGCATCACAACTTAATCTACGTGGGTACATATGTACATACATATATTTATACTAAGGAACGCTGTAATGCTGCTTTCATGTCTACATATACACACCTGTGCCTGTATACAATTACACAAGGCACTTGATATCGTCATCACTTTACGAGCATTCTCATCATTTGCACGCTCAGCTGACATAATCAGCGACTAAGATTTTTTTTTCACCTTCAGCTTGAAGCAACCATTACGAACACAACCACATAAGATTAAAGGCCTTGCAGGCAGTATCACAGTATTAAAGGTAACTAGCGGTAATGTCGTATGTGTTGTTGGTATGTGCAAAAGTTTGTTTATGTGTGTGTCTTGTAAGCAGCGCAAAGGCCTTTTCGCCACTAAAGCCTCTTTGTCGTCGTCGTCGTCGTCAGTCTCATTATCATCAAGTGCGCGTTGCTGCAGCGCTGATTTGAAACAGCTTTGACTTGTCGGCAGCATTAACTTTAAAGTGCTCAAAGGTCGAAGGGTGAATTTATAATATACTTCACTTGAACTTTTTAAAGCATTTTAATTCATTGCCAAGCATTTTACTTATATTTATAAGTCATCTAATATTGTTATGATTTATTTCAGTTTTTTATTAAATTCTAGCGGAATGATTTTTGTTCGATATAAAAACCAATGGAATCCAAAAAAAAAGTATACTTTTAGGCGCAATATACACAGAGATCAATGGCTGCAATTTATTCCTTCGCTTCCGCATTTCCTTTTCGAAACTCTACTTAACCGCTTTACATATTTACAGCGCTGTATGTATAAAGGAAGTTCAAAAGTTTAACTTATTTACATTACAAAACAGTCTGTGACGTGTGTGCGCCTGCAGTTAGGCAACAAACTTTTGATTAGGTTTCTGGTTTCGTTTATATTCTAACCTGTAGCACTGAAATCAAGTTGAAGTAAAAAGTTTCTTAAAATTAGCTTATACATATTTAACTTCTCACACAGGTGCATATGTAAAAAAACACGCACGCACACGCAGCTCAATTAACGTGTATGTCTTCTTACATTTCCGTATAAAGACTGTCGTCAACGTTTAATGGTTTTCTAGCACCTGTCGCTCATGTTGTTTTGGCTTTAGATTAATCACATTCCCTGTCCACAAAGCCTGCTTGGCTTAACCTTTGTCAACTGAGGTACTGTATGCAGCTTTCACAGTTCATCGGAGTTTATTTTCGCATCACTCTATGGTATTTGAGTAATGCGAATAATAAAATAAAATAAAATAAAATAAAATAAAATAAAATAAAATAAAATAAAATAAAATAAAATAAAATAAAATAAAATAAAATAAAATAAAATAAAATAAAATAAAATAAAATAAAATAAAATAAAATAAAATAAAATAAAATAAAATAAAATAAAATAAAATAAAATAAAATAAAATAAAATAAAATAAAATGAAATGAAATGAAATGAAATAAATTAAAAAAAAAAAATAAATTGCAATTTGTGAGTATAAATTAATTTTAATAAATATTCAAGCCAACTGCTTCATTTCGTCAAATACATTTGTGTTAGATGTACATTTTCTCGAAAACTTTGAAACTTTTCCAATTTTTCAATAGCAAAAATTTTATTTGAAAAGGGAAATATTTTTGTCACTGAAACTTTTTACTTTGCGCTCAAGGGCGAAATAATACAACATATTTTTGTCACACAAAATATTAGTGAAAGTGCATTACCAAGTTGACCTCTGTCACTTACCCCTTACCCTACACCACCACACAAATAAATTCAAAGTTGAAAGCGACAAATTTTGTTTTTGCTTGGAAAATTCTTAACAATATAACAAAGAAAGTTTTGACCCCACGCGGCACAGCCAATGCAAGTGGGCCACGGATGCGACATAAGCGAAGGCGTTTTAGACATGCGCTGAACTTTCTAACGCCAATCTGTTACGCGTTGATGGCACTTTTCCCGAAAAAAAAAAAAACAAAAAATGTAACCAATGTTTGAAATAAAGCATAAATATCCTACTCGTAGTGCAGGTCCCAGTTGACATGCTGACACAGAATGTCAGCAGCAGCAGTTTGCCCTCATGGCTCACAACCCAATTTCGGTTTGACTAAACATTCTTTGAATTTGTTTTCGAACGCAGTTGGGAATTTAAAATCAAAATAAAGCAATGAAAGTCAAATGAATGTTTTATTCGTAGAATAGAAAGCGAAATGGAAAACGCAATAAACGGCATAACTAAGAAAAATAACAGATGAATGATTTAGTTCTGCGAATGCCACTTGTCGTCTAAATGGAACTCTTTGTTGGCATACATTTAGGCGCTTGTTAGGTACTGGAATGTGATACTGATTGCGGTTATGCTTGTTCTTTCAGAGTACAAATCCTTTCAAATAAAGGTTCTCCGCTACCATAATTTGCTGCTATTTTTATACTACTTTTCCCCCATTTGTAAGAATACTATTTGCAGCCTACATTAAGCTTTCGTATTTGTGCTCCGAGCTTTGGGGAGTATGACGAAATTTCCCAAGCGACAAAGTCATAAAATGAAGACGGAAAATAAGAGGAAAATTGCTTGATAAATGGAAGGCGAGTGGGCAGCCTTCTGCAGCTAGCGTTGAAAGTGCAAGTTGAGTTTATAAAAAAGACGGATTGTAAAGCATGTAAATGTAAATGAATTTGCTTTGTAGCTAAAACAGAATGTAGAATTAATCATTTAAGAATTTGTGAAAGAAGTGGGGCAACAAGGAAGAAGCTGGATGAAAATGTATGACTATCTGGCAAGAAGTAATAAAATCCTGACATTCCATGACACTCTTCGAAATAGCTTAAGCAATTCCACTAAGCAAGGCATACGGAGGAAAAAAACCTTTTAACCTAAACTAGCGTTTGATTATTATTTTTTTTAAATTTCAAAACTAATTTTTTTTTTTCCTGTTATAGATCTTAATAAATCTTAGAATCACGAAAAAAAAAATATTTTGAAAAAGTTGGGTTATTATTATATTTAAATTTTATTTAATTATTAAATTTTTATATTCGGCTTAGCTAATTAACTAATTTTTTTATTTGCTGCTTGCGCCATTAAATTGTATTTTAAGATAAAATAAAATCAAACTTTGTATGATACTTATAGCTCAAAACATAGGAAAAACTGTAACGCCTAAAAGTATGCAATAAAAGTAACGACTAAAATTATGCAACACAAAATGTTAATTAAAAGCAGAATCGAGTTTACAAGGAAGCCCATTCTGCTCCTTACCCCCATTTGAGTTTGTAGGATTTATCTACGCCACCTAACTTCAATAAAATTACATCAGATCCCACGGGAAAGCTGCTAAATTTTTTGAGCGAAAGTATTCAATTAATTTTTCTAAAATTTTTATCCATCTAAAAAATTAAAATTATTTCATACTTTCAGGCGCAGAACTTTTTCATATAAATCCGTTTTCTACTGCTAGGGAAGTCGCACCCATGGTAGTGGGGCTTGTTCTCGAAGGTGCTGGTACCCGTACAGAATCTATATTCAGCAAAATTTGCGACACGAAGGATTTAAAGCTGTCAAACGAATCACATTGCTTCCTAAGGTGATCTGATATTTCCATAGAACAAAAAACTTGGGATTTGACAGAAAGAACAAAATCGTGGTAGTAGAGGAATGCTGGTGAATATTAGAGATATGAGAGTCAAAAAAACTTATTAGCGTACCTTTTATGTATCTCGAGCATCAACTGAATTAGCTGACGTGTTCCGAGAAAGGACCATTCAAAAATCCTTTACTGTCAGATTATAGCACCGAAATCACACTAGCAGATATCTACTGACAACACAAGCCCCAAAGAAAATAAAAAATTCTATATCTCTCTCTCCCTTAAATCGAGCAAAAAACACAGTGAAAGTTTTCAAAGAAATTTACTCATTCGTAGAATACGAATTTCGACAACAAAATCTTGTTTATTCTAATCATTGAAGCGTATCTAACATATGTAAATCCTTTGAAAAATATTTATTCCAACTACACAACTCACACATTGCAAGCGCTTACCAAGTCAGAAAAGGTATTAGCATTTTCATTTACCATACAAATTCCAAAAGAAAAAAAAAACAACAACAACCAAAAAAAAAGAAATGTGCCGAAAGGTATGAAAAATACTTTCCACTGCTTTGCTCTAAAAAAAACGAGGCATGGCTGATGAAACACAAATTCACACACTTTGTGCTCGGTTTGTTTGCTTATCTGACTGCTTCTCAGTCAGTGTGTCAGTTAGTCAGTTTAAAGCGATACGATTTGTGCGTCGTCTCTTTACTTTGAAGTTACAAGCTTTGTGCTTTGTTAGTGCTTCGCTCAGCTGCACGCATTTGCCAAATTACTAAACGCAAAATGAAATTTACACGCAGATTCTGTTTGTGTAAGTTAACAAGCGGCAGCATACACACAAACACGAGCGCAGCAGGTGTGCTACAACAACAAAAACTTCACACGAGTACATAGAGTTGATAACACCGCTGATTTTTGGTGAGCCCTAAGCGTATACATAAATTGAATGGCTTTTTGAGCTTTTGTGTTCGTCTTTTAAGTTTTTTTTCGATTTCACTTTCTCTTTGATTTTTAACGTAAAGAATTTTTTTTTTTTTTTACTTCAAATATCGATAGAACATATACGCGCTTGTTCATCTATCGCAGTCGTTTGGTCGTACATTTTTGTAAAGGTTATCCGTTATCGCTTCCGTTTGTGCAAAAGTAATAGAACATCCTCGCTTCGTATGTTTTATGCGCTTGTGCGAAATATTTTCCAAAGCCTACAGCACAAGTATACATTTAAAATATTTTTTCAAAGATTTCCTGTGGCCGTTTATTTGTTTGTTATATCGATGCTAGATACAATTTTTACTACTCGGTTAAAAAAAAATCGAAATTATCTCGCAAACAATTTCAATTTCAAACTGAATTTCAATATTTGAAACAAAAAAAAAAAATATTTTGTTATTTTATTCACAAGTCGCTTAGAGTGTACGAAAAAAATGAGCTTCTATAATTCCTTAGAATTTTTTTTTTAATTGAGTTTAGAATAGGCTTTAAGTTTCGCATGCAGTTGCCGTCTAAAATTTTTGTAGAATTCGTGAAACAAATTTGCGTATTCTCGAAAGCTCTCCAGGTTTTCTTCTATAGATAAGTTTGTCTGAATTGGTTGGAAAATTTAGATTCGCTATCACATCTCAAAGTTGTATCTTAACAATTATTTGTGGATTTGTCTGGAAAATCATCAGCGAATTTTCAAAAGTTCGCTAGCGAATTTTCGTTTTCCCAAAATTAGTTTGACTAAATTTTTAGAGAAAAAAATTCACTTTTGAATGCGCATTCATGAAAAAATTGTATCTTAACAATTATGTCTGGATTTTTCTAAAATTCGTCAACGAATTTTCGAAAGTTCGCTAGCGAATTTCATTTGCGTAAACGTTGCTTTTTTAAATCGTGAGAAAGTTTATCTTATCCCATAAATTGGACCAGACGTTTTTGTTTATCTACAGTTCATTGACTAATTTGAGTAACACATTCGCAGCAAATAAAATGTATTGAAAATTTTATTTTTTACAATTCTATAACCTCATCAGTAACAAAATTAAACGTTCGTAGCTTTCCAACTGCAGAAAGAACAGCACAAAAACCGCTTAATGGAACAATTGATTGTGTATAGAAGTTATAATTTTTTTTTGGGGCGTGGTACCTCCAATATAAATAAACTTTCCCGCTTAATATTTCAAGGGGCTTATAGTGGGGACCTAAAAATTGATAGGAAGTTATATGATATCACGCCAAAAAGTGATAGTTACCGAAAAGTGGACCGTGGCACCTCCCACATAAACTTTATTTTCAAGCTGCGTGTCGACAGTTCATAAATATAGTAACAAATCCACTATGCATAAAGCTTAACATGAAAAAGCAAGACCCATATCATATTTAACTTTTGTTGCTTAAGCTTATAGAACACGATTCAAAAAAAAAATAAAAATTAAAAAAATAAAAAATTTACAAAACCAAGAGGCCTACGCACGCACTGAGGCAAGCCAGATTTCCCTTGGCATTTATATACCCTCAAACAATTACACAAACATTCCAACGGCCAAAGTAACTGCAATGTAGTTTTTACTTGCAAAATTACGCCATTTAACGCTTTATGAGTGTTTTTAGTAATTACCAGCTGGCACGTCAAGTGGGTGCGCAGTTGAAGGTTATAAAAGTAAAAAAAAAAACTAAAAAATCCGATGAATAAAACCTTAAAAAATTTAAAAAAATTCCACTAGTCTATGACTATTTGTTTTACCACTTTTCATTTTGCTGCCCAGTTTTGAGTTTTTTTGCGCTTTCAAACTCATTCATGCACAAACAAAAACTACGCCTCCTCCGCTTTTTATTTAATTTTCTATTTGTAAATGACCAGCCACACAAGTGCCAGTAGAGCACTCGAGGTCACACAAAAACTTACAAAAAACAGTGTCAAGGTCTTGTTGCTCAGCGCCAACACTTGTCCACCTGTGAACAATAAATGTGGTAGGTAAATAAAAAAAATAAAAATAAAAATTGTAGGAAAAAGATGTAAAAAAGGGGGCATTATATAAAAAAAAAAGTAAACTAGCATTAATGTTTGAAATTTGTGTAAAATAACTGTCCTTTAGAAAGTCTCTTAATGCACATAAAGTTAAAAATTATGCTAATACAATTTAATTCATGCATACTTTGGTATGTTTTGACAGCTGTCAAAGGCAAAGAGTAAAAAAGAAAATTGGTTAAGTAGTAGGAAAAAAATATGTGTATAAATTTAAGATGGATAATTTAGAGCAGGAGATATTTTTTTTTTAATATTTAATTAAAATGTTTTTTTTTTTAAACAAGTTGAATGCCCTTAAAGTTCTAGTCGTCTGAAGAAACTGCTATAAGCTATCACTACTGGGTATTAGTATAACAGTTTGTTTGTCGATTAGTTCAGTATGTCAATGCAACATGGTATAACAGTTTTTAATAATAATATCTGTTAGGTATGAGCATAAAAAATTTAATGTATAACTTTTTAAAGGAGAAATGTAATATTTTTAACCATAAAAACAACTTATAACAAATTTTTGTAATAATATGTGCAACGTATGCGTATAACAGTTTACTGATATAACACTTTGCAGCGTATAACAGTTTTTATTTATTTTATAGCAAATCTTTACAGTAATATGAGCAAGGATAGCGTATAATAGTTTACTACTATAACAGTTTTGCTGCGTATAACAGTTTTGATTTTATTTGTCTGTACGCTGTTAAGGAATTTTTGGATTATAACAGTTTGGCAGCATAGTAGTACGATTGTGTATATTATTTTTTAATTAAAAACTATAAAATAGGAACATAGCAATTTTTGGGTATAATAGTGTAGTACAGTTTATGAAAAATAGGAGTATAACAGTTTTGAATTATACCAGTTTATAACAATTTTTTATTAAAATATCTGTAAAAAATGTTATAACAGTTTTAGATTTGTAACATTGCAGCGCTGTATAACAGTTTTTATTTAAATTATCTGTAAGAAGTTAAACAGTTTTTGGGTTATAACAGTTTGGAAGTATAACAGTACAATACACTGTAAAAAGAGCATAGCAATTTTCAAGTATAAGAGTGTAGTACAGTTTTATTTATGAAAAATTAAAGTATAACAGTTTTTAAGTATAACGCTTTATAACAGTTTTTTAAATAAAACAATGATAATAAAAAAAATGGTATAACAACTTTGATGTGTAACACTGCAGCTTTGTGTAACAGCTTTTATGCCAAACAGCAAGTCAGAGCAAGTGAGCTTCAATATGCTTTTTTTAACCCTTTGATGGCATTCCCCTAATAATTTTCGCTATAAATGCAAATTAATTAAAAGCTTAGTAAGGAAAATTAAAAAGGTAGGAAATATATTCGATATATTGCATTGAATATTTATGTTATGTTATGCAAAAAGTGCTCAACTAATTTGTATTAAGAAGTAATTAATAATTTTTGGTCCCTCAAAGCCAATATCTACACATTTATTTAATACTGTTTAGCATAAGACGCTTGTGTCGTCAACGCGTTAAGGGGGCCAGGCGCAATAAATTAAGCAGCTAACAGACAACTCTAGTATATTAAAGCGGTCATCAAAGTGGCATTACACGTCTGCGTAATTTTTCGCTCTTTACTAAATAGATGGATATTAATATTCTTAATTAAACTTTAGCCTACTTCAAGGCGCTTTGGCTTATGCTGCTTCCTGACATACATTTAATGGTATGCGTGGCCTTGCTTTCACTTTCATACTCGTAATATTACTTAAATATTTTTATTTATTAATATTACATTAAGCGACACTTAATGTTGATCAAAGCATTTGCTTTGCTTACTCTTTCTTTTTTAGTTTTCAATATTTTTACTATTTTATTTTTGCAATATTTTTCGCTAAAGGAGGTTTTTATTTATATTTTGTTGTTGTTGTTGTGTATACTCTTTTTATAAAAGTAGTAAATATTGATAGGAGAAACATTATTAAGTTGAAATTAATAGAAAAAACATTTTAAGAGAGTATGAGTGAAGAGCAAAGCAACAACAACAACATGTAAGACGTAATGAATATGAATTTTAAATTTGAGTGGAAATTTTTAATGAAGAAGCAGCAAAATATGAAGTAAAAGTGGAAGGAATGACTAAAATATTTTAAAATGGGAAATTAATGGGAAGAGAAAAATTGGAAAGTCAAGTTAGTGGGAGAAAGTAAAGTTAAAAGTGCGACTAAAGTAAATGTCTCCAAAGTTCAATAAAGGCAAAATTCTATTGCCTCAGAAATTTACCAACTATATATCCAAATTGAATTTTATTTAACACCCTGCTGCATATTAAAATTCCTCACTTTCATTTCTTCTCTCTTTCTCTCTTTCACTCCACAGGATGGCACATCAACGTCCACAATTGCTCATCATCTCTATATCCCTGCTCTATTGGTTTCGTCATACGGCGGAATGTTGGAAATTTGATGGTGGCGGTCCGGGTGTAATCGGTCCTAGCGCACACGATTATAACCCGCCTGCTCAACCCAACTCAAATGCACTCAAATTCATTGCCACACACACACATGCACGTCCACCACGTAGCGCTTCAGCGTCAATGGGTGCGACGTCAACGAATGTGGCAGTGGCACGTGGCCCACCACCAGCTGTGCCGCCGCCAAGTGGGAATAGTGGCGCTATGGCTGGTAGTAGCTTTTCGGCACTATTAAATGGACAACAAGATATTTTATATGCCTGTCCGCTGAACAGTATGTGCCAGTGTGCGGGGTTGCCCAACGAAACGTCAACATTGATCGAAATAAATTGCAATGAAGTGGCGTTATATAAATTTCCAGGTAAGTGAGAGTGCAATTTTTGTATATCGATAAATTGTATTTATATGGGGTAGTGATGTTAATAAATAAAAGTTGCACGGAAATGTATGAAAAAACGTGTGGGAAACTTTCATTTGGTTTAAATGAGGTGATTTGCATAGCTGGAGCTATAGTAATCGATAATAATCGAAGAGAAAGTGATAGAAACAAAAAATATTTTAAAATTATTATTTGAAAAATATATATTTTATGTCAAGAACGCTTATATTGATTAAAAAATGTTCAAGACATAATCGACGAAAATCGATAATCAAATACAAACCCGATAAGAAAAATTTAAAATGGTCAATTTAGAAATATTCGATCTGCTGAAAGTTTAAAAATATATGTATTTCGATAAGAAAAAAAAAATCGATAACATATCAATAGAAACGATACAATTTTTAGAATCGATAACGTATTTTTATAATCATTTAATTTTTAATATAATCCCATACCGCGAAAATATCTTAATCGATAACATATCGATAAAAACGATAAGCTTTTATTGTAATCGATAACATCTCAATACATTCGATTACATTTTTAATACAATTCCATACCGCAAAAATATCTAAATCGATAACATATCAATAAAAACGATAACATATCAATGCAATCGATTAAATTTTAATATAATCCACACCGCAAAAATATCGTACACTATAAGTAAAATTGATATAAGGTTTTAATAACCAACTCAGGCATGTACCTATACAATGAATAGGGAAAAAATCGAAATAATCGACAATAAGCGATAATAATATAACGCATCAACCCAAAGACAGGGTTATCAAAGTCTATTGAAAAGTAATTAAAATAGTAGGTTATTTTATATTAATGAAGTTGTAAAAATTAATAATTAAACAAAGTGTTTAAAATTTGGATGGCGAACGAAATCGATAAATATCGATTCAAATTTTTATATAGTAGTTCTTGAAAATATTAGAAATGTTTTTGTATTTTTAAAATCAATAAAAACACCTTGAAACGCTAAATGAATTTTAATTCTAATAAAATAAATATCCCGATAAACGCATAATATCGATAAATTTACGAAAAGTTGTCAAAGTAGAAAATAATCGGTATATTTTTCAAAGAATCTTGGTGAAATTACAAAAGTAAATAAGAAAGAAAATTTTGGGCAGTCGATAAATTTTAGCTAAAAAAAAATTTGCAAAAATTTGTAATCGATTAATTGACAAAAATCGATAAAAAAAATTTAAAAAGCTGTGGAATCATTTAAACAATTACATATTTAAGATAGATCTAATTACTTAAATCAGCTTATGCTCTGTGGATTTGAAGGCATTCGGTATAACTCTCCCCCTTCGCTGTGAATATATGTTTTTAATTAACCTTTTTTTATTTTTAATTTAACGGTCTTAAATCCACGCGTGCATAAATAATTTCTTCAATAGCCAATATCACTTATAATAATTCACCCCCATAAATCTCTTTTTGCTAATTTTTTGTATCCTTTTGTCTACATCAGACAAATTAAAAACATTTTCTTGCTATTTATCGAAATTCCTGCGAAAGCTTTAAAAGCATAATCAACTTAAAGAAACAATTGACATAAGCATTACAGGGAAATTGAGAAAAGAAATGCAAATTATCTTAAGTTTTACTCACTCATACTCACTCAAAAATGCCTACACTCTGGAGCTTGCCCTTAATGGCGAAAAAAATTGCTGACAAAAATTTAATGTAATGAGCCTTAAAGTTCCGTAAAAAGTGTCTAAACTGAATATAAAGCGGATCGTCAGCGATTATGCAAAACAAGTTTCGTGCACTTTCTAATTAAGTTTGGGTGAGGTAATGAGACAAGCAAGAGCATTTTGTTAATTTTTTTTTTCAGACGAGACGGTTGCGGCAAGGCAATTATAATAAACGCTAGGGAAATGTTTCAAAAGAGCTTAAGCAAAGCAAGCTCTCAAATGACGAAAATAAGTTTAATATAATTAGAATAAAGTCTTTCAACAATAAAAGTGACAAAAAAGGTACCCAAAATAAACTTTCGCATGTCAACCAAAAAATCGCGTAACGCACAACATATGTATCCTTTCATTTCACAATCGCAGTAATGGTTGATTGTGTAAATTTTTACTGAACCTGTTACAATTTTATTAGCTATAGAAATTAATATACTTTGTTTCTAAAACAATTTTAGAGATGTGTAAACATTTTATTTTGTAACTCTATTAAATTTATATCGATTTTTATCAGCTATCGATTATTAATTTGTGCCAATTTTTAAGCCGAAATACACGAGTCGCTAAAAATTCAAGTCGCTATCGTAAGATGATTTTACATATGCATTTTTGGCAGAAATTCTATATTACACTGGTCACTTCGCTCTCGATTATTATAAATTTATCGATTTAATATATATTTTTATATAAGGCCGTTCAAACCTCAAATATTTCGAGCGTTTTTATTTGTTTTACAAATTATTGAAAAAAAAACGTTTGACATTTCCAATATTTTTGAACATTTTGTTATTTTAAATTGTAATCGATAATAATCGATTTCCTTGGACATACAAATTTCCAGCGGTTTAATGACTTGCTCATTATTTCGGTTACATTTTGTAGTTCAAAACCATTGTTCTACTTTTTTCACCGATTTTGCCATCTGTTATCGATTATTTTGATTTTTTTTCAATTTTTTTCCAATTTTTTAGGTCATGTATAAGATTTGTCGTAAATGAATTTTTATCGATTAAAGTTTTTTTTAATTTTTTCTTCTTATCGATTATACATGTAAATCAATATCGCTAATCTTAAAATTAAAAGTAATGTAATAAAGTAAAATATGCTATCGATTACTTTCGTTTTTTTCTATTGGTTTGGGTTACATGTATGATTTGGTGTACATATGTATATATTTATCGATTAAAGTAATTTTTTTTACCGATTTAATCATTGATTATATAAAAAAATATCGATTATTGAAAAAAATGTATTTATTATATTGAAGTTAAAATTTAAAATTATTTCTTCAGGCGTAACCGATCATTACAGACTTTCTTGCATGTTATCGATTATTTCGCTTTTTTTCCTTTTGATAGGTTATTTATATGATTTGTTGTAAATACATATGTTTGTATCGATTAAAGTGTTTTGTTTTTAACTTTTTATTTTTATCGATTATATCATCGCTTATATAAAAAAAAAATATCGTTTATACAAAAAATTTTTTTGATTGTATTCGAGTTTTCCCAATACCATCTTTAAGGGGAAGTTTGTGCTCATAAAATTATTTCTTTAGGCGTAACCGATAATTACACACCTTCTTGCATGTTATCGATTAATAAATTTTTTTTTTTTCGAATATTTTCGTTTTTATATAAATTGGTGTAAATGCGTTTTTATCGATTACAGTGTTTTTTTTGGAATTTTCAATTTTTATCGATTGTATCACCGACTATACAAAAAATATCGATTATTTAAGAAATGTTATCGATTATATTAAATTTTTTCTTTTAATCGATTGTACCATCGATTATGTAAAAAAATATCGACTATTTAAAAAATGTTATCGATTTTATTTAGGCGGAGTTTGCGCTCGTAAAATTATTTGTTTGGACAGGCATTCAGCTGACCCTTCTTTACTAGTCCAGAACTACTTCCACAAGTGTCTTTAATTTTTCTAGACTTTTCTGAAATTGATAAAGATGTTGCACTAGCTAGTCACAATTCTTCCTCAACTCTGCTGAATTCATTTGCCAGAGTATATCAGCAAATTTTCTAATATTTCTTGTTCAGCTGCACTCCTTCTGTTTAAGAATTCTCTTCTATTAATGTCACTGCAGTCAAAAGCAGCAAATTTTTCTTTTTTTTTCAAAAACACCACCTTTCTAAGATCCAACTAGCACTCACTTTTCAAACAAAACAAACTTACTTTAATTGACGCATACTTGGCAAGATAGCACAATAGTATCTAAGACATTGAAATGAGCAAACCAGACTCAACTTCCAAAACAGAGATATCAACTAATCTTGCAGCTTGACGCTTGAAAATTGTGTTGTTTCCATTTCCGTTGAAGTTTATTAAAAATCTACAAAAAAAAAAAAATTTTACCTTACCTTCATTAGCTACGTACAAGTTCCAGCACATTTGCAGTTATGCTCAGTAGCGCCCGCCCTTAACCCTTTCACATCTCCTGCTTCATTTAATCGCTTCGTTGGCACATTGTACGTCAGCGTTAAATTAAGTTTTGTATTTTAAGTTTTGCCAATTAGTTACAAAATGAAATTGTCTTGTCCATAGCCGGTGTCAATGAGCACTTTGCTTTCCGCCGCTTGCACTACTTTTGGCTTTAGCATTCATGCCATTTCGTAACTCGCTGCAGTTCATTGTAAAGCACTTGCTTAGTCGCTATCTTCACTACACATCTGCTACTCCCTTCCTTTGTTTCTTTATATTTTATATATATATATTTATTCGCTTTGCTGTTCTTACATTCATTTGCTTGACTTAACAGCCTTTTGGCCGGTTGTTTTGCCACTTCCTTTTTCCGTTTCCTTCCGCTTCGGCTACGATTTCTGCAACATTTCAAGCGCATTTCCGTTTCATCCGCGTCTCGGCTGCTTTCTTGTTGTTCTTGTTGTTTTTGTTCCCTTTTCGCTTGGTTTATTACCCGTTGTACATCTTTTGTTGGCTTTACTGCTTTACGGCCTGTCATTCCTTGTATCCGTAGTAATACTTTACAACCCTTTGGTCATGTCGTCCTTCAACGCTTTGGCTTTAATTTGTTCGCCAGTTGTACTTGTTGTATTCGCTGGCCTTCGAAAGCTCGTTCCACATACAATTCTTTTTGTTGTGCGCTTAAATGCAGTCAGCCACCTTGCTTTATTTGTGCTTCTTCCTCTTCCTCAATTCTCATATACTTTTAATCGTTTTCTCTTGATTAGTATCAGCCAAATTGTCGTATTCACATTGAAATTCGGTTGGGAAAATTTAAGAAATATTTTGTTGAGATTTTGGGGGCATTAATTGATTATTTCTAAAACCCTGAAAGTGGAGTACGGAAGCTCACAACGACACCAAAACCTACTACAACGGGTTTTAAGTCGCTATTGAACACTCAGATACAATACAGTAGAAGGACGAAGAGGGTCTACCGATGCCAATCCATTTAATGATTAATGGACCCATGTTCCAATAAGCGATCATTGTGAAGTAAAAATGGCAATACCCTGATCTCTTAAACCTCACCAAGTCTGTTTAAAATCTCAAACAGGTTTCCGAAGATCTTATTGTGGAAAAGACGGAAGTACATCGTAGATATGATTTTTGAAAGATAATGCGAGTGCTACCGAACAGATTGAAATATTTCGAACAACAATAACCTCAACCAGATTCGGAAGTAAGAAGAATCGACACTTACCAGCTTTTTTAAATTTCAAAGTCACCTTTAATAAATGATGAATCTTTGGCAAAAAGTAAAAACAACCAAAGTAAATATTTAGCATTTTTCAGATATAAGAACGAAATCAATTTTTTTCCAAATTTTATTTCGACAATGTTTAGTTTTATTACGTTTCCCGCTCATTTCGAAAATGTTCATTATATCTTAAGAAAATTTTTAAAATAAAATTATGAAAATTTGTACGCAGAAATACCACCCGAGCATTACATATATAGTTTTCAAAAATTGCCCATCTCAAAATTATTGAAATTTTCTGCTTTTTTTTTTCAAATATCTTGTTTTAAAATTAAACACCCTTACCCTGAAAGAGTTTGAAAAACACCCAATCTATACGAAAATTCAGTACAAAATTTAAAAAAAAAATTATGAAATAAAGTGTTATTTAAAAAAAATTTGGTTTAGGACGGTTTAAAAAAAATATTTTGAAATGAGGTTATCTACAAATCAGCAGTCGATATCCAAAAGAGATAAAGCGTTTTTGCATAAAATTTTGAAAAATTGCTTCATTGAAAAATAATTTCAAACAAAACACACGAGTTTATAAAAAAAATTAAATTTTAATTATAGAAAAATATTTTGCATTGAACTCACCATCAGATTAGTTTTCAAAATAAACTAAACATTCTTTTTTTTTTTTTTTTTTTTGTTTTTTTTTTTTTTTTTTTTATTTCCCTCCTCTGCGCATTTGTGGATGCATTTAACTTAACTTAAAGACTAGTAGATCCATTAGTATTAGCGGGGGCGAAGCCTCCTTTTAAATTGATGCTAGAGTATTTAGTCAGCAGAATGTAGTTCAACGAACTCATACAATCGCACGCGATCCCCTCCAAACGCTAATCAAAATAAAATCAACATTCCTTGCTATTAATCCTGATTAAGACAACGACTATAAACTACCAGTTTAAACTTTTATATAAATGAAAATTTGTCAGTTCTTCTTAAATAATAAAGTATACTCTTTGTTGTTGTTGCATTGCTGCAGTGACTACATACCACACGAGCTTGCTTGCACATTTGTTGAATTTAATGTTTAATCAGTGAACTTTCTTTGAAGCACGTATTTAATTTAGCTGAGGAGACTAGAAGTATAGAAAGAGAAAAAGAGGATTGAAAATTTAAAAAAAAAAAAATAAAGGGTCAGGAACATATATGTTGAATATTTGAAAAGCCAAGGTTTTGGTATATCTGTCACTCTTATAGTTTATGCGCCTAGATGTATGCTACGAAGAAGAGCATCTTACGCAGGCTACTAATTGAAGGTTGCAAACTACGCTAAGAAACACTCGTAACGCAACATAAAAAGTTGGTTTGAAAATTGGATAATTTTTGTCAAAGTTGTCTGCTTTTAACGGCCTTATAAATAAGCTCAGACGATGCATACTTTTAGGCGCGAATTTTTATTTCATACAAATTACATTAATACCCGTCGGTTGTTTGTACAAATTTGTAATTTTTTGTAATCAGAGTTTTAGCGCTGTAAAACTGTATGCAAGTAGTTCATCATTTATTAATTTCCCGGGATGGCTATCTATTGCATACTTTTAGGCGCAAAATAAATTTGTTACCAGCATAAAGCTATAAAGTTAAGGTTGCTCTCCAATAATTTCTCTCAGCTAACTACTACATGTGAACTGGCCAAAATTGACCAGTTAACTTTTAGCGCTAGCCAAATTTGTGTTGCACATTGCCTTTTTCTACAACAAAATTGATTGAAATTTGCACTTGAATAAATCATAAACTAAATTGATGAATGTTTGCGCGTAGCAAGCTATCAGTGTACAATCTACATATGTCTTGCTCAGCATGTGAATGGAGTTACCATTGAAGGTATTCACCAAAAGCCAATAGAGTAACGTTTGCAAAAATTAATTGCAGCGTAAACAAAAATTTTCGGAGCGCGAAATTTTCACTCAAAATGAACGAAAAGTGGGTACTGATGTAGTGCCTTTCATAATTATAGCATCAAATATTTTTTTGGAGGGTAGATAGTAGAGTGCGATGAATGTCTTTTAAAGCCACTAAGCTGCAGTTTGGTGAAATTTAGTGGTTAAAATACTCAAAATACTTGCATTGTTATCATTTTTCTACAAAGTGTGGCTCTTTACTGCACTCTGAAGAGATATTTATACACTTTATCCTTCAATTAAATTTATTTGTAATTGAGAGTTTTCTTTGCTAATAAATCTATAACCATGCTTAGCTGAAACATGTCAGCTTAATAGTTGAATTACTGCGATCGGCCTAGTAGATCATATGTTGTATGGTTACAAAATTTTGAAAAAAAATAATTTTTTTTTCTATACTAGTATATAGTGTAGATGGGGTATAAGAGAGGTTTTGTTGAATTTTTCGGTATTTTTGATACACTTTCGAAAAACAATGTTACTTTAAAGTCTATTTAAAATATATCTAAGAAATGCTAAAAATCTTTCAAAATTTCTGTTGTTATATTTATGCAACACAACTTATACTCGCCAACATACAAAATCCCACTACACAGCTGTAAGCGCACATATGTTTGTTGTGCTAGCAAACTATTTAAATTGGAAAATATTGCCTCACATTCATTTACTGACAACCTAACCACACCTATCTACCAAATCATCTATCAACTCAGCTTTTGGATATTTGGCATGGGGCTAATGGCTGCTAGCGGCTAATGGCTGTCTAACTAATGCCTCAATTGGTGTTGCGCGCTTGCTAGCGGTGTACGTTTTACATAGGTTTAGATGGCTTTATATTTTAGTAGTTGTTGGAAAATATTGGCATTTTTTACTACCTTCCGCATCTAGCTAGCTTACCATCCATGGCTTGCTATCCTCTGCTTACGTCTCTTTGCACATTAATTGGGGCATGCAAATTGCGGTTGTATATTTTTAGGTGTTGCGCTATAAAGTTTTTGATGCATTAGTTTTTATGATACCAATAGCAGAGTAAATGCGTTTTAGCGATAGCTAAAGATGATAAATCTTTAACAAAAAAGTAAAAACAACTAAAGTCAATATTTAGCAATTTTCAGATATAAGAAGGAGATCAATTTTTTTTCCCAATTTTTTTTCCAAAAATTTTTAGGGCTGTCATGTCTCTACGCTCATTTCGAAATATAATATTATTAAATTATTTTTAATATAAAATGATGAAAATATGTAGAAAAAAAAAACTATCTTTATGATTATTAAATACATAGCAACGTTTAAATGAAAAATCAAACTATTTTTAAATATTTTTCTAAAAAGTTCCATCTCAAAATTTTTTTGAAGAACGCCACATCTCAAACTTGCTTTTCTCAGAAACACCTTATTTCAAAATTTCGTTTAAAACATCCTTTCCGTGAATGAGTTTCAAAAGCACCTTTTCTGAAAAAAAAATTCAATATATTTCTTTTAGGATATCGCGTTTTTGAAGAAAATTCTGAAATAGAATGTTATTTAAAAAAATTTTCGCTTAGGGTGTTTTTAAAAAATATTTTTATCTAACAATCAGCAGTCGATATTTAGTAAATTCAGATAAAGCATTTTCGCATAAAATTTGGAAAAAATTGATTCATTGAAAAAAAAATTCAATCAAAACGCTTTGCGACGAAATTTTGAGATAAATAAGTGATTTTAAAAAAAAAAAAATTAAAAGAAAACTATTTAAAATTATAAAAAAATATTTTGCAACTAAGGGGAACAATCTTCAAAATAACCAAAATTTTTTTTTTAGTTTTCTTCTTTTTTTTAATTTTTTCACCAAAATCTACAAAAAAAAACTTTTCTCTCAACTCGACTTTGGCTGTTTTTGCTTTTTACTGTTGAAATACAAATATTTTCTCTTTTATTCGTTTTTGTTGCTGTATAAATTCGTATGTAATTGAAATGCATTAACTCCCATTACAATTTGATTACAAATTATGACATGCGAAATTCCTTTAGCTAGATGGACATGATAATTTATACGATATGCCGCTATATATTTACATGAGTGTGAGTGTAGAATAATTAAAAAAACATTATTAGATAAATAGTTAATAGGGAACGTGTTGAAGGGGGTTAAACCAATAAGAAGAATAAAAATGTGATTAATTTAGAGGTTAGTCGGCCACTTTGCATGGCCTGGACTGTTCATCTACTTTTTAAAAAAATGTATACTTTTAACTCCTATAAGTATGCCACAAAAACTGACTAAACCCCTCTAAATATGCTACACAAATAAAAACTTGCTTACATTGACATATAGCCTACTGTAAAGGCTGAAGGAGTTAATCGATAAGCGGTCCTTTTAGAGTTATGTCCAACGATTTGCAAGCTCACTACAAATGTGGTTACTATAGGATGAG
The DNA here is from genome assembly GCA_951509765.1 of Sphenella marginata. Lineage (NCBI taxonomy): Eukaryota > Metazoa > Arthropoda > Insecta > Diptera > Tephritidae > Sphenella > Sphenella marginata. The sequence goes on along the minus strand of OX608080.1, from coordinate 102,967,357 downwards.
GCCCGGATGAGTTCGAGAGGAGGATGCGACTTAGATCACTTTATATAATTTGAGTTGATGGATTTTTTTCAATTAATTTAAACTTCGATTCATTAGAAAAAATTACGTCGTCATAAACGTCACCCAAAAATAAGTAATAAAGTGAAAATTGTTGTTTACAATTTTTATCAAATCACTGATTTCCCCGCACCATCACCACCAACAAAACGACCAACAGCATCATTAGCGCCATCACTAAAGCCATATGCAACATAAATGAGAACAGCCAACTCACTGGCTCACATTCATTCTGAGCAAACACTAGCCAGCGTTGTTGAGTAAGAAACTGAAAAACAAGAAATAAAAGAAAATGGAGAATAAAGAAAAACATGGAAAAATTATAATAAATTGTGTTGCGCCATCTTGTGTCGCTTTGTATTTATCGCATACAATTCAGGAAGTGGCAAATATGCAAAGCATTTGCTGGGTATTTCCTCGCATTACAATTGCAAATAGTTTAAGCAAAGAAGGAAGAACAAGAAAAACGTATGAAATAAGCGCAAGCAAAAGGCTTTCGTAGAGCGTGGCGTAAGCGACCAACAGCCAAAGTAGGGAAGCATATGAAAATGAAATCTTGCGAGTGTTGCTTTTGTGCTGTTTGCTTTACTTTCTTCGTTTCATTTTACTTTGCTTTTTCTTTTTACTTTTTGGAGCGTGTAGTTTGCTTTTTATGCGGCTACGTTTGTTTTCTTCAAGTAATTTGCTTGCAATTTTTTTGTCACGCTAATTGCCTTAGCTGTTTTTTTTTTCTTTCTCTCTCAAGTTCTTTGCTTTCTTCCTTTTTGTTTTTGCTGCTTCTTATTCCGTTTTTTATTTTTATTTTTTTTTTTCGGAACTGTTGCTCTTCTTGGCAGCTTTCTTTAACTCACTTACTCACAGCAACATATTTGCTTTAATTTCTTGCGTTGTCATATTTTTTTTTCTCTTCCATTTAATTTACATTTTTGTGACCGCATTGTCTTCAGCTGTTCTGCGCTGTTCCGAATTTTGAAGACATTTTCATTCAACATTAAAGCTTAAGATTATTATCTTTCCTGCCTCCACCTCATTTCTCTTTTCACATTTTCCGCTGGACTAATTTGCTCAAGTTCACTCTTCAAGAGACAGTAATCGCACGTACAGTGACTCTCTTTAAACTTTCTCAAGAACAAGAGTTTTTCTTCAATTTGTCCATTTTTCAATCTGTATATTTGTCTCTATGTATGTACGCCCATCAATTCAAAACTACCAAAAGAAAGTGCATACAATTTTACACGACGACTTATTATATATCCAACTTAATCTTAAGAAGCTATTTTATAAAATACCTACTTACCGCTATATAAATACATACAGTGGTGGTAAAGAAATTACGCCTTAAATATTTTACACATATTAGATACATATCGTAACAAGTCGGTGTTTGTATTACCTACTATTAGAAACAAATTGTGTGTATATTTGTAACCTAAACTGACAAAACCAAAATCCAAAAATTTTAAAAAATCAAGCTGAATTTTTAAATTTCTTCACCCCATCTTTCGCCATGCAATGAAGAAACCCTTTGATTTGTATATGGGTGTTTCCATGCAGCCGTATGCGACATTCGTACACTTTTGGAGTAATATAAATCTCACATAAAACGAGTTTTCGGGAAAATAAAAATACAGTTACGTTGCAATTAAAAAGAAGTATGTTTGGAAAAAAATTGGTCGCCCTGAAAGCTTTGGTGTCTAAAATATCCGTTCAAAATGAGGTGATAACTTACGCGACAAAAACGGAAGTGCTTATATTGTGGACATACATATATGCGAAAGTCTGCGAATCAAGCCAGTTCTTAATTTCTTTGAATATTCGTAACCTAAGCTAAATAATGCACCTTTACAATCCTCTCATATTTAAAGAGAAATCGTCTCTTTATATTATTATTTACAAAAAAAAACTAAATAACGTACGTGACATAACGTACGCGACAATTTTTCTAGTATATTAATAATAAATTGCAGGGACGTAACTGTTATAAGAAATATGAATGAAAGGTCCCATTTAACCATTAATACTGATGTATTCAAATATTGGTTATAATTAACCATTACCGTAAGACATATTTTATATTGGTAAACATAACCATTATAAATGAGAGAAACATTTTTTGGTTAACAATAACCATTATTGTAAGTAACATAATTTTTTTGGTTATCGGTAGCAAAAAAATTCAAACAATATAAAACAACTTGAGTTGCTGGAGTGGCATGACCAATGTCTGCAAGTTCCTCGAGGAAAAATTTACCACTATTCAGCAAAAACAGTTTGCCATCGAGTGGGTCACCGATAACCAAAAAATTTATTACTTGCGGTAAGGGTTATTCGTAACCAAAAAAATAAATCTCTCATTTATACTGGTTACGATGACTAAAATAAAATAAATCTGATGATAATGTGAATTCTGAAAGAAAAAAATAACAATTATTTTCGGTTCCTGATAAAATGTTTTTTGTTTGAAATTTACACTTTAATTAGGAAACAAAATAAAAATGTATTCTTATTATAAAAACTATATGATAATGAAAATAAAATCGAATTCATAACATATGTATTTGTTGATATACATTATTTATATATTTACATAAACTCTAATATTTTCTCGTAAGGAGTATGCCGTTCGAGCAGTATTTATATGTATGTTGACTGTCGACGAATATATCGATATATTCACAAGCGTATTTATAAAATGAAAAAGCATCTGGTAAAATTACATTATTAGCTTTTACTATTTGCCACACCTTTCTCTTTATAACAACACCTATTCCATCCACAGCGCCTTTGCCATGCGAGGTGGCAAAGAAATTCCATCCAAAATATTTGCAGCTAAATTTATTTACAAAATAAGGGATGCTTGTTAAAATAAACTTATTTTTAAACTGCACCTATGTATTCAGGATAATGGTATTGAAAAAATTGCTTTTAACGTCGATTTTAATGTATTACAATAAAATATTCATACTTAAAATAACGTATGCGACAAACTTTAAAGGGTAATACAATTTTTATTACTTCGATTCAAAAGAAAATTTCAGCGAATATATTTAACTAGAAGATCTCTTGATTTGGAGTTGTAATCTCTATTACTTGCGACTGTCAATACACAAATGATATAGACAAATAATGTTTTTGCATAACGTACGCGACAAAGGTATACTATCAAAAGTAAATTAAAAAAATACCGTTATTCGAGTTCAAACTTCTCTTTTTCTCATTTTTGTAAGTAGTTGGCATTGTTAATTTAATTTTAAAATGTATTTGCACTACTTCAAATCTCTTAATTTAGGTAATTCGGAAGAGAAAATAGTTGATTCAATTTGCGAAAACTGAGTTGAAGAAAATCTCAGTTTTACTCTTCCGTTTATGAGTTTTAAGATACCAACAAGCTGTAAATACTTCCATTTTATAAAAATTCAATTACTTTTCCCTTAATAATTCGTCTTAAAACCCATTTTCTGGTCATATAATTTTTTCAGTCGTGGTTGACCTTCTCATGGAAACACCCATATGCAAGAAACAGCAATGTGACTGCAGAACCAAAATTATTAAAAAACAACGCATTTCTATATACTTTTTTAAACTAAGATCTTTCCATGTCAAATCAGCACATAGCAGTAATCGACGCCTTCCGATTTGGATAAAATTTGGTGAGGTATTTCCAGTTTTGTGAAAACAATAGAAAAGAATTTTAATATTTAAAATTTTATTTTTTGTAAAGGTTAATTTCAAGTTAAGCAAGTAAACCTGCCATTTCCAAAGTATCCTCGTTAAAGCAACGAAAGGCACCCTGAAATTGTCGAAAGATTTTTTTTTTTTGTTTTCAAAAATATGAATTTTTGGATTTTTCCTAAATTTTTTCTTGTCATTTTTTTAATTTTTTAGTTGAGTTAGGTTAACAGAAGGCTTCTCAATTTTCAACAATAATAATTTTTTTTCGTGCTAAAACATTTAAATTAAATATCAATTTTTTTACATTTCTATCTAATTTTTTGTAAATTTTTATTTTTTGAAGATAGAAGGAGTACACATCCCACTTTCAAAGCATTTTCCTGGAAAAAGTTAAAAGTATCCTGAAATTTGTGGGAAAAATATTTTTTTCTTTTTAAAAGTATTATTTATATTGAATTTTCTCAAACACATTTATTAAATTTTTTTTAAATTTCAGTTGAATTCGCTTAACATAAAATGTATCAATTTTCAACACTAAAAATTTGTTTTCGTGGTAGAACCGAAAATGTGCTTATTTTTTTCTAATTATTTTTAATATTTTTTTCAGATTAAAATAGTAAATGTCCAATTTGCAATGGATCTAATTTGATATATCTCAAGCTATCCTGAAATTTTAAGAAGCTTTTTTTATTAAATAAGAATTTTTAAATTTCAATTTTCTTAAGGTTACTTTATTTAAAATTTTTTTTTTTAAATTTTATTAAAATTTTTTTTTTTTAAATTAAAAGTACAATTTGATTATTACAAAATTTCTCAATATTCAACCCAACATATTTTTTGGTGGTAAAAATATTTAATTTGCTGTTATTTTTTTATTCCAAACTCCAAAAAAAATTTTCAACACATTTGCAAGCTTTCCCCTCACTAACTTTAATTTATATTTGCTTCATTTAAATGCGAAAATATGCTTGGCAAAACTCAGCAAACGAAAAAACTCCACGCCATAATCGCAAACAAATGTTGCAACTTGCAACAATTTGCTGCCACCATTTCTGCTGCTCCAATTCACGCAGCTCACTGCACCAAAAGCTCATTTGCGTTGCTGGGGTTTTGTTTTTTTTTCGGTATTTTTGTCAGCAACGCCTTCATTTGACTTGCTTTCCTATTTTGCACACCTTTTTTAGCGCTACTTTTTGCCGTTTGCTTTTGTCTTTGTGCGCTTTTTTGCATTTCTTTTTTTTTCAGGTTGACGCTCGAAATGAGTTTTTGCATACAAAATATTTATTTGTTTTTGTTGCACATTAGTTGTGCAACATTTGTATGGCAATTGCTTTGCTGTTGTTAAATGTTTTTCTTTTTATTTGCATTATATTTTTTGTCTTTGTTTTTCTTTTCGCACAGTTTCTATATCCCGCCACTGCTACTAATGGCATTCGTGTGCAGCATTGCATACTTTAAGGCGCTTGTGGCTTGTTCGCACTCTTTTCACAACGTTGCAGCTTCTGTGCGTTAATTTGCAATGCACCAAGCAAGCACTAAACACCGTTGCCTTTATTATTATTATTGTTGTTGTTATTGTTACTTTGCTATTCTTGCTGTTATGCTTTAATAATTGTTATTGTTTTTGTCGGGTGCGCTCATGTTTGCTGTGTTTTTATATTTTGTATTTACTTCGCTGTTTTGCACCATTTGTTTCAAGGCCATCGCAATTGTTTTACAAATTTAAATTAAAACCGTGCAGCAAGGCGCGAAATTAAGCAAACAAATAGTAAAGTAAAACACCAAAAAAAAGAAAAAAAACAAAAAAACACGCAAGTCCACACAAAGCGTCACTTACGCGCGCATTTTCAAGTACGACTTTGTGTGTTGTGTCCTGACTTCAGGCCTTATGTGGCCTCCTTTTTGCGCGCAACCCGCCACTGCGTCTATTTTTGTGTCTCAAAGCATTTTGCCGCCCCACTGCGCCACTTTTATTTTGCATTTATTCAACCACTTCGCTACTCCCCGTTGCAATTTAGGACGCATGCAAAAAGTAAAAGTGAAAAATAAAAATGTAACAATAAATTTTAGTTTGAAAAGCGGAAAAGAAAAGTTTGTTTATAATAAAAGTGGTGCAGATTTGTTGTAGCGTGAAAGCCTGTTTTGTGTAATTTGTACAAGGAAATGCATTTGACTGTAGCATAAATCTTTTTCTGATAGAGTTTTTGGCGTAAGAAAATACATCAAGCTGTTTTCGACTACAAAGAGTTTACAAGAAAATTTGTAGTTGTATATTGGTTTTGTGTTTAGCGCCAATTAGCCCATATCCTATTCAATACAGACCTCCTTCAAGCTTCACATTTCAAATTAAAATGCACATCCCCTCTTCTTCAATAAAGTGTTCCACCGTTAAGATCATGGAACAGTCACCACAATATCGCTATTGCGTCTATACTAACATGGCAGCTAATGTTTCAAAAAGAAGGTACGAGATATGTAGTATATTTCTAAACAGTCCGTATCTTATTCAAAATTTTCCTATCCTACTCTCTGAGGTATACGCGTAGTATGTGCGCATATCCTGAAATATATAGCTTACTTACCCCTTTGATGTTCTCTGTCGGTCTATAGAAGTACCATTAGATTGCCTTTTCGAAGGCTGATCGTACTAACTTTTACAGTTCTATCGTTCCACAAAGGCTACATACACCAATGATCATAGTATGATATATATTATATATTTGATATAGGTTTTTTTATATATTATATATGTTTAGTGTATTTTTTTGTTTGGCTTGCTTGTCTGTTTCGTTTGTATCGTTATTAGTTTCTCTATCTCTCTTTAATCTTCTTTCATGTTCTAGCTAGTTTACTGTTTTGTTTGCTTGCTGCTCATTGGGTTGCCTATCTTGTAATTCATTCTATTTTGATGTTAGTTTTTCTGCTCCATTACTTAGGTTGTTGTTCCTTCGTTCGTTTTAAAAAATGTGTTTTTTTATTTGATAGATTTATTCGTTTCGCTGCTCGTTTCTTCATCTTTCTTAAGTTTTCTTGTGATCATCAACTTGTTTTGTGTTATTTTTATTGTATTGTTGAATATTTAATTTCTGTTGGTTTTTAAACATACCATAGTTTTTGTTTGATTATTTACGTGTTACATACTATTCGTTTCTTTACCTCTTCTTTTTTTTCGTTAATTTGGTTCCTTATTATTCCCTGGGTTAAATCTCTTCCGAGCTGATTTTTTCTCTGTTTTTTTTTTTTATAAGTTTCGTTAATTATTTATTTTTTTCGTCTGTTCCTTTTGTTTTTTTTTTTCGTTTGATAGTTTACACTCTTCGATTTTTTAAAATTATTTATGGGGTTTGATGGTTCGTTTTTTACCTTGTTTGTAGGTGTTTTTGTTGTATTTTTACTTGAATGAGTTTTTTAGGGAGTTATTTATTCCAGTTTGGTTTGATGTCGGTGGATCTGTTATTCTAATAATTTTGAATATTGAAGGTTTCTTTGTTCATTTTATGTTATGTCTTTAGTTCATCCAATTTTTTTTATAATTTAGGCAAGTTATGCTATTAATAGTTTGCAATTTTTTTCTAGTTTTTTTTTTTTATTAATTTTACTACAGAATTTATATCTTCTCTCTTGCTCTTTATTTGTTTTCTTGATCGGTTTGCTTCATTTTCTTTAGTGTTTTCATTCGCTTCCTTAATTCATTTAGTTTGTTTTCTGTTTTTTTTTGTTGCGTTTTGTGTTGTTTTATTTAATTTGTCTGCTCATGTACTTGACATAAACATTATATTTAAAGCCCATGGTGATTTTGTTTTTATGTTTCGATGTTTTTAATATTTTTCCCCTTTTTTTCTTCTCGCCTATATCATAGCCTGTAAAGCACAACGGATGTATCAAAACTTTTAGCTAATAAAATATCTAATCTACGCGTATTTAACCCAGCAGCCTGTTTCGCTTTTCACGTCAACCTTTTCTTACTCCCCTCTACCTTATCTTATTCCCCTACCTCTTCTTACTCCCCTACCGTTTGCTTGAAATATTCAAGTCTCAAGTAATTTACGCAGTGCCATGGTGTACATTACCGTTATTGTTACTCTCCAGCACGGCGTGCTTCATTTTCACGCTCTACTTAAACGCGCTTTGAAAGTGAGTTTATAATTTAGCGGAAGTTTTTTTTGTTTTTTTGTTTTTTGTTTAATGCGCTACAAAGTCATTCGCTAACTAAAGAAACAATATTGCTTTTCGTTACACTTTCACTTTTTCTTTTGCCGTAAAAATTGTCGGTATTTACATTTTACATTTTGTAAGGAGCTTTATATGAATGTTAGCGAAAGCTTCACTTTTGTATTTGTTATTCACTTTATTTACAAAGATTATGTTTACAGTCTATTTACTAGCAATTTAACAAATTGAGTTTTAATGCTTTCCGTTTTATAGTTTTGTTGCTTTGTTTTGTCTTTTTGTTTAAGAATTTTTGATATCTTTTTTTTCAGCGTCGGTTCACGCAATGTGGAATAAAAATTGTTCAAGCTTAGAAATAATAAAATCATTGAAAATCAATCCACTTGGGGTAAATGTTTCAATTGAATTTTAATTTCAATATTTGAACTTATATTGAAAGTAGCTGGTTTGGAAGCTCATTCAAAAATTAAATTATAGCGAATTTACAAAAATTAAGGAAACAAGCAACTTGATTTAATTACCCAAAAGCTTTGCCCTACAAAATGTTGAATGAAAAGAATAACCACCCCACGGAGAAATATTTTCTTAAATTGAAAAGAATTTTTTATTTGAAGGAGTGATACAATACATTATGAAATAAAATATAAAAAAAAAATTTAATGCTTTCGTTACTGTCCTTTTAAGCCACAACAATTTTAAAGAAAGCTTTGTGAACATATGTACATATATTTTAGCTTTTATTTCGAACGTCTTTCAATTGCGTCTTAAATGATACAAAAAAAAAAATAATTTTTTGTTGTTATTGTTATGGTTTGCTCTCAAAAGCAAATAGCATATTAATTTATAATCTCCCTTTTCACTGTTTATTTATTTATTTTCATTTTATTTACTTTTCATTTCCTGCTCCATACATCTCTGAGTAGGCGCGCTTGACCTGCCCCCCGGGCGATTATTTAATGTACTGTCATCTTTTTGATGGCTTCTTTAAGGTAACAAAAGAGCATTCTTTGATAAGTACATCTTTGGCCTTTTTTTGAAATAAAGTATGTATGGATGTATGTACGTTCTTTGTATATTTAAAGTTAAAATTGCTAATAGAAATTTTTATAAAAAAAGTAGAGAAGGTTGTCGAAATATTTCAGCATGTACATGAGCAAAAGTTATGGATTTCATAGTAGGGTACACGTGTTCTCATAGTTCATCAAATATATTAACGGTATCCGTAAAATAAAACTTAATATTGCTTAAAAAAGTTGTCCGCTTGTCCAAATTAATTAGAGAAACCATATGAATAAAGAAGTGATGCCACCTTTTTAAATATTTATTTAATTTATTTAAAAATCACTTTTACAAAACCGGTTGCCGTCAGATAAAAAATTTATTTCGGATGTGTAAATCAAAATAATTAATATTCAACTTTTTATTCTAACACATTCATCGTACTCATTTCTATGAAAACAGTTGCCCCCTGTACAAAAATTATTTTCTTATATCTATGTAATACAAGAATGTATTATTTATTTTAATCGATTCTTCCTTTCACTTCAAATTTTATTGTTAAAAACAAGATAATAAAAAAAAAAAATATGTGATTAAAGGGAAATGTTGCCACCTGTTTAAAAAAAATTTAAGTACTTCAAATATATGTATGTATGTATGAAGAAATCACTCAGAAAAAAATTGTTGTCAGCTGATCAAGAATTTATTTTCGGTATATGAAAAGATAGCTCGATTTGGAGGCTTTAAATGAAAGCTCTTAGGTCATAGTATTGATAATTTCAAAAAAAAGAGGTTGCCACCAATTGAAAATTTGGTTTGCTTTTTTTATTTTGTTGTATTGGCTTGACTCTGGTTATTAATCGAGATAAGCAGTCAAGTGATTTTTTTCTTTGGATTCATTTTAAGCGATGATACGATAGTCAGTGGTTAAAACATATGATATACTTGACAAGTGTTGCCGCCTGTTCAAATTTTAAAATTTTTGAATTTTTTGTTAAGATATTTTATTAAAAGTGAACAACCAATTTGTTTATATATCTTTCCAGCTGTTTAAAAATATTTTTTAAATAGTTCAAAAAATATATATTTAAAGTTTTCACTGCTGAATATATTCCTAGATAGAGATGTGAAGCTTGGTAAAGTCGATTAGTCAATAATCGATTTTTTTGTATCTAGGTAAAACGTTTTATGAAAAGCGATAATTATAATAACTTTGCTACTGATTTATCTTTCGAGATACAAGTCGCTTTTTAAGGAAAATAATCGATTATTTTTTGTTTCAAGATAAACCAAGTAAAAATGACACTATTTAGCAAAATCGCCTTGAAATGTGTAATTTCTGTAAGCAATTTAATAAAAATCGATATCAAAAAAAAAATAATCGATTAAAATAAAAATTTATTATTTATGCACAGCTCACATGTGTAATTTGTGTAAGCGATTAATTTAAAATCGATATCAACCATGATTAATATCGATAAAATATATCGATGGCAAAAAAAATTATCGATTGAAATAAAAATGGATTTTTTTATGCACAACCTACTTATTCCGACTACTTTCTAATTTATTTCAAATATTTTTTATTAACCCTTTCACTACCAAAGCAATGAGCTGATTAGAAACACTGTTTTGCGATTTTTTACCTTAAAGAAAAAAGTTTCAATGCCTGCAGCTTTTCTCACAAACCCATTCAAAGTATTTGAATAATGCAAAACTAATTAAATTTACGAAAAGAATTTCGCTAAGTAGATAGTTAGTAACGGATTAAATTTTCCAATTGATTAAATTAGAATTGCAAGAAGTTTTCCAAAGCAGCAAATTATTTGTTACGCTTCACAAAACTAATGCGTCAATTATTTTTCAATTCAATTCAATTCATTTTTCTATCTCCAATTTCCCACACCCCGACAAATAGATTTAAGTGCATTGGTTCGACGTCAAATCTGTAGTTTATTTGCTGCTTCTTCTTTCAACTGCCTTCAAGCAAATCACATTCACCACGACTTACTTCACTGCGTTTACTGCTTGAGAGAGCAAAGAAAACAAAAAAAAAAAAAGAGCGCACAATTTGCATAAAAAATTCAATTTCATACAAAAGTTTACATAGAAATCTTTGCGGATGTAATTTTATGCTCGACGCCATTTTCATACAAATTTCCATTTTCACGGTAATTCGATTCGTTATGCGGCTGTCAGCGATTAACGCACGTGCGTCTATTCTGGGCAATTTTTTTTTTTTTTTTTTTCGCATTGCTCTCATTTTGTGGCATGTGTATGGTTTATTTCGAGCTTCTTTGAATTTTCGTTTTCCAAGTTTTTTTCTCCCTTTTACTTCCACTTTCTTTTACGAGTATTGATTTCCCAGAAATGGATCAATTCATTTGTTTTATTTAAATTCTGGCTCATGCATGTGATTTATTTATTACTCAGCATGTTGCTGCATGGAACAAACATAAAAGCCAACACTCTACAAAAAAAAAAAAAAAAATCTTGCGGTTCATCGCTGAAAGCACCTCAATCAGGACGTGTGTTCTTGAGCTTTGAGAGGCGCAAAATGTTGTATTGTGCAGCACCAAGCAGGCAAGGTCAAAGAAGGGTCTCGCGCTTAATTTATTTTTTTCTATTTTGCTTATCTTTTTTATTTTATTTTATTTTATTTTATTTTATTTTATTTTATTTTATTTTATTTTATTTTATTTTATTTTATTTTATTTTATTTTATTTTATTTTATTTTATTTTATTTTATTTTATTTTATTTTATTTTATTTTATTTTATTTTATTTTATTTTATTTTATTTTATTTTATTTTATTTTATTTTATTTTATTTTATTTTATTTTATTTTATTTTATTTTATTTTATTGTATTTTATTTTATTTTATTTTATTTTATTTTATTTTATTTTATTTTATTTTATTTTATTTTATTTTATTTTATTTTATTTTATTTTATTTTATTTTATTTTATTTTATTTTATTTTATTTTATTTTATTTTATTTTATTTTATTTTATTTTATTTTATTTTATTTTATTTTATTTTATTTTATTTTATTTTATTTTATTTTATTTTATTTTATTTTATTTTATTTTATTTTATTTTATTTTATTTTATTTTATTTTATTTTATTTTATTTTATTTTATTTTATTTTATTTTATTTTATTTTATTTTATTTTATTTTATTTTATTTTATTTTATTTTATTTTATTTTATTTTATTTTATTTTATTTTATTTTATTTTATTTTATTTTATTGTATTTTATTTTATTTTATTTTATTTTATTTTATTTTATTTTATTTTATTTTATTTTATTTTATTTTATTTTATTTTATTGTATTTTATTTTATTTTATCATCTCTCTATAAACTGTTTTTCTAGCCAAATTATGCTCACTTTACATACATACATACCTATCTCCCAGCATCCAAGTACTCTTAATATATACATTCCTGCATTTAAGTAAATTTTTTAATGAATTCAAGGATTTTGTGTGCTTAAAATTGTCTGTCTGTCTAACACTGCAAGTTGCGTTTGAGACACAAAAATTTGCATTTGCTATCAAATTAAATTCATTTAAAATTCATCGCTCACAAAGCAAGCACTACTCACATACACGCATGCATACTAACCAAAATTAACACACATAGTATTTACCACACACACACACACACCACCACACTTTAGCTCATATGAAGTATGTAGCTTGCTAACTGGAAGTCATTTTTAAAGCATATTTATTTATTTAAAATTTTTCGTCTGCTGCATATGCAAATGCAGAAGCATGAAAGCACATTTAACAAGTTTATATAGGTATGTATATATGTAAATGTGGGTCTGTATGTATGTATGTTTGTTGTTTTGCATATGTGAGAATAAGTTTACTTGTTTTGAAATTCATGCGCATCCTTAACTTTTTATGTATGTATGTATGTAGTAACCTTCTTTGCTTTTGCTTTTGCAGACTTAAGCATAACGTTGCGCATTGCCTTTGGCATTTTCGGGTGTGTTGCATGCAACATTTTAAATTCCAACTTTGCACTAGTGGTAAAATTTAGAAACCGCAAGTAGTGCCACATGAAAAAGAAATGCGACGCATAAATTTACATACATTCATACATATGTGTGGTTGGTTATGTTTATATATATGAGTAGCAAGTCAGACGCATTTCAAAGAACAAACGAAAATGTATGAAGGCAAAGAAGGGTAATGCCATACGAAAGCGAACTGAAACTATTTAAAATTTTTTTATTTTATTTTTTTTTTTTTAATTTCTAAGCTTGTCTTTTGTGCAGTAAAAATTTAAACTTTTTTTTTTTTAATTATATTACTTTGTATTTAATTCCAAATACAAAAATTAAAAAAAAAAAACTGCATTTAAAATTTTTTTTTTTTTTTATATTCTTAAGAAATTGTTAAAAAAATATATTATAGCTTATTCTAACATTTTCCTTTGGCCTTACTCGAGCGCCCATTCTATCCTCAGCCAACCAGTTTGACCTGACATCACTCACATTTCCTCCACCTCATACATATTCAGCTCCACATACATAAACGAAATGCATATTTGCACGTACCCAAATCCAAAGTGTCTTCAAATTGCGCATACAAATTTTCTGCTATTTTTCAAACATAAAGATTGCATTTGTGTATGCGCTAAAATTTGCATTTTATTTGCTTTGTCTTCTGAAAAATATATATATATGCTTGTAGTGATACAAATACATATCCATACCACATATGTATGCATATATGAAGACGTGTTTTGTTAGAAGGCCAAGTAAGCGTTGATTTTTACACTTAAAATGCGCACTTGTGCTGCTTTTCCATGCCACCACCACTGCATTGATTCCATTTCTTACCATTTTTAGTTGTATTTGTACTTTGTCTTAGTTTCTCGTTTTTGAGCATTGGCTATACACCGCACGTGCAGTCAAGGCTAAATCTTCATATTTTTATTTTTGTTAATTTGCATGAAACAAATGTACTTGTTGTTTATTGTTAAATAAAATATACAGTTACACTAGCACATGTATACTTGTATGTATTGAATGTGTGCAAATATGGGACAAAACAAAAGCTTTAGTCAACAAATCACGTATCGCGCTAGCTTATTTACATATAATACACACACACACATACATACATATACGTTATGCTGATGCAATGAGACAGTCAATAATTGCATATCACGTATACGACCTGGTGTCCGACAGCGTGTCACCATTTTCAATGTGCGACATGTATGGCCTTCGCATACGAAATTCATCGTAAATAAAACAAAATCGAGAGAAATATATATTTATGTTTGTGTTATTGCAGTGAACAAACCCAGTGAGAAAGTGGGAAGGTCGTGAATTTTTGTTATGAATGAGACAAATAAATTCCCTAGAAATCTCCGATAATAGCAAAAGAAAAGAACACAAAATGGATAAACAGATTACAATCGATAAATTAATATCAATCCATAAATTAAAATCAAATGCTTCGAATATGAAAAAAGTTAAACAAGCGTCAACTGATGATGAAATATTTACAAAAAAAAACTTGTTTAAAAAAAAAAATTTAAATCAAATAATATAAATAAAAAAATATATATTTTTGAACCTATAAACGGACCTCAATCGCTGAATAAATGTGCTTCAAATATTAAAAAGAAAATAATAATAAAAAAAATATCTGAATAAGAATTGATAAATATATATATGACAATCGATAATAAGATGAAAATCAAATAGCAAAAAATAATGAAAAAATATTAAATTTGTAATCGATTAACAGATATCCGATATCGATAAAAAAAGACCATGAAATATTAAAAAAATTATAATTTTAAAACTATATCAATTAAACTCGATAAATATAAGAAAATCGATAAATAAATGAGTTCCAAATAATAAAAAAGTCAAGTGAAAATTATTAAATTTAAAATAAATAAAGTAATAACCGATAAATCGATAGTAAAAAACGATTACTATAGAAAAATAAGTAGGAGTCGAATAGTAAATAAAAAATATAAAAATTTTAAGATAAATAGAAGAAAATCGAAAATTTACCAAAAAATAAATAAATTATAATCGATAAGCAAACGACAATTGATAAATAAACTAATATGAAATAGTAAATAAAAATAAATGAAAGCCATATTATCGATAACAGATGCCAAACGATAAATAACTGATCATCAAATATTAAATAAAAATAATAATATAAAATATAAAATATGAGAATTAAATCGTAAATAAACGAGTGAAACAAATATCGATAAACAAAAGGCTATAAAATATCAAAAAAATATAAAAAAACTCTATATATTAAAATCGTTAGACCAATATGTGAAAATCCATAAATTAATGAGAGCCAAATAACAAAAAAAATAAAGTGAAAAATTATTTAAATAAATATCAATTAAATAATAATCGATAAATCGATGATAAAACTGATTACACAAGAAAAGTAAAAAAATCAAAGAGTAAACAAAAATTAATATATATGAGGAAAAATAAGAAGAAAATAGTAAATAAAAGGGAATATAAAATATTTATAATTTTGTATCGATAAACAGATAAAAATCGATAAATAAATGAGTATAAAGTAATAAATAAAATAAAAATGGAAATATATATTTACACATATATTCTGTTAAGGGTCGAAAGATCGAACATAATTATTAAACAAATCGATAACCGATAAAATATAGTAGAAAATGTGTATAAATCGATATGAGTAGTTGACATCGAATAGATCCTATTGAGTTGACATAAAGCAAAAACAAAGAGAGAAAAATGTATACATGGAAATATATCGACATATAAAAGAGAATATTCATAGTCTAAACGAAAAAAATTTATTTAGACGAGAGCCCTAAGAAGAGTGAACTAATTTCGAGGTACAACAAAGCCGCTTGAAACCCACAAACTTTTAGTTCGATTAAAATTTTATTTCTAGTTCCGATAAGTGCTCTTTTTAGTGTGTAATCGGTTAGCGTGTTATGAATGAAAAAGCAAATTTTTTTTTATTTCATAATTGAGAATTATCTTAGAAACAAATGAGCTTGTGATCATTTTTAAGTTTCTTTGCTGGTTTATTTACAACTAGCAAACCCGGCAGACGTTGTCCTGCCCAAACACTAACTTGTTTGCATTTAAAATATGTATGTGATTCGCCCTCCTAATTTCAGCTCCACATCCTTCTCTCCGTCCATCCTCTTCATATGCTTTTGTCTTTTCATATTGCTTTTTAACTGTCATCCATATACCTATCCCTTTCTCAATCCCAATCCCAAAAGGATTTAAAATGACTCCATTTTAAAAATCGCATCAAGACCTTTTATTTTAGACCCATTTTTTCACAAAAACCTTCTAGCTCCAATTTTGGTCTACGTTTTGGTTAATATCTAAAAACCTTCGTTTTATATTGGAAAATAGCTAAAACATATTAAATCATTTGTCAGCACCTTTCATTTGATACCCATATCATACCAATACCATCGAGGGCCCCTCCTGGTTGACATTTTGACCAATATCTCGAAAACGGGCTCAAATTGAAAGAACACTTTATAAGGTTATCCTGGCCAACATTTTGAGGGAAATCTCCAAAACCTTTCCAAATGCCTTTATTTTTTTAGCGTATAACCATCTCGAGCGGATACAAAATTTACCTTCCAAATTTAGTTATGTGTATTAGGTCCAGCCGTTCTCAAAATAGATGTTTCCATAAATGAAGCAAAGTCCAAATGAAACCTGTGGCCTTCCCCTTTCTTTTTATACCAATTTTGTGCGAATATTCCAAAGTTTACCCGAAAGCACATTTTGACCGATAACTCTGTTATCGATAAATATATCGAATTGAACCAAAGTCCAAATGAAAGCTGTGGACTTCCCCTTTCGTTTGATACAAATTTTGTGCGAATATTCCAAAGTTTACCCGAAACCACATTTTGACCGATAACTCTGTTATCGATAAATATATCGAATTAAACCAAAGTCCAAATGAAAGCTGTGGACTTCCCCTTTCGTTTGATACAAATTTTGTGCGAATATTCCAAAGTTTACCCGAAACCACATTTTGACCGATAACTCTGTTATCGATAAATATATCGATTTGAACCAAAGTCCAAATGAAAGCTGTGGACTTCCCCTTTCGTTTGATACAAATTTTGTGCGAATATTCCAAAGTTTACCCGAAACCACATTTTGACCGATAACTCTGTTATCGATAAATATATCGAATTAAACCAAAGTCCAAATGAAAGCTGTGGTCTTTCCCTTTCGTTTGATACAAATTTTGTGCGAATATCACAAAGTTTACCCGAAACCACATTTTGACCGATAACTCTGTTGTCGATAAATATATCGAATTGAACCAAAGTCCAAATGAAAGCTGTGGTCTTCCCATTTCGTTTGATATAAATTTTGTGCGAATATTCCAAAGTTTACCCGAAACCACATTTTGACCGATAACTTTGTTATCGATAAATATATCGAAATGAACCAAAGTCCAAGTGAAAGCTGTGGTCTTCCCCTTTCGTTTGATACCAATTTTGTGCGAATATTCCAAATTTTACCCGAAACCACATTTTGACCGATAACTCTGTTATCGATAAATATATCGAATTGAACCAAAGTCCAAATGAAAGCTGTGGACTTCCCCTTTCGTTTGATACAAATTTTGTGCGAATATTCCAAAGTTTACCCGAAACCACATTTTGACCGATAACTCTGTTATCGATAAATATATCGAATTGAACCAAAGTCCAAATGAAAGCTGTGGTCTTCCCATTTCGTTTGATATAAATTTTGTGCGAATATTCCAAAGTTTACCCGAAACCACATTTTGATCGATAACTTTGTTATCGATAAATATATCGAAATGAACCAAAGTCCAAGTGAAAGCTGTGGTCTTCCCCTTTCGTTTGATACCAATTTTGTGCGAATACTTCAAATTTTACGGAAAACAACATTTTGGCCGATAACTCTATTATCGATAAATATATCGAATTGAACCAAAGTCCAAATGAAAGCTGTGGACTTCCCCTTTCGTTTGATACAAATTTTGTGCGAATATTCCAAAGTTTACCCGAAACCACATTTTGACCGATAACTCTGTTGTCGATAAATATATCGAATTGAACCAAAGTCCAAATGAAAGCTGTGGTCTTCCCATTTCGTTTGATATAAATTTTGTGCGAATATTCCAAAGTTTACCCGAAACCACA
Source organism: Sphenella marginata (assembly GCA_951509765.1). Taxonomy (NCBI): domain Eukaryota; kingdom Metazoa; phylum Arthropoda; class Insecta; order Diptera; family Tephritidae; genus Sphenella; species Sphenella marginata. The sequence continues at coordinate 102,949,241 of OX608080.1, read as the reverse complement.
TTTTGATCGATAACTTTGTTATCGATAAATATATCGAAATGAACCAAAGTCCAAGTGAAAGCTGTGGTCTTCCCCTTTCGTTTGATACCAATTTTGTGCGAATACTTCAAATTTTACGGAAAACAACATTTTGGCCGATAACTCTATTATCGATAAATATATCGAATTGAACCAAAGTCCAAATGAAAGCTGTGGACTTCCCCTTTCGTTTGATACAAATTTTGTGCGAATATTCCAAAGTTTACCCGAAACCACATTTTGACCGATAACTCTGTTGTCGATAAATATATCGAATTGAACCAAAGTCCAAATGAAAGCTGTGGTCTTCCCATTTCGTTTGATATAAATTTTGTGCGAATATTCCAAATTTTACCCGAAACCACATTTTGATCGATAACTTTGTTATCGATAAATATATCGAAATGAACCAAAGTCCAAGTGAAAGCTGTGGTCTTCCCCTTTCGTTTGATACCAATTTTGTGCGAATACTTCAAATTTTACGGAAAACAACATTTTGGCCGATAACTCTATTATCGATAAATTTATCGAAATTTCATGATGCCTGTTACCTATTCTACACTCCTAAGAAGCTGTCTGCCAAATTTCGTAAAGATCGGGCCATTTGTTCAGACGATAAAGAACCACAAACATCCGCAGTCACTCACAAACTTACGTTTTTATATATTAGTAAGATTTTTTTTTCTTAAATTCAGACAACCAAAAAAAATTTTAAATTTAATAACTTCAAAAACGAGCGAAACTACGACTACAGCACGGCCAATATTGTGGCAGTTAGGAGAGCAGTGCAAACAAATTCTTCAAGCACAAAAGCCAAACAAATGAGAAAAAATTAAATAAAAGCTTCATAAAAGGCTTTACCTACATACTGAACTAAAACTCTGAGAACAATATAAAATATGCTCTAGACGTATGTGGACGACAACAACTAAAGTTTATGTGAATTTAACAAAAACACAAAAAACAACAGCCTAAAACATAAAATTTTATAACCAATATTTGCATTCAAATTGACTTGGGGCTATAAAAAGTAACACAAAAATGAAAGAAGTACTTGCAAACAAAAAAGGAAAAGTGAAAGTGGAAAGCAAACGAAAGCAACGAAATCTAACAAAAGCTTGCTCTTATTTACTATATTTTTGTACAAAAACAACAACAAAATAACCCAATGCAACAGCTGACAACAGGCTATATGCCACAATAAATATCACCAACACCAACACCAACGCCAACAACTTCAGTTCAGTAACACATCAGCAAAGCAACAACAAAATTCTAAATAAATACCAACAAGAGCCTACTTGAGTGGCGTACAAAGTGAGTGTTTGGTTAGGGTGAGGGCGAGTAAAAAGATTTCGGCACCACAAACCAAATACGAATGTGTACAAAAGTTATGTGGGAAAAGCAAAAAGCTAACTAAAAGTTGATTTTCCAGCGCTGATAGTGAGTGGTGGCGACAAGAGTACGGTTCAAGTTTATTGGAAAAATAATATTTTTTTTGTTTTTGGAATAAATAAGCGGTTTAATTTACTAATATTTAATTTAATAATATACTTTTTGAACAAAGTTGATTTATGTTGGTACTCTAGCTTGCTGGAGTTAATAACTTATATTAGACTTGAATATATTATTTTGATATATATGAAATGTAGGTTAATCGAATTAATTGAAGATAACTAAAATATGAGTTTCAAACAGTTTTCGGTAGTCGAATAGGTCATTAAGCTAACATTGATCTATATCTATGTCTATAGAAGCATTAATCAAAAATTAAATATAGTTATTTTTAGCGGCTCCTGAAACCATTTGATTTTAGGCTGATGATATTAACTTGTCATTTCAAAGATACAAAAAAATCCATTTAAAGAATATTTTCTGAGACTGTTCGAAATTGCGAAACAATTATGTTTTTACTCAAGGTAGGTCCGCAAATCGGTGTAAATAGACGACTAAGCAGAAATAAGTACGGTCGCACCAAAAGGAATGAGTCTTCGACCGTAATCTAAGACAACAAAGATTTTGTGGAAATCAATAGAATTCAGTTCAATCAAATATTATTTTTAGCAGAAATATCATTAAAATTGTTGGTGGAAATAAAAATTAGGGATATAACAATGTGCTTGACTGGAGTTGATATTAACAAAGAACATCACAAATAAACTTCATTTCTCAAAACTCAGTAATATTTACTTACTCGAAAATATTGAAACTAAAAAATGCGATCAAATATCATGACTATGAATGAATATTTGTTACAAAAAAAAAAAAAAATTTAAATAAAAATACTAAAAAAATTCAAAAAAAAATTTTAATAATAATACTTAAAACAATTAAAAAAAAATCAAAAAAAAATACTAAAAAATTAAAAAAAAAAACTTTAAAAAAAAAATACGAAAAGAAATAAAAAAAATATACTAAAGAAAATTTAAACTTTTAAATAAAAATACTAAAGAAAAAAATTTCAAATTATAAAAAGATGATAAAAAAAATTTAAGAAAAAATTAAGAATTCATTTAAAATCATTATAAAAATTATTAATAGGGTTATTAAGATCATTCATAGCCATGACACTTCCAAACTGTACAGGCCATAAAAACAACCAGAATTATTGATAAACAAAAAAAAAAAATACAATTGAGGAGCAAAGCAAAATTCGATTCATGAAGCCACACTTCCATCCGGTGGTGAGATTGGATCATGATGGATTTTTGCAAGACTTTTTAATAAATCGAAAACTTCTAGAACTAACTGCCTCAAAGAAACTAAAAGTAAATTAATAATAAGCGGTTTTTGTTAAACAAGAAAACAATTACACACTACTAAAAAATTTGTAATTGATTTTTTTTTATATATTTAGTATCAGACTTCGACATGCTTTTCCTACAAAAATTTCCTTAACAAAGCGTTGTGATTTAAGTGCAATCGAAAAATTTTAATTCAACGTAAACGCAATTTGGACACAAAAAAAAAAATTCTCCACCAAAAATTTTAATTTTATATCATATTATCCTACTAGGTAGACTATAAATATTTTATAAAATTAAGTGGAATATTTGCACTACGTTTAACAAGAAGGCATACCTGTGAGCATAACATGGCGTATGAGCAACTTTTGTGATTGCATACTTATTTGAACCAAAAATTCGATTCAAATGAAAGACACCAGGTAACCATTTTCCTTATAAACAAATGCTTTGCATTCTTTTTTTTCCTGTTTTCTTTATTCTGTTTGTAATCAACTCTTATGTGGTTTGCAAGTGCTTGGAGTCCATTTCTGCAAACGCACCCCATGTCGAGTGTATTTTGCAAGCAACAACTGAAGTTGCAATAAATTTCCAGAACATGGACGATAAATACAGAAATTGGAAATGCAAGAATAGAAATGAAATTGCTTAAAGCAATTGCACTGAAGGAGAAGTAAGCAAAAGGGAATTTCATAAGCAAAATATGTTGTGCATTTGCACATTTCTTGAGTGCAACGTTAGCCATTTCATGCTAAAGTGAATTTTTGAAAAAGGAAAAAAAATTAAAAAAAAAAGTTAAAAATATTGTAAAATAATCCTATACAGTTGTAAGTATCTATACAATTATGTTTCTTAGTTGATATTAGAGCAGAAAAATTACAACGATTTGTATTGCTGAAATTGATAAAAGCGAATAGTAATTAAATGGTCTTGAATTTTAAAATGAAGGAAATACAACATATTACGTTTCCAGAAAATTTAAAAAAAAAAACAGTGTCAAAGGTTGAGTGGAAGATCATAATAAATTAAAATATTTTTAAAAATTCCATGCATCAAAATTTGTGAAAAGAACACTCTCTTTCAGAATTTGATTCAAAATCGCTAAACTTCAAAACTTTTTTCAAGAACAACCTACCTGAAAAGTTGATTCAAAAACGAGCTTTTTGAGTTATAAATGTATTAAATTTTCATTCAGATGGGCATATTTGAAACTTTTTTTGAGATATGCCGTTATTAAATCACATTTGGAATAAAATCTTTATTGATAAAAAATGTTGTGCTGTGGCATTCTTCGAAGAAATTCTGAGATATGGATTCCCTACAAAATATTTGAATACAGAACTTTTATATATTTTACTTTATTTTTTAGAACTCTTTTTTTATTTTTCAGAAATTTTTTTTTTATTTTCAAAACTTTTTTTTTATTTTTTAGAATTTTTTTGATTTTTCAAATTTTTTTTTTTATTTTCAATTTATTTTTTAAATTAAAACATTTTTTTAAATATTAGAACTTTTTTTTGTTTATTTTTCATAATTTTTTTTTATTTTTTAGAACTTTTTTTAATTTTTCAGAACTTTTTTTTTATTATTAAAACTTTACTTTATAGAACTTTTTTCGATTTTTGAGAACTTTTTTCGATTTTTCAGAAATTTTTTTTTTATTATTAAAACTTTTTTTTATTTTTTGGAACTTTATTTTAATTTTTAGAACTTTATTTTAATTTTCGGAAATATTTTTTTACTTTTCAATTTTTATTTCTTTAGAACTTTTTTTTATTTTTTAGTACTTTTTTTTAGCGTTCAAAATCTCACAGAATATTATCCAAGAAAAATATGTCTGACCCATTTACCTACAACACTTTAAAGACAAGCACTTGCTGCATTAGCAACTTTTCTATACAAAATAGCGCTTTCGAGAAGTTCACCATCCACACAGCACATTTTTTAGATAAAAAGTTTCGAGCACAAAAACGAAAACTAAATTGTCAGTACTCACTTTTTCACACACATGTGTACACTCACGCTCACAAGCGTAGATACACAAACATGCACTGAAGCAGCTCTACCAACCATCAAAGAATAGTATTTTGGGGTTCAGCTGTTGACAAAAAGCGCCATAAATTTCATGCTACTACTATCACTTTTTTAGTTTAATACTCACACGCTTATTCATGTATGTATGTATGTATATTTAGTTTGTTTGTTTGCTCACAGCTTTTTGCTCTGTGCTTTTTGAAAATGCTTTGCGCTACCTACGCGTGCACTTTTTACTTGGAAATTTAAACAAGAAAGCAATGCGATTTGCTACTAAAATTTATATTAGAGGTCAGCAAGTTTTTGTTTCCACACAGGTTTTATCAAGGTGTGTAGATTTGCTGTTGGTGCTGAGTGGCATGTTGTTAGCGTGTGTTTTTGTTGTTGTTTTACACTTTTTAGTATCTATTTTATATATATTATATTAAGATTAAAATTGGAAAATGTGTTAAAAATTATGTTGAAGCAGATAATCCTGTTTGGTCAGCAACACTTCTATGGTTGTTATTATTGGATTGGGCGGATTTGTTGTTTGTGCTCTTGTTAAAGCAAAAATCTGTTACCTTTAAGCACTTTGTGAGTTAAAGTATGTATGGTATAGGAAAATGTTACGTATACGACATGGTGTCCGAAAAATAAAAATCGCTTGTTTTACGTTTAAAAAGCCTGAAAGTTCTAGAAAAAGCATGATATCTCTTCAATTCATGTACTTAGTTGTTGTTTTTTATTACTTTTGTTTATTTTCTCTTCATTTGTAAGAGAATTTAAACAATTCCTCTGCACTCTTAACCCTCTAACAACCTATAGCACTTATTGTGCTTTGAGTTTGAACTGAAGTAGCATGCTTTTTAATAAAATTAACAGACAACCTTCTTATAAACACCAACTTCATAACATTGCTATTCCAGTCTCGTGCCTATTCAAAGCACTAACACTTGCCAGCGCATATCTCTTTCTTATTCCCACTCAACTCATATCGCGTCTTGCCTATCACTGACCCATAACAAATGCGTTTCATAATTTAATGATATCTTGCAAAATATTAAAGCCTAAGCTACGCTTAAGAAAGTACACAAAAAGTAATAAAAGTGCGTTCAGAATTTATCGCGCAATGTGCTGCTGCCCTGAAGGTAACACAAAACGAGCAAATATTTTACTTGGCGCTCATTTATTTCATATTTATCAGCTTAAAGTATCTGTAAAGTGCACTCATGCTTGCGCTGTTTAATGGGCAGCTCGTTATATCTAGTACGTTTGTGGATTTGCTATGAATTTTCTTTTATTTTTTTTACAATTTTTTAATTCCACAGTCTGTGTTTTTTTGCTTCTTCGTTTTTTCTTTTTTCTCTTTTTGCTTGTTTTAAGTACTTTTTGATTGTGTAGTCTGGCGTGGTAATTTAGTGAACAGAATTTTTGCATACATAATGTGATAATAATACAAAAGAATTTTTTTAAATTTAGGAAATGTCTTTTTTAAAGTTTGACAAAAAAAAAAATTTAAAAATTATATAATTTTTTTAAAATATATTCACACAAAAATCTGCTCTTCGCTATCACCTCAAGGCATTTTCACCTCAATCAACCTTCGATATGCATACTTACTTATTATTGAATTCAAAAATGTATTTCTATTTTGTGCTAGCTTTGTTACTAGCTGTTCTCAATAGCTGGTGCACTTAACTGTTTTGCTTTCTCTTTGCACAAAAACTCAGTTATGGAGGCGCATAAATTTGCAATTAACTAGCACATTTTCTCATGCCAACAACCACAAGCTAGGTAGTCTTTTTTGGCTTGCTTTCCACTTCATTACATTTTTGTTTGTTTGCCTGTCTGCCAACTCCGTCTACACCAATATTTATGTTATTGTTGAATTTTTTTTTCGTGTTTTCCCTATTTCGCTAAACAAAACTCAGCTGTACATACTTCATTCGTTATATAGGCGGAAAGGATACAAAATTCTAAAAAAATTTCAATAAACTATTTGCGCCCACAACAGTCTTTGCCTTAATAAGCACTCAGCACTTAAATTAATGAAAAAATACCAAGTACGCCTAAAAGTATGCTATAAGGTACGATTTGTGTCACAGACTTTGAGTAAAAGGCATTGGTGCGGAAAGAGTTCCGAAACCAACTAAAATTTCCAATATCAGCAAGTACAACAATTCTTTAATATTTAAATTGGACCAACAATTGTATTTTCCAAAATTTATTATTTAATTTCATTAGCGCCTAAAACCATACAGCATTTGGTAGTCTAACCTAATATATAGTACAAACGCATTGCATACACTTAGGCGCATTTTCTCACGTTAACAATTTTTTTTTTTTTTATTTAATAAAATTCTTGAAACTGAAATCTGAACACAGTTTGCAACTTGTTAAGCCAGTAATGTTCAAACTTTTTGCAAGCGAAACGAAATATTAAGCTTCCGAAATTAAATATCAAAAACAAAGCAAAAAGCAAGAAGAGAGAAGCATGAAAAAAGCATTAAGTAGAAAATACTATTAGCTTTCTCTTATCCTTAAGCGTCGAATTTCTCAAAATAAAATGCTTTCATGCCGGCTCAGACACCAAAGTGTTGGTAAAAGTTGAAATGGAGCAGCAAACTGTTGGTCGGTTGGTCGGCTATTGGACTTGCCAGCAGCACGCTTAAGTTAATTGTTGTTATTGCAAGCGATAAGCTGTGTGTAAACAAGCGCAAGGAGCGAGATAAACATTGAAAGTGATTTACTTTTGTGGTTATTGAATGGATTTATTTTTTCAGATTTTTCTCTTTTGTTTTTTTCTGTTTTTTTTTTTTTTTTGTTTTTTGCTTTTAAGTGTACGAGTAACGCTTGTGTTTTGCGGTTATTGGACTGTGGCTTTGGCTTTTACTGAGCGCTGTATTTAGGCGTGCACTCTGTTATATTGGGGTTATTTAAATTTTCTTTTTTTAATTGTGCTGAATGCGCTAATCACTGCTGTGGTTAGGATCGAAATAGTTTTTCTACACTTTATTGAAAAAAGGTTATGGTGGTACTTAAGCTTTACTGAAATAAATAAAATAAAATAAAATAAAATAAAATAAAATAAGATAAAATAAAATAAAATAAGATAAAATAAAATAAAATAAAATAAAATAAAATAAAATAAAATAAAATAAAATAAAATAAAATAAAATAAAATAAATAAAATAAAATAAAATAATAATTCTAAACGAATTAATATTGTCAGTTTTTGGGAAAAATTGATAATTGGAGAAAAATTACAAAGAAAAATCAACAGCGATGGATAGGATTACATGTTTCAGAGTTTCCAGGCTCATCATCAGATCCCTTTTCGGACACTGGGATGCGAACCCGTGTCTGCACCAAAGCCGCTGTTAGAAAACTCTAACACTAAGCTATGATGCCCTGTGACGTCACAATGTATTTGTCTCCACTTCAATTAATTCCCTTTTGTTTTGTTTGTTCTTGCCAACTGTATACACAAAATTTCTTAAGACATGCAGTCTATATGTTATGATGTGTGTTGGTCTTGTTGTTTGTACATATTTACATATGTCCCAAAAACTGACAATATTAATTCGTTTAGAATTATTGTTTACTGGTCTCGAGCTTGCTCATAACTTACAAATTTGAAAATAAAATAAAATAAAATAAAATAAAATAACATAAAATAAAATAACACAAAATAAAATAAAATAAAATAAAATAAAATAAAATAAAATAAAATAAAATAAAATAAAACAAAATAAAATAAAATAAAATAAAATAAAATAAAATAAAATAAAATAAAATAAAATAAAATAAAATAAAATAAAATAAAATAAAATAAAATAAAATAAAATAAAATAAAATAAAATAAAATAAAATAAAATAAAATAAAATAAAATAAAATAAAATAAAATAAAATAAAATAAAATAAAATAAAATAAAATAAAATAAAATAAAATAAAATAAAATAAAATAAAATAAAATAAAATAAAATAAAATAAAATAAAATAAAATAAAATAAAATATAATAAAATATAATAAAATATAATAAAATAAAATATAATAAAATAAAATAAAATAAAATAAAATAAAATAAAATAAAATAAAATAAAATAAAATAAAATAAAATAAAATAAAATAAAATAAAATAAAATAAAATAAAATAAAATAAAATAAAATAAAATAAAATAAAATAAAATAAAATAAAATAAAATAAAATAAAATAAAATAAAATAAAATAAAATAAAATAAAATAAAATAAAATAAAATATAATAAAATATAATAAAATAAAATATAATAAAATAAAATAAAATAAAATAAAATAAAATAAAATAAAATAAAATAAAAATAAAATAAAATAAAATAAAATAAAATAAAATAAAATAAAATAAAATAAAATAAAATAAAATAACATAAAATAAAATAAAATAAAATAAAATAAAATAAAATAAAATAAAATAAAATAAAACAAAATAAAATAAAATAAAATAAAATAAAATAAAATAAAATAAAATAAAATAAAATAAAATAAAATAAAATAAAACAAAATATGAACCAGTGTCTGCACCAAAGCCGCTGTTAGGAAGTTCTAACATCTAAGCTATTATGCCCTGTGACGTCACAATGCATTTATCTCCACTTCAATTAATTCCCTTTTGTTTGTTTGTTCTTGCCAACAGTGTGCACACATTGTTGTTAGACCTTCGGTCATACGAACGAATGCGTGTGCTGGACTTTTTTGTTTGTACATATGTACATATGTATGTACGTAAACCCGTGCTACGGTTCTTAATATTTTGTTGTTGGTTTTTGCGGTCTTTCTTGTTTTACATATTTGTAAGTTTTTGCAAGCTCGAGACACAGAGAAACAATAATTCGTAATGAATTTTAATTGTCAGTTTGAAAATGACAAATGAAATGAAATGAAATGAAATGAAATAAAATAAAAAAGAAATATTTGAAACAAAATAAAGCTTTGCTATTGAATTAAAAGCACTGGCTGGTCTTCAGAAATAATAATTTCACAAATTAAGTATACTCATCAACAAGTGAAGCCATAACATAACTCAATTCCTTGCAGCTAATTTTAACATAAGCCTAAGTAATGCAGTGATTTGATGCTAATCGTCAATGTTCGCCATTCGCGCATCAAAATTCAAATTTAGTAAAAGCCACAAATCAGAAAATGCACAACGCTGCGAGATAAATCACACCATGAGCGAATAGCTAATTATCACCCATGGGCACAAGCAGGCAACACATACATACTTATGAGTGATTCAGTGATGTAGAACACGCTATGTGATGGTGAAGGTTTTAGTACACATAGGCAATGTTTCTATACCCCGCAGTTGAATTAACTAGTCGGATACTAGATTGCCTAGATAGTTCAATTAGGTAAATTTTTATTTTTTTAGTGAACAGTTTTAAAGTCACTGTAGGCGGACAATTAATAAGCTAGTGCAAGCTAGTTCTAAATGAAGTAGTGGTAG
>OX608080.1:102766476-102933976 GCA_951509765.1 Sphenella marginata | reverse complement strand
TAGGAATACCCCACAGTGGGCCAACAACAAGCAAAATCAAGAAAAAAGAGCCACCGAAACATGCACTCACATGTAAATATTTTTAAACAAAACTCATTTAACAAATAATTTTTTTTTTTTGTCCGTACCATTTTGTTTGCTTCTATTTTGTAGTTTGTATTTACCTTTGTGCGATTTTCACATTACATTCTCTTAATTTATGTGTGACGGCTGGTCTTTGTGGGCTCAGTGGGACATTCACTGACAAAAGTCGCTACTCGTTCTGCCACATGCACAGTCAGAGTTGAATTAGGTTAGCACACATTTAGACAATTTTCATATTAACTTGTTTTTTGTTGTTTGTTTAAGCGCACTCAGCAGAACGTAAAAAGAAAAAATTGAAAATAAAAGCAAACTTAATAAATTACTAAGGGAATCAAACTGCGCGACTGGATAAGCGAAGTCTGTGAGAAAATTGTGAAAATGTAGATAATTTAAATGGGACAAGCTTGCTAAGCGAAAAGAAAGGTATTTTTCAATGAAAATATGTGCACATCGGTGCATGCGTGATACTTCAATATGATAAAGTGTTAATTGTACAGTTTAACACGACAGGTGCCAGTGTGTGATAAGAACAAAAATTACCCAAAGGTAATGCTCGTGACCCAATTCTGTAATTCATAGGCGCCAAATACATATATTAAATTTAAATAAAATAGCATAACATAACATAACATAACATAACATAACATAACATAACATAACATAACATAACATAACATAACATAACATAACATAACATAACATAACATAACATAACATAACATAACATAACATAATAAAAATAAATAAAATAAAATTTGGTTTTAATTTTCTGCTAACCTCAACAAAACCAAACAAACCAAGTCACAATCATTTTTCCCACTCACAATCACAGCTGTGTAGCTCTACTCTAATCAATTGATTTGTTAGTGTTTTGTGCAAATGACAGTTTCGACCTAATCACTGCCACCACATATTTAGGCACACTAAAAATCGTATTTCGCCCCCAAAAATAAAGGAAGACCAAGCAAATCAAATAAAACAACCAAATTACACAAGAAAAAAAAAAAAAAAATCAAATTAGATTGCCAAAAATGGGGTCATCAGCGAGGCCAACGAATCATCAGAAATGACAATGGCAACTTGGTAACATTATAAAGGCAGCAATTTGTTTTCGTTGTTGTTGTTGTGCGCTATAAACGGTACATTTCGTAAAAGCAATAGAAATTGAAATTGACAATTAAGTAAACTGACAGACAACAGGCACTGATGCGATAGATAGATAGAGTGTTGCGTGGCATATGGGTGTGTGTGTGTGTGTGTGAGTGAGGACAGTGTTGTTTGGAAATGGATTTCTAATTTGTTGTGATGGTAAAATAAATTTTCATTAGCATGCAAAGCATAAAATGAATATAAAAATAAGTGAGTGAGTAATTTAAAATTGAAAGGAAAAATTTAGTGAACAATATGAAGAAAAAAATTGCTAAAAATTAATAACAAATGTTTAGAATTTTGAGACCAGCTCACAAAGTAGCTTTGAATTTAATTTGCTACAAAATTGAATACTCAGAAGTAATTTTAAAATTTTTTATTTATTTGTTTATTGTAATATCAACCCAATATTGAAAATAATCACCTATTTAAATTTCCAGTAAGGCCATCAAGGCGGTTTCTGACGCGAACCTTCACTTCGCTTGGAAACAATTTTTATTTAAAATTATAAAAAGTATTTTATTCTTCCCTTGAACTCCGTTTTAGGTGGAGACTAAAAATGGGTAATATGGTCCATGCGCTTATTTGGGATTCCACAGTCGAATTTATCAAAATGGAGCTATTTTACTAACATTTTTTTTTTTTTTTTTAATTAGTCGGGAATAAGGGTGATTTTAAATTTAGCATTCACTTCTCAAATGGGAAAAATAGGTTTTACTTTACTATGCAAAATTGCCGCCGTTTCGGATACTTACTTAAAAAACTTTCTTCTTAAATTTATTATTATTTTTTGCTGTCTTTACTTTGTAAAACAAAATTATGTAATTTAAATTTAATTTAAAATTTTAAAAACAAAATAATAACGCATTTATTTTTGAAATTATTTACCAAAAAACTTCCAAACGCTCCATATTTGCCTACCTTACCCTAGACAACAAAGCGTTAAACAAAAAAGTTACTCATACGCCTAGTCCCACCACTGATAATGAGCTCTGCATTCAGTCATTCTCATCAAAGCTTTCGATTGTCATTTCTATGCCACAAATTAGATTTTATATGTTTCATGCTTGAAATCGCTGATTCATTATGCTCAACTAAATCGCATTGTAGCTAGCAATTCAACATTCAACATTCAGCATTTAGTTTCCACACAAAAGCCAACTTGATTGTTGAAGTTAATAGATTTTTAATGAAATGTGCCTTACAAATATAAGCTCCAAGTATACAATAAGCTGTCGCACTATTTGAATACAAATGTCGCTTTGTGTGTGTGATTGTGTCAATGTGATTGTATCAATGTAAGGTTAATCCATTAGAATGGTATCAAGGAAATCGCTGAACTATTTACTATGCGGCAGTAAGCCACTATAACGCCTAGTTGATTGTGTGGCGTAGTAGCGTCTAAGCAACATCACACAAACAATTAGTTGCAAATACATACAATACAGGCGTGTATGTGCGTATGTGTATGTGTATTAAATTGTTACATTACACAAATTAAATAGACGCACAACTACGACAATTAACATAATTCAGGAAATTGTGTATGTTTATTAAGCCCACAGCCTACGAGTATTTGCAGCAAAAGCTTTCAATAAACTAGCTTGGCAACTAAGTCTTCACAACGCCTATTGTGTTAGTGTCACATTAGCATAACGTTTACTTATGTATCCATACGCCCTCGCATAGACTAACTATTAATTAACATACGATTAACTTTCACACACAATTATAGACGAAGAGCGGTGAAAGTTTTTGCTGCTTTAGAAAAAAGAAAAAAGATTTAATTCTTAGTCTAGTAGTCTCTAGCGCATATGGGTCTAGTTGTGGAACTGGTGCTAAAATTTACTTCAGGTAAACAGAAGCCATGATGAGATTTCTTGACGAGATTAAAAATCGACCTCAACATATATTGAGATTGTCTTGAACTTCATCAGGACTCGAAATAAAATAAAATAAGATAAAATAAAATAAAATGAAATAAAATAAAATAAAATAAAATAAAATAAAATAAAATAAAATAAAATAAAATAAAATAAAATAAAATAAAATAAAATAAAATAAAATAAAATAAAATAAAATAAAATAAAATAAAATAAAATAAAATAAAATAAAATAAAATGAAATGAAATGAAATGAAATGAAATATTTGAATTTTTTGAATTTGAATTTGAATTTATTTAAGCAATTAGTACATTAAGATAATAAATGAAATGAAATGAAATAAAATAAAATAAAATAAAATAAGATGAAATAAACTTAAATTAAATTAAATTAAATAAAACAATGTTGCGTCTCAAAGATTCCTTTCAGCGATATTGGAACTTCAGGGAGTATCGCTCAGTCTATGATCTCACAAAATAAAAATTTTGTTTACTTCAAGCTCTTTTCTTCTTCGCAGGCTAGTCGAAGATAAGTTCCACTGAAGCTTATTTTTAATGAAAAATTAATTAAATTTAATATTAAAAAACTCATCAAATTTGTCTGCTTAATATCTACAAAATTTCAAATATAATAAATCAAAACATAATTTAACCCTAATCAATAAACTTTTTATGCACCATTAAGCATTATTCTGTTATCTAACTCCACTACTACTTCGCATTTTTTATCTACTTACAGAATTCATACATAGTTCCGTGCGTTATATAGAAATGTCACGCACACATTTACAAAGTGTCGACGATGAAACATTTCAGGGATTGAGACTGAAGACACTGAAATTGATTGATAATGAATTGCAGGATATATCCGAACGTAGCTTCAGGTGAGTGTAGATACATAGAAGTATATTAGAGGTGGAAGTTTTTTTGAATGAAAAACTTTCGGGATTTTTGAATAAATAATCTTAGAATACCGGAAGTACGGTATTGGTAACGGGATATGAAAAGCCACTTTTCCCAACGAAAAAGAGATAGCAAAATTTGATCAAATTGCTGTTTGAACTTAAAATAAAAAAAAAAAAAAAAAAAAAAAAATTTTTCCCGTTCAATTCAACAAAAACTTTTAATAATTAATAATTTTATGGTTGGTTTTTGCGGTCTTTCTTGTTTTTACATATTTGTAAGTTTTGCAAGCTCGAGACACAGAGAAACAATAATTCGTAATGAATTTAATTGTCAGTTTTTTAGGAAAAATTGATAACTGGAGAAACAATGTAAAAAAAAAAAAAAAAAAAAAAAAATTATTATTTTAAAAATTTTATTATTATAAAAGTTGAAAATAATAACTTAAAAATGTCTCTAATTATAAAAGTCAAAAATTTTATTACCAATCCCGAATATGCCGATTTCCGTTATCCCACTTTTACCATCCCTAACAAGCACAAATAAGCACGTACATTTAACGAGCTATTGCAGCTGCGTATATATGCCAACAACAACAGCAATTTCACTTGAAATCAATGAAATATTTATTTGATATCATCAATCGTACATGACTTGGGTTAAGAGATAAATTTTGTTAGAGTTAAAAGAAGAAGAACTAGAAGAAGAAGAACAAGAATTGATATCACATAGAACGCAAGGGAATGCATGATGATGCATACAAATGTAACTTGCACTTACGGTTAGACACACATGATAATTAATATATCTAACGATGAATTAGTTTTGCCGGTATTGCAATTTAATTAAAACGACTTCCAATACGTTCATTATCTAATGCTCGCACTTGTTCGAGAGGATTTTTTCATTTTGTGGTTAGTTGGGGAAGTGTGGTGCGCCATGCATGGAAAATTAATAAGAAATGTTTCGACTGAATAATGAGAAATTCAATAAAGCAATATTACGCTCATGAAATGATATACAGATGTATGTATGCATGTATGTGTATGTAGCTGATTGCCTCTGATTGCTTCGCAAAACAAATTCTTCTTGATTCAACTAATGAACAATTCATTGCTTTAAAAGTGCATATTTGTAGAGGAAATGTATTTTATGTATATATTTTATTTATAAATATCGAATGCTAGTGAGATGATAAGAAGGAACACAAAAATATCGATAACGAAGACAAATAATTGATATAAATAATTATCGATTATTCATTCGAAATGCTACTGAGATTATTAGTATGATAAAAAAAAATCGATACTTGAAGCAAAATATATCGATAATGAAAAGAAATAGTCGATTAACGTATATTGGCTTCAAACCTGAGCATAACAACAGCTTTGGGAAAAACTATCGCATATAAAATATTTTTTCAAATAAATACATAATTATCGATAACCGTTTATGGCCACAAAAAATCGGTTTGTCGATGTAGAATGCGATTGATTATCATGTCAATTCCACCTCAAGCTCCATATTTATACACATTCGGTCTGTTATCGATATCGATGTTATGACTATTGGTACCTTCTAGCAGAAATAAAAAAATGTTGCCATATCCGATATTAAATAAATAAAGAAATAACTCATTAAAGAAGATCTAAGTAGGTGCCGGATTATACCGGTTTGGATTTCGAAACTTTCTAACGTTAATTTCTAGATGCTTTCGGGTAATTTCAGGAATGGTTTTCATGTCTCTTTTGCGTCTTTTTGGGAATCACTTCAGTTTCGCTTTCGGGACTTTTTTTTGAAATTTCCGGTGTTCTTCGGTATTACTTGGAAGCGATTACAGCATAATTTCGTGATTTTTTTTTCGTTATATTTTCGGGATCATTTATAATTTCTTTCGGGACTTTTTTCGATTCACTTCAAGATACATTTTTTTTATGTTTTACTAAACTTTTTCTTTAAATTAAAAGGTATTCAGGATTTGATTTTATAGCTTTTTTTTGATATGTTTAAAGTTTTTTTGCAGGATTTGATAGTGAGTTCTAACATTTTCCATCCTGCACTTGTGAATTTGTTTCAATTAATCGATTGTTACAAATAATTGCAGAATTTGGCTTATGTTATCGATTTTTGTTTATAAAAAATAGTTTTTATTAGAATAATGTTTAAATCGATAATTATTATTCACCTTTTTTTATTGCTTTTATAAATGTGCAATCTTTTTTTATATCGGTAGAAGCTAGAGACTTTCAATTTGGTATATTTCCTTTACACGTCTAGATAATTATGGATTTAAATGAATTGCCTGAAGTAATAATCGGAGTTTGCACACTTCATCGATTGAAAATAGTTGAGAAATTTGCGCAAAATATTTTTTTTACAAGCAGTTGACATTACAAAACTCGATATCGATTGCATATTTCAAAAAAAAAAGCAAAATATAATTTAATCGATAAATTTTTAAAAATGCTTTTTGTTTTTTCTCGTTGCAATTGTTTTGTGTTTATTTATTCACTCCCACTTTTAACTATTTTTCTTAATTTTTTTTTTGCATTTCTAAATTTAAAAAAATTTTTTTTTTTTTTTTGAATTTGAAAAATTCAGTTTTTCGAGTCATCCACCATGCTGTTTTTTAGACTTTTTTGTGATTTATAGTCTTTACAAAAACTCCACGAACATGCTAATAGTCATTTAGTTTTTATGTCTCTAAATCATAATTTGAATAAGGGTGGTCATAAAAAAAAAACCGTTGCCAGTCTCTCCTTTAACTGCCAAGCAATTGCGCAGAGTAAAAACCTTATTTCAATCCAAACTCACTTCACCTTACAATGCAGCAAAGCAGATTTCTATCGAAACAAAAATGTTTCAAAACAGAATTGTTTCCACGAAAAATGTCTATCAAATTGCAGAATTAAATTTCGCATGATTGCGGCGCAATACAACACACAGTCAGCCACAACACACTCAACGGCACACAAGTGCGCTCACAAACACACACCAAAATATTTTCATTTCGTTGACAGTTGCAGTGAATAGCCTGCAGTGCAGCTTTGTTTTTATGACAAGCTATCAGTTGATTATGGTAAAGCACGTCCAGCAATTGTTGTATATTAAGGCTACCACACGCTCTTCACCAGCTAACGTCGCTCGCCCGGCACACTGTCGCAACAGTCAACGGCTCTCTACTATTGATGAGCATGAAAGCCGTTGCTGACCTAATAAAGCAGTGACCGCTGATGCGTACATACAACTTATTTTTATCTATCTCACAGTCAAATATGTAGGCCTGTGTGTGTGTGTGTGTGTATGTGTGTAACACAATAAACAGCGCCATAAACGCAGCCACCAAAGTGATTCCATGCTTATTGCCTGCCCGCAATCTCATTACTGTTCGTTTGACAAATGACAAATAAAGTCGCCTCATTGTTGTGTGTGCTATACGGATATATCGTAGCCTAATTGTAGGCAACATCAAATCCATAAAATCTGTCAGTATAGCTGCAGGCGCTTTTCAATTCGTTTTGTATATGAAAGGAATGGCGATATACAGGGTGCGTGGAACATATTGTTTAAAATTGAAAAGAGTGTTTCCTTTTGTATTGTTTCTCCGAAAACTTTATTAATTAGTTTTCTAGCAAACGAGATGAATACAGCAAAACTTTCGCTTTAAAGCGCCTAAAAGTATGTGATGGTGGCGCGCAATCGAGGATTTTTTGCATTTCCTACAAATTTTTGTTTGTTAAGTTTATTATTAAAAGGACTACAATCCAGCAAAAAGAATTTAAAATATTAAAATAAAATAAAAAAATCTGTTATTTTATTTTCTTTTTTAGTTGTTTTTGTCTTTTTCAAAAAACAGTTAAAAAAAAATTAATTGAGCAAAATAAATATATAGAAAAAATAAACCAACAAAATTTTCAAAAATATAAAAATTTCTGACTTTTCATTTGCTGATTTTTCTTTGTTTTAAGGTTTTTTTTTGCCTTTTTAAAAAAACTGTTAGCAAAAATTAATTAATCAAAATAAATAAAAAAATAAAGCAACGAAATTTTCAAAAATATTGAAATTTCTGATTTTTAATTTCTTTTTTAGTTATTTTTTTTGCCTTTTTTAAAAAACTGTAAAACAAAATTTATTGAGTAAAAGAAATAAAAAAAATAAACCAACAAAATTTGCAAAAATATTAAAATTTTTAAAAACTTCTATTTGCTTACATTTAATTTCCTTTGCCTTGCTTTTTTACATAATTTTTATTCTTTTATTAATATAATATTCTTAAAAAAAAATTTTTAAAAAATGCTAAATACAAAAATTTCAAAAATACGTATTTAAATTTGTTCAAATATCTGTTTTTTCTTTTATTTTTTAAGTTATCGCTATTACTCAACAAAATAGGATAAAACAAAAATAAACAAAAAATATCTAAAACAATTGTCAATATAAAATTCGGAAAAATTTCTGCTTTTTAATTTTTTCAAGTTTTTTTTTGCCTTTTCCAAAAATCTTATTTGATTTAATTCAATTGCAAAATGAATTTAAAAAAATAAACGAACAAAATTTTTAAAAACATAAAATTTTTGAAAACTTCTCTTGGCTCACATTTAATTTCTGTAGCCATGCTTTTTTATATGGGGTTTTTTTTTTAACCTTTCAATATTATTGAAAAAATTTTAGTAAAAAATAATAAATAAAAAACTTTCTAAAATATTAGATAACATTTGTGGAAATTTCTGATTTTTCAAATTTAATTTTTATCTCTTTGATATTTTTCAAGAAGTTTCTTTTATTTTCTAAGCTATCGCGTTTAGTTAAAAAAAATTCACGTAAAAAAAAATTAACAAAAAATAAATAAAAAACTATTTAAAATATTAATTAAATTGGGAAAATTTTTGATTTTTAATTTTTTTTAGTTTTTTTTTTGCTATTTCAAACAACTTGCGTTATTTTTTTAAATTAGATATCACGATTGTTAAAAAAAATTAATTAAGCAAAATAAACCAACAAAATTTTCAGCGATACTAATATTATTTTTCTAGCCTTGCTTTTTTTACAAAACTTTTAGTTTATATACTCTATAAATATAAAGAAAAAAAAAAATTTTATAAAAAACAATAAATAAAGACATATCAAAAATATTTTCAAATTCAAATCTCTTTGATATTTTTATACAAGTTTCGAAAATTTCTCATTTTTCATATTTCACATTTTGGTTCTTTTTTTAAATAATTTCTGTTACTATCGCGTTTAATAAAAAATTTCAATAACATCAAAAACAAATCAAAAATATATAACAAAAATTTAAATATTAAAATTGGAAAAATTTCTTATTTTTCATTTTTCACATTACGTCGTGTTGTTTTTTTTTTAATTTGTTATACATAATATATAAAAAATTAATTTTTTCTTTTGTTAATATTGAGGCACCGTTTATCCTTCTCTTTCACCAAATATCATGTGGTCAGTCTTTCTAGTGGGCCCTTTGTGTTTATAAAGCAACCAATGCAGAACTATGTAGCTAATCCTAAATTTGACACTTTGCTAATACCGTGAGTTAACTTCTCTATAAAAGGTTGTTTAAAAATCAAACTAGATCGGTCAAAAGTTAAAAAGTGCATCTATCTGAATGAATAAAATCGATAAATATCGAAAAAAAAAAATTAAATTGAAATTCCTCCAGACTTGACAGTCACCAAACTACTGACGGCTCACCAACGGCCTGAGTCGCAAATAAACGAAACCTTCAACTAAAATTTAATTTCCCACAGGGTTAAAAGCCAAACTCACTGCGCTGCCATATATGTACATACGAGTATATATTGTAGCCAGCACTTTTCCGTTCATTGTTGTATCCTTCTTGTAGCTACTAAATACATACAACTACATTTGACATACTTGTACAATACTAAGCCAAACGCGCTCTCCATTTCTCCAAACCATTCATAGAACGACGCCCGCATGGCATTGTCATTGTCGGATGTGTTTTATGAGGCATAGCAAAAGCGCGCGGAAAGCAGAAATGTGATGCACAAACAGAGTCATACACGTTGAACACACATGCACACACACATACAAAGAAAAGCAATATACACAAACACACACATACACAAAGCTAGCTGTGCCGTGGATCGCGAGCTTGTCAGTTTAGCGCGCAATTGCACCCAAAGTGCAGTGACATGACGCACAGCAGCTATTTGAACTTCCGCGTTGTGCTGTGCTGTGCTGTGCAGCGTTGCATTGAAATAACGGAAAATCATTTTGCTGATGAAGCGCGCAAAACACGCACACACACACACATATACATACATGCAAACGCACAAACCACTACAAAATGTAATGATAAACGTAATCATTATGTTTGATGATAATGTTGATAGCGCTGATAATATTAATAATATTAATGATAATTACAACAATAATGTAGAGGTAGAGCGCTTACATTAGTTTCATAACGATTGCTGTTATTGCTCTGACTTTTTGTTATTGTTATTGTTTTTGTTTTTTTTTATTATTGTTGGCAACATTTATTGGTTGCTGTTGTTGTTGTTATGATTATTAGCATTTCGCTTACTTTTATTATTGTTGTTTTTTTATTTTTGTATGCTGCCAATATACTTGGCTATTCATATATTGAAAATCATGTTTAGAAAGCAGCATGTGTATATGTATGTGTGCATCTGTGCCTTTTCATAATGAGTCATAGATATGTATTAGTCGCCTACTAAAACGACATTTGCGCTTTTCCGCTTTATTAGCCATGCACTCAATTGCAAAAACAACAAAGTACCATGAAGTGTGTTTCACTAGAAAAAGTGTTTGTCTAACACTCGATGGCAGGGTATTGATTTTATGAAAGGGTGCTCATTAGGTTATACTTAAACATGTAGGAATATTGCTCTCGGTCTCTGACATGACATGCAACTCCCCGCAGCATTTAAAGGAAGATATTACTGGGACTTTTAATTTTCTCTTTAATACAAGGCCAACGATTTACATCCTGAAAATGTGAATAAAAAGGGTAATCCCGTGCCACCCGAAGTAGTTTCTAAAGATGACTAAACCGATGACAGCATTAAAATGCACTTCGAAAAAAAAAGAAATTTCAAATAAAAAATTATTCATCACTTATAAAATTTTGAGAGACATTTTGAAGATCATTTAAGGATATTTCTGTGATGATTTTCGAACAATTTTGGGATCATTTCGGGACATTTTTGGAATAATTTTGGGATCATTTTGGGATAATTTTAGGACATTTTTGGAATCATTTTGATATCATTTTAGGACATTTTTGGGATCATTTTGGAACAATTTTGAGATCATTTTAAAACATTTTTGGAATAATTTTGGGATCATTTTAGGACTTTTTTGGGATTATTTTAGGATATATTTGGGATTATTTTAAGATATTTTTTGGATCATTTTGAGAAATTTTTTGGGATCATTTTGATTTGCCTGTTGTAAGATCCGAATTTGATAAAAATAGCATATATTATGAGGGAATAAAGGCATATAATGAGCTACCAAATGAGATAAAAGACTGCAATAATATTACCAATTTTAAAAAATTACTATTTAATTATTGTAAGACTCTACCTTTTAGATAATGTCATTGTGATACTAAAGATATAATCTAAGTCAAAAAGACTGTAATAAATAAATAAATAAATAAATAAATAAATTTTGGGAAGTGAGTCTAAATAAGTTGCGAAATGGTCCCGAAGTGATTCTGAAACAGTCCCGAAATGATCCCACAACAGTCCCGAAATGATCCCAAAACAGTTCCAAAATGATTCCAAAAATGTCCCAAAATGATGCCAAGAATGTCCAAAAAAAATCCCAGAATCATCATAAAATACACACGAGCTACACAATGCTTACTTGGGTATAATTTTCCGGGATCTCGAGATAATTATTTTTAATTTTTAAATAACGGATTAAAAATGAAGTCTTATGGTTATTCACAAATTCCATAAATAAAAATAAAATGTTATTCATTCCTTTGATTTTTTTTAATAAAAAATAACCGGTCACTCATCAATCAAATTTTCTAATAATGCCAATCCCTAAAGCACCTCTTTAAACAAACCGAAAATGAGGAAGACAATTCATGTTTCATACCTTACCCAACTCAAAGACTATATCCTGACATCTTGTCATGCGATTAATAAAAAACTCTTCAAAAGACCTCTAACAGCTGCTTTCCCTATTTAATGTCATAATTGACCATATTTAGTAAACAACAAAGAGCAGCAACAATTAGTAATAACAACAAAGTAGCTAAAATGAATTTTACCATCAAAGTTGTGACAATTATTTTAGTGTTGTCATTCGAAGTTACAAATACTCACATATATCGCACATATAAATGGACCAAGAGAAAGGCTAATGCTCTACGGAATAGCTCAGATCTGCGTAGATATGAGAGAAAGATATAGACATTTAATGTTCTTATGTAACATATGTAGAACGCGCACTAAAATAGTAATTATTGCGATAAAAATTAAGTGTTGTTGCAATAGGAAACTTTCTAATGTATGTATATATGTACAATAGACTGGAACAAAAAAAAACCAATTTTTTTTTACTTTGTTGGCTTGGTAGCAAAATTAGTTTGGTCGCAAGTCTGAGGAGTAATATGAAGGGCTTGAAGTTTGACGGTTTCTTTTTTAATTTTTTCTTTCTTTTTTTTTTCAAAAATGCATTCAATATAATTTAGTAAAATTTAAATAAGTTCTTCATATGCAATTTTGTATAATTTTAAATTATTGTCTCATAAAGTTCAAAACTCAATTCTGTTAAAAATTTCGTTGATTTTCCGGCATATTTTACGCCCACACAAACTAAATAATTATAAAACGCCCATTTGTAAGAAACTTCCAAACACTTTGTAAAACAAAAAATTGCAAAAATCAACGAAAAATTTTAGTGTGCTCTGACTTGCAGTTTGTGAGACTAGAACTTGATTGGCCATAAAACGGCATGTATATTAATCATTTTGTAATTTTCGTTGGAAGCAATCATTATATTGTGAAAGTTTTCGACATTGGTATTCATTTCTAGTTTTGTATTAGAGATAGTCTCAATATCAGCATTGATTTCAGATGCTTTTCATAAACTCAATTATGCTCACACCATTTTTTGTAATTCCTTTACATCCTAATATTTTTTAATCCTTTTTATTTCCTACGTTTACTCTAGTTAATATGAACATTTTTATCTCTGTACTTTTTCTTGTTCAATTTCTCTTACCATTCTCATGCTATTAGTATTCTATACCCATTTGTATTCCTTTTTATTTTCGTTTTCTATTCTATTATTATTCCTATAGCTATTGAGCCTATGTTTCTTTCCGTAAATATTTTCATAGCAAACTTTTATTCTATTTGTTATTCCATTCCTTATGTTTAATTTATTTTACCATACTAAGATTATAAGTATTCTATACCTATTTCTGTTCCTATTTTGATTCCTATTTTTGTTCCTTTCCTTTGCCTATTATTATTCTTATAGCTTTGGTTTCTTTATTTCTTTCCTTGTCAATTTTCGTAGGAAATTATTATTATCTTTTCTATTACGTTTTCTGTATTTTTACTCTTAACTGATTTTTATTGACTCTCCCATTCCTCTTCTTTTTTATTTATTCTCACTTTCTTATGTTTCGCATTTTCTTTATTAGTCCTTTACGACTTCTCTTTTATTTTCTCGATTCCTATTTTAATAATATTTCCACTTGTACTTTTTTCCTGTCAGTATTCGTAATCTTCCCCTATGAACTCGTATACTACTTTTCTCTTTATATTTCTAAAAATATTTCTACTAATTTTTTCCTGTAGTTTCCTTACAATTTCTATTCCTAGTATCTCTACTGTTTCTTTTCCTACTTATTCTTCTTATTTTTTGTTTGTTTACTTTTCTTTCTCTCTCATTCTAAACCCGATATTTCGTCCTTTAACTATTGCTGTTGGGATTCCTACTCTTATTTCTCTTTTTTTATTCATATTCCTTTACCTTTCAATATTAAAATTTATCCAAAAACCTTTTACTTCTTTTTCTGTTTTAGCTTAGTGTTCTTGCTCTTCTTCGGCCTGCATAATCGAAATGTATCTCAATCTCAATCCCAGTCTCCATCTCAATCTAAACCGAAAAATCAATCTCAATTCCCATCTCCACAAAAATCTCTATCTTAAGGCCAATCTCTGTTCTAGATTAAAGTACGCCTTTCTCTATACAATACTAACCCAATAGTTTACTAGCTCTTCTAAATATGTCATGAATTCTGCTCAACTCCTTCAAAAAGTTCCATTACTAAAAATGTTTCAAAACATGTCATTACACCTAACCTACTTCCACCACTGCACATATCCAATCACATACATACATACATATAGACACTTGCACATTTCCAACTTTGTTGCAACTCACTTTTAAGTACTTACCTAAATGTTACGAAAAGTAGTGCAGCTGCTCGTGTTCGTACTCGTTTTTTGTGTGTAATCTGAAGTCACTTAAAAAAGCAAAAACGCAACTGCTGACACAATTTTGCTAAAATGTTAAAAGTGTTGTGTTAAGCCGTTTTCTACGGTGTCCACAAAAACTTGCATAGTCAACGTTTTTACATACATAAATATGTAAAGTAAAGTGTAACAGTTGAAAATATAGCACATTTGCCATTTTAGCATTTTTTTTTTTGTGCTCTTCACAAACTCTCTGCATAGATATTTCTTTGTTGGTCATGGTTTAAAAAAAGAAAAGTTTCAAATTTGTGCACATTCACATGATAAATTCAACATAAAAAGGTGCAAAAAAAATTTATAAAAAAATTCTAAAATTTATTAAAGTAAAGTACACAAAATGCAACTCAGTGATGTGTGTCATCAAATATTTTTTTAGCACAAAGGCAGATATGATCTTAAATGTGAGTAGGTTACTTATACGCAGTGGCGGTCGTGGTTGAGTGGCGTGCGTGTGCTTTGGTGTAAGCACTTTAAAATACGAGAAACTCATATTTGAATTTTTTTAGAAGTAGTCGAGGGGTGATGTGGATAATTTTCGTTGGGAAATATTTGTAAATGCTGAATAATCTGTCGCATTTACTGCTCATATTATTGACAAAATTCAGCTTCCAGCTGAAAAAAATATTCTAGCGGCCTGCAGAAAGATAGCGAATCATTTTTAAAATTATTCCATTAAATTTATTTTCATAAAAATTATTAACAAATAGTTATTTAGATATTAAATAAAGAAATAAATAATAAACAATAAGCAATAAATAAAAAATAATAAATAATAAATAATAAATTACAAATAATAAATAATAAATAATAAATAACAAATAATAATTAGTAATTAATAAAAAATAAATAAGAAATACTAAATAATAAATCATAAATAATAACTAAAAAAAAATAAAAAAACAAAAAATAATTAATAAATAATAAATTATAAATAACAAATAACAAATAATAATTAATAAATAATAAAAAATAAATGAGAAATAAGAAATCATAATATAATAAATAATAAGTAGGAATTAGTAAATGAGAAATAATAAATAATAATTAATATAATAATAGATAATAAATAATAAATAACAAATAATAAATGATAAATAACAAATAATAATTAATAAATAATAAATCATAAATAATAAATAATAAAAAATAATTTATAAATAATAAAAAATAAATAATAAATAATAAATGATAAATAAAAAATAACAAATAATAATTAGTAATTAATAAAAAATAAATAAGAAATACTAAATAATAAATCATAAATAATAACTAAAAAAAAATAAAAAAACAAAAAATAATTAATAAATAATAAATTATAAATAACAAATAACAAATAATAATTAATAAATAATAAAAAATAAATGAGAAATAAGAAATCATAATATAATAAATAATAAGTAGGAATTAGTAAATGAGAAATAATAAATAATAATTAATATAATAATAGATAATAAATAATAAATAACAAATAATAAATGATAAATAACAAATAATAATTAATAAATAATAAAAAATAAATAAGAAATAATAAATCATAAAATAATAAATAATAAATAA
Organism: Sphenella marginata; assembly: GCA_951509765.1. NCBI lineage: Eukaryota > Metazoa > Arthropoda > Insecta > Diptera > Tephritidae > Sphenella > Sphenella marginata. The sequence goes on along the minus strand of OX608080.1, from coordinate 102,917,889 downwards.
GAATTAGTAAATAATAAATGAGAAATAATAAATAATAATCCATAAATAATAAATAATAAATAATAAATAATAAATAATAGATAATAAATAATAAATAATAAATCATAAATAATAAATAATAAATAATAAATAATAAATGAGAAATAATAAATGAGAAATAATAAATAATAAATAATAAATAATATAATAATAGATAATAAATAATAAATAATAAATAATAAATAATAAATAATAAATAATAAATAATAAATAATAAATAATAAATAATAAATAATAACTAATAACTAATAAATAATAAATAATAAAAATACATAATATATATAATAACTAAATAGTTATAAACAATAAATAATAAATAAAAAATTAGAAATAATAAGTAATAAATAATAGATATCAGATAATTCATAAATATGAAATATTAATTAATAAATTTAAATAAATAAATACAATTTAAAAATTTTGTTTTAACAAAAGTGTAGTGCACTGTAAATTAGTACAACATTTTTGAAACTCAATCTTAAAAAGTGTTTCCAGAAAGTTAGTTTTTCAATTATTCCCTGAGATTTACAGGCTTTCCACTAACCCAGTGAATTGCAATGAGGTTTTATCAAAAGCTCAAACAGTATTGAATTTTCATTAAATACTTAATTAAAACTTTTCCACTACTCAAATTATTCAATTAAATTATTTGTTCAATAGATGATAGATAAATGGCAATAATGTGCGATATCTCAACTACTTAATATTTCAAATAACCACATTTATTGTGTTGAATAATTTGTTCGTGGTCTTTTTATAGTATGTATGTATGTATGTATATATGTTTGCACTGATCTAAATAGCATTAGCTGCATTTCAATTTTAATCAAATTCAATTGTGAACCAAAAAAAAAAGTGAGCAATGTTTGCTGTTCAATTCGAGTTTTGGCATTTATGGTCGTGTCATCAAGTGTTAGATAAAGTGCACTTAGATTTTCTAAATTAAATTTCAAACATGTGTACAGTAGCGAGTAAAACCATGAGCGCAAGAAGATTTTAATAAATAATTTTTTTGACTCTATTGCAAATATTCCAAAATTGAAGCAAAGTTTCTAACAAATTGCAATCATTTTGCGCATCACTGTACCTATATTTTGTATGTGCTTTATAGTTTCGTATATCAATCGCAAAAAAAGCTTTCAATTTCCGTAAATTTCATAAACGAACACTTAATAACCGATTTGCGCGAACAACATAAACCTGATTAAATTTGTTTTTGTTTTTTCTTTTTTATTGCAGCACAATGACACATTCGCTTATGACATTGGATATATCGGGCAATAAAATGCAGCATATACCGCTAGAGGCGTTGCAAAAATTGCACTCGCTGACAAGGCTGGTAGCTCAAAGGTGAGTGTGGTTGATTCAAAAAAAAAAAAATGTATGCAAGAAAAAATTTATTATTTCCTTATTTACTTTTCATAAGCTTTACAAAAGAATATAATGAAATTTTTTTTTTTTGGAAAATTTTTTTTTTCTGTAAAATATTTTTTACCATTATTAAAGAATTAAAGCATAATTTATAAATGTCAATGCTTGAAATAAACTATTTTTTTCATCTCATTTATGGCGATTATTCTTAGAACAAGCTTTGAGTCTACTTTTATGGCCACCACTGTATACAGTGGGTACTAAATACTTCCCTGCTTTAAAAGCATCTTCAAATTTTTATTGAGATATCTATCAATATAATGCGAAATATTTCATTCAATTCTATGTAGCAGTTTCTCAGTGATGGGCGTACACACGTATAAACAGACAGACAAAAATTATTTAAAAAATGTTTGCCTTCCGTTTTCATATGAATTGAATTTTTTTTTTAAATATGAAGTGTATATTAAGAGGTCTGCCCCTACTTTTTTAATGTTTGCGATTTTTCGAGGTTTTTATTTTTTTAATTTTTATACCCAGTTGTGCTAAGCGCTTACCGTATTAAAATACTTACTTTAATTAAATGTGGGTTGTAATAGCATCAGCAAAACGCAGTGTGCAAATTATTAAAATTTCCTACAAAACATTTGTCCGGCAACTGGGTATATAATTTTTTTTTTTACTTCATTCATTCTTTTTGTATTTTTTCCTGTTATTAATTTTTAAATTTTTGTTTGCCAACTACTCAATTGAGACCCTCTAATTTCTCTCATTTTCTCACTCTTTCTCGCTCTCACTTTGCTCAAAAAGAAATCACATCACAACGCTGGAAGGCAACTGGGAAGCGCTTTTCGATACATTGCGCTCACTACACCTCTCCGGCAATGACATCACCGAAGTATCGCCCTTCACCACACATGAGAATGCTAATGGCGCGAACGGCATTGGTAGCAGTCATCCTTCTAGCTTAGCGGCAATTACGCGTCACGATGAGCTCGCAACAACAAAAAGTGGGCACAGCAACTCATTAAGTACGCTCAGCGGACTAAGTGGGAGCACCAGTAATCACATAGCACCCACCAAACCATTTAGTCGCCTACAAAAACTGTTATGGTTAGATCTCTCCAATAATCGTATTTATCACATAGCGCCCAACTTCCTGCCACGCTCGCTAGTCACAATCGATCTATCGAGTAATCTGCTCAGCGTATTTCCACAACAACTCTTCGAGCATTTGCATGGACTACGCATCGTGTCGTTACGCGACAACTTACTGCGCAGCGTACAAACGAAAGAGTTGCGTTTAGTGCGCATGCGTTTGGAGAAACTTGATTTGGGTATGAATTTGATAGAGACGCTGGAATCTGATTGGTTTCAGAACAATTACTCAGATGTCCATGTGCGCGCGCTCAATTTAGAGAAGAATTACATCCGCCAGCTGCCACCAACCGCATTCAAAGGTACGGGCATTGTGCATTTAGTGTTGGCGTTTAATGCCATCGAGCGCATTCACGTGAACGCTTTTGATGGTATTACGGAGTCATTGGAGTATTTGGATTTGGAGCGCAATGATTTGAGCGCAGTGCCTGGTGCCATCAGCACGCTGCACAAGCTGAAATATTTATATCTCGCCTCGAATAATATACACCATCTCACGAATTTGCCAGAGAACACAGAGAATTTGCGCGTACTCAGCTTGAGTGGGAATAACTTTACGATGATTCCGGTGTTGGCGTTGCGTAATTACACACAGCTCTCTTACCTCAATATGGGCTATAATCTCATTGCAGACATACCCGAGGGCATTTTCGCATTGGATGGCTGGGGCGCGAACTTACAAACAATATTGCTGCGTAATAACAAAATCACACACTTGCACTTGGGCTCATTTTATGGTTTAGAGCAAATACAAGAGATTAGCTTGAGCTTCAATGATATTAACATACATCATCCGATGGTTTTTGAGAATGTGTCGCGTACGCTGAAAATACTTGAACTCTCATTTGCGGTATTTCCAGCGCGCAGTTTAGAATCCATTGATCCGCTTGATGCGCTCTTGCCGCTCTCACAGCTAATGTGGCTCGGTTTGGACAATAACAATTTGAAAGCGCTCTCGAATGAGTCATTCTCGTATATGCGCGAATTGAGCTACATCAATTTGGCTTTCAATCAGCTGAAGCAACTGCCACATGGGCTCTTCCTACCCGATGTGCATAGCCATTTGGTGGAGATTGATCTCTCATACAATTCGCTCGATTTCATAGCGCGCAATACCTTCTTCAGTTTAGGTGATCTGCAGACGCTCAACTTACAATCGAATAAGCTGAAGCTGCTGGAGAAGCACGCTTTCTACAATTTAGAGTTTCTGCGCTACATCGACTTGTCCTACAATCAGCTAGCGAATATCTCGCATGGCGCATTCACGATTTTACCCAATCTCGCTGCCTTGGATTTGATGCATAACAACTTGTGCGTGCTCTCGCTGAAAATATTTCATTTCGTCTCGAATACAAGCACGCCGCTGCGACTCAATGTCACCTACAATCAAATTGCGCACTTTGAGGATGAGCTCAGCTCGTATATGTATATCTACAATCTCGACATTAGCCACAATGCGATCAGCAAGCCGGATAGTTTTGCGAATCTTGCCAATACGCTGCGCTTCCTCAATCTCGCACATAACGCTATTGGGCCGCTAGCGAATCACGCTTTCGGTGATTTGGAATTTCTTGAAATACTCAATCTGGCGCACAACAATATCACCTCTTTGCGTCGTCGCAGTTTTCAGGGTTTGAATAGCCTACAAGAGCTCGATCTCTGCTACAATGCGCTCGAACAGTTGCAAGTGGAGCAGTTTTCAAATTTACGCAAGCTGCGCATACTGCGCGTGCGTGGTAATCGTCTGCGCGCACTACCGCGTGAAGTCTTCATGAATACGCGCCTCGAGTATTTGGATATCTCAGAGAATCAACTATCTGTGTGGCCTGTGCCGGCCTTCTCTGATGTTGGCTTCACTTTGCGCAGCATACAAATGACACAGAATGCGCTCGAGTATCTCGACTCAAGCATGTTTGTGAATTCACAGTTCCTTTACGATATCAACTTGGCGTGCAATCGCATTACAGTGTTGCCAGACAACACATTCACATTCCTTAATAATCTCACCAACTTGGATTTGTCACAGAATCCACTCGTCACAACAAATCTCAAAGAAGTATTTTTGCATACGCCACGTCTGCGTCGTCTCAAAATACGACGCATGGGTCTCTACGTGTTGCCACAACTCAGTTTGCCCTATCTCTCACATCTCGATGTGAGCGCCAATCATTTGCAAGAACTCTCATCGCTGCACGAAATGCGCCAATTGCGTCACGTCAATGTCTCACACAATAAAATCGCCAACGCTAGCAATGTGTCGGAACATTTGCCGCTCTCAGTGCGCGTACTCGATATGGCGCACAATCCATTGCGTCGCATTACAGCGCACGACTTGAGCGCGCTACGTCATCTCACCGATCTCAATTTGCTTGATGTTAAAGTGGTGAATCCCTCCGTTTTCAGTAAATTACGCTCATTGCGCAAATTACATCTCACATCACATCAGAATTTAGGCGAAATTGTGGCGCGCATACCCGGCCTGCAGGTGCTACGCATACATTGCCTCGAGACGAATATTGGCGCGCAGTTGTTTGCGAAGCTCGTGAATAACACCAAATTGCAGCTGGTGGAGTTGTATGGTGTTAATGTACAAACGATAGCACCGGATGCGTTTGAGGGTTTGGCGCGCAATCAACATTTGTTGGTGAAAATCTCGCATACGAAAATATCCGATTTGCCGCCGGGCATCTTTTATACGCTACGTTCGGTGCCGCAGTTGTCCATTGATATTTCGCACAATAAAATTAATGCGCTGGCGGCGGATAGCTTTTATCCGAATAAGACCTATTGGGATACGGTGGGCACACGCAGCATTATGGGTGGATTGGATACGTCACACAATCCGCTTGAATGTGAGTGTGGATTGGTGTGGTTTGGGCATTGGCTGCGTCGGTGGTTGCGTGAGTCGGCGCAAATTAAAGTGATACAGAAGGATGAGATGAAGCGTATGGTGCAGGTGAGAATATTAAATTTTTTTAATTTCAGGGATACAAAATAAATATCACAAAATTATGTAAATAAATAAATTGGAATCAAAGAGAGAGAAATTTTAAGCATAAATACTATTAGCGATAAAAAAATTTACAATTTTTTCAAAAACTTAGTTTAAAACAAAAAAATTTTATTTTTAAAATGATGTTTTAAAACAAAATAAATTTAAACAAAAATGTTTATTTTGAAAGAAAACTTATTTTCAATAGAATTAAAAAAAAAAATTTTGTTTGCTAGTTTTTCAGAAACGTTACCAATTTTATAAAAAATTATTATTATTATTATTAAAAGAAATTTAAAAAAAAAACTTCGAAACACGACACAAATAGAAAATAATAATGGCAAAAAAAAAATATTTTCTGAAAAAAAATTTTGTTAAACAAAAAGGATTCAATTTCAACTGAGCTATCAAAAACTTAGTAAATACTTGAAAAACTTCTTTTAAAAGTTTTATTTTTTTTTTCCGTTTTAAAACTCTCACACATTACATCAAATTAATTAATAAAAAAAAATTTAAAAGATAAAAAAAAAAATTTGTTTAAGGTGACAAATTTTTTTAAAAGTTTTTAAAAATTTTTTTAAGAAAAGTAAAATTTTATTTTTCACATTTAAGGACTGTAAAAACGTTTTTAAAAAATTGTATTTGTTTGTTAAGTACTGTAAAAACTTTTTAAAAAATTGTATTTGTTTTTTTTTTTCGATTAAAACTCTCACAATTTACATAAAATTAATTTAAAAAAAAATTTTTTTTAGGGTACACATTTTTTTTTTAAGTTTTATTAGAAAATTTTATTTTTCGACATTTCAAGACTTGAAAAACTTTTTTAAAAATTTTTATTTCCCACACATTACATAAAATTAATCAATAAAAAAAATTGAAAAACCAAAAAAAAATTTTTTTTTTTAATTTTTAATAACTTTTTTAAGAGTAATATTAAAAAAAAGAGATGTTTTTTGTGAGTACAATTTTTTTTTTAATAGCGTAATTTATTAATTTTTTTGATTGGAATACTTTGCTCCATGTGATCTGAAAACCAACTAAGTCAAATCTTAAAATTTCTCTGTTTACGACTGATGCGACTTAATAATCCACTAAAAATTATTTATCCCTTAAAATGTTTCTTAGATTATGTACAATTAATTTTAAATACATTTTTCTTATTTTCAAAATATTTTTTGTTTTTGTTTCTTTATACTGCACGAAGTTACCGTTACCCGCACATATTTTGCGCGTAAGCTTTTATTCTTTTTACTCTTGTTTTATTATTTAAAACAACTCGCTTGCTCTTTGCTAACTCTCTGTTTCTCTCAATTCTCTCTCATTTCCACAGCGCGCGCGTTCCAACACATGCCATGATCCAACAACTGGCCAACGGCTGCCTATACTAGAGATATTTCCCGAAGATCTACTATGCCAAGCTAGTGCGCTAAGCAGTTCAAGCGAACGTCTCTTTCTACTCTCATTTGCGGCGATTGTGTTGCCGCTCTTCACAATGTCGCTTTGATAATTGGATGCGTAGAGTCAAGTGTGAGCGTAGCGTAAGTGCGTCAAGTGCAGCTACTGCGTTCGAGTGTAATATACAGAGAGCGGTGTAGATATAAGGGTGGCCATGTAAGCGAAAAAAAGTTATTTAAAAGAAGAATCATAACTGCTTTAACTATTGAACTGGTAAGACAAAGTTAAAAATTGTTTAGTTTTAGAAAATGTAAACTACTGTAAATTATTTAAAATGAAAAAAAAAAAATAATATGTTGTTTATTACTATTAGAAATTGTAAAACTGCTAGACTAAGTGAAACCATAAAAAATAAGCAACTTAAACTAAGGTCATGGTTAAATATGCATTGAAAGTTTTTATATAGTTTGACACAATATATATATAAATATGGGTAGATATTGTTAAAAAAAACAAAAGATTTTTAAAAAATAACGTAGTTAAATAATTAAAAAAATTATAATAACGAAAAGTAAACAAGTTAGCAAGTAGTATGAGGTAACTCTAAGGCTTATGATTCCTAAAACAGCAACTTTTTACTAGCGACTACTATGGAGAAATTAAGAGAACACATATTATGAAAATATTATAGCACTTGTGTTAATGAAGAAATACTAAAAGGATAAAGTAAAATGAAGACAAAAAAAGAAAAAGGAAAATAAAAGAAAAGAAAAGAAGAAAAAAAGGCCAGCAAGTTTGAAAAACAGTTGGACTATGATACATTTTTGAGAGTTGTATGGGAAAAAATCATTGGCGAATTCAAAAAGGGAAAAGATAGCTGCGAAAAAACAAAATTTTAAAATTATTGAGTGAAATGTGATTGATAGAACAGCAGAGATATAAAAGAATAACGAATGGTTACGACCAGCGTACCTTCAATAATTCGTTTGTGACAGTGCTCCAAGTCCCAATAGGAAAAATATTTGAAAAGTCGCATTGATTTTTTTGCATCCTTTCTACAAATAATATGTAAATAAATCAATTAGTTTATAGCAAAAAATAGGTAACACTTTAATAAAGAATTGCGCATGTAAATAATTATACAAATTAAAGTTGGGTAGGAAAAAAAATAGTATTAAAAATAAATACTGCTAAAAATTAGAAAAATATTTGCACTAAAGACTAATGGAAAATGATATTTTAAATTAACTAAAAAAAATGAATGAATTATTTTTTTTTTTAATTTTGTGTTTAAGAGCTAGAGTGGGCCAAACTTTTAAAAGAAATTTAATTCAAAAACCCAAATCATTTTTATTTTAAATAAAAAGAAACTCAGCGTAAATAACGCCTGACCATGCATACTTACTAAATTGATTCCTTTTTTTATAAAAACTTATTAGATTTGCAAAAGAAATTTATCAGATTTTGCAAGGCATTTGCAAGCTTTTAAAACATATCTTACCACTGCCAACAAATATTTTTTAATTTTATTTAAACTCTATATGTCCATCAGGGTGTTATGAGGATACAAGCATACCCCGCCAAGCACTAGTGGGTAAAATTCTGGGTACATAATGAGTTGCGCCACCCATTAAAGTGGTTAATTTTATTGGTAGAATTTTACTTGTTAACCATTTGAAAATTGGTTCTCCGTGAAGGTGTTGGATCAAAAAATGTTGTATACTTTTAGGCTTTTTTTTTAAACTAAAAGTTGGTAGGGCACCAAGTGGATAAAAACACGCGCATGGCTGCCCTACCAATCATGGCTAACCGTTGTGACAGTCTACTTCCAAGCAATCACAAATTTTAACTAACACACACAAAAGTATGCAAGGTAATTTCAACTTGATACCAGAGTGAACCCCTTCAAACAAAATTATCCAATTTTTTATACAACTTTTTGGGTCGCGCGACCGATTTTTTATTCAAGCTTTTACGCACTGATTTTTGGTGGGGTAGGTTACATACACATACATACGTCATGCCATTACAATTTGGGTTCACTTTAGTGCATAAGGAAATGAGGAAGATTATATTTTTTAAATTCGTTGTACCTTAGTCAAATATAAAGTATTAGGCAAATTATTGAAAATGAAGTGAAATTAACAGCACCAGTGCAACAGATTTAATTGCAGAAAAAAAAATAAAAACTGATTTTTAACTAGCATATGGACAACAAATTAGCTAAATAGTGAAATATAATATAAAATATTGAGGTATCGAATTAGGTAATTTTTTTATTCGTAGCACTAAATTTAGTTGAAAAAAAAAATAATCTAAATTTCGTTTAAAAAATTTATTTATTGTTTAGAATAAATTAAAAGTAAAAAAAAATTATAATGGGGCCAAAAAAAGAGCGTGCGGCTCCAAAGCAAATTTTAAAATTCTGTTCTCCAGCATAATAATATTAACGTTTCTGTTTCCACTATATATGAATTAAGGCAAAATCATTTGGTCACATATACATACATATAAAATTTTTTTTTATAAAAATTACCTTCGTGCAGATTAATTTTAGTTTTCGCTATTTTTATTTATGAAATGGACAATCGTGATACTAATTATAATTAAATAAACTCCAAAACTTAAATAATTAAGCAAACACTGAAGTAGAAATTTCATAAGTATTGAAATAAATAAACACATACATACATACACACATGTGTATGTTTATATGGTATTAATCGCATGCTGAGTAAAAAAGCAGTAATCAACCCCAAAAAAATTTAAAAAATTTTTTTTTGAGCTGTGTCTGTTTATTTGGGTTGCGATATGGGTATAAAAAAAAATAACATAAAACCTAAAAAAATATATATAAAAAATTTGCATTTTTTAAGGAAAAAAAACCCAGCAGAAATTAGAAAATACCAGACATAAAAATGTTGAAATAAATTTGAAGATTTAAAATTTTTTTTTGAAAAACCAATTTTTTTTTTTTGTTGGAACAATAAATAGTTAAAGGAAAAAAAATATAATGAGTCTCAGTGCAATTTTTTTTTTAACTGAAAAGCCAAGTACGAAAAATTTTTTTTATAAATTTTTTTCCCATAAAAATAACTAACGACAAAAAAACAAAAATGTGAAAGTTTTCTCAATTTTCTATTATAAAAACAACTATCAGAATCTGCAAAATTAAAATTTTTTTTTTTTAAACAAGGATCTAAAAATCTGTAAAGTTAAATATAAGGAATTTCAATAAAATAAAAAAACAACAGAAACCAAAATTTGAATAATTTAAAAAAAAAAAATTTTTTTTTATTTTTTGTAAAAACAAGTAAAGAAAATTTTGTTTATTCTTCAAAAGAATGAATAAGAACTGTAGATACAAAAAAATTTATTTCACGCCTACAATCAAATTTTTTTTAAAGAACTTTAAAATATCAAATATGTACTTGTAGAACAAATAAAAAAAAAATTATGAGTTATTTTACATTTTTTTCTGTTTTTTTTTTTTTTCTGAAAACTAACAAAAAATGCTGCCGAAAAAGTGCATTTTTGAAACGTAAAATGCGGAAAGTATGAAATATAAGATAAAAAACAAATAAACAGCAAAAACGCAAGTAGAATGTTAACAAACATTTCCATACCCTGTAAATAATGTTGTAAATTAATATTGAATTTAACAACCATTTTAAACGGAAGAAAAAGATAAAATCTTATATGAACTGATGCATTTAATACAACAACAACTGCAAGAATAACAACAGTATAAACACATACATAAGTATGAATAAATCAATCAATTTTCATAAAAAAACGATTATTTAAGTAGCAAAATATAAATTTGAGGTTAAAATACTGCAAAAATATTTTTTGGTTTTGAAAAAAAAATTCTCAAAGAGGAAAATCTTAATTTTTTTCCTTTTTCCACTCGTGCTTTCCTGGTAAATTCGTTTAAGTTAATGGGTTTCTACTCATAAGTCGATAAGTGATTTAAGAAAAAATTTGTTATATGTAATAAAATATTTTCCAAATTTTTGGACTTTTTTGGCTTGATATTTTCAACTTTTGCCTTTATTATATAAAGCATATTAAATAAATAGTTAATACTGTATGACAAACGAACTAAAGAGATACATATAGATAATAAAAAACATAAAATAATCTCACTCACCATTGTAAAAATTAACGTAAAAATTTAAATTGTAGTAAAATACACTCAAGGCATTACATAGACATACATACATCTACAGAAATACAACTCACACACAGCCAACAGCACAACACTATTGTTTTAACATACATACATACACACATATATATATACATATATAAATCAATAAATAAATATAAGTGTTATTGTGCTGTTGGCTTGTATTGAAAGTGTCACGAATTTTTAAGCCTAAAACGATAGTTGTAGAATTAAGTAAAAGTAACTAAAACTATATATATAAATAAAGGAGCAAAGAAGGATAAATGACTAAAAAAAATATATTGAAAAATTTAAAAAAATGTGTTTTTATTTTTAACAGGATCAACTTTCGCTTGACACGCAACGCTAATTGTTACATTCAATTGTAAACAAAATAAAATAAAATAAAATAAAATTAAATTAAATTAAATTAAATTAAATTAAATTAAATTAAATTAAATTAAATTAAATTAAATTAAATTAAATTAAATTAAATTAAATTAAATTAAATTAAATTAAATTAAATTAAATTAAATTAAATTAAATTAAATTAAATTAAATTAAATTAAATTAAATTAAATTAAATTAAATTAAATTAAATTAAATTAAATTAAATTAAATTAAATTAAATTAAATTAAATTAAATTAAATTAAATTAAATTAAATTAAATTAAATTAAATTAAATTAAATTAAATTAAATTAAATTAAATTAAATTAAATTAAATTAAATTAAATTGAATTAAATTAAATTAAATTAAATTAAATTAAATTAAATTAAATTAAATTAAATTAAATTAAATTAAATTAAATTAAATCAAATTAAATTAAATTAAATTAAATTAAATTAAATTAAATTAAATTAAATTAAATTAAATTAAATTAAATTAAATTAAATTAAATTAAATTAAATTAAATTAAATTAAATTAAATGAAATTAAATTAAATTAAATTAAATTAAATTAAATAAAATAAAATAAAATAAAATAAAATAAAATAAAATAAAATAAAATAAAATAAAATAAAATAAAATAAAATAAAATAAAATAAAATAAAATAAAATAAAATAAAATAAAATAAAATAAAATAAAATAAAATAAAATAAAATAAAATAAAATAAAATAAAATAAAATAAAATAAAACAAAATAAAATAAAATACAATAAAATAAATTACAATAATATAAAATAAAATAAAATAAAATAAAATAAAATAAAATAAAATAAAATAAAATAAAATAAAATAAAATAAAATAAAATAAATTAATATCAACTTTTTCGGTTGAATTTCATCCACTCCAGGGTCTGCAACAAAATTTCCACAATTTAATTTCAAGACAAAGTCTGCCAAAAAAAATTGTTCCACCATATGTGCAAATCGATAACACTGATCCAAATATGCGAGTACGTACATATCCACATGTCAAGTAAGCCATAAAAATAATTCTCAAAAAACACAAAAAAAATACAATACCATTATGCCTCAAATATAAAAATACCAGCGAACAAAGAGAAGAAACAACCAACCAAGACACGTAAGAAGACACAAAAATATAATTTTACAACCCTCGTCATATGCGCTAAAATGTCTTTTTCTGGCGCAACAACTGCAACTTTGACCCGACCGTGTAAGCCTGAGCCCCATTAACTGCTCTACTGCACTTTTGCTGCATGAATTGGTGGGCGAAAGTAAGAAAATAAAGAAAAGCGAACGTAGTGTCAATGCTAACGTGGTGCGGTGACAAAGAACATGGCTCGTATGCACGTACAGTCTGCTATGCGACCAAAGTGACCCGGCACGTACTTGTGAGTGTTTTGTGTGAGAAAAGAGAGTGTAAGAAGAAGAAACAAAAAAAAAAATATAAAAAATATTCAATCATATGCGGTTTCACATTTTATTATGCTTACCTTGAACTAGTCAGAAGTATATTTTTACAATTTTTTCGTCTTTATTTTAGTTAGAAAATACAAAAGGACATACATATACATATGTATATTTGCTCCCTTGTCTAAGTAGTTCAAGTCAAAAAGTAGTTCAACATACTTGGCTGTATTTTATACATTTTTACACACAAACATGACGGAAAGCATACTTTTTGGCGTGCACATACTCAAAGTACTTCTGCTTTCTGTTAGCATACTTTTAGGCGCTAGCAAAAGGCATGGAAATTTATGTACTCAACAGCTGCTTACGTCGTGTCTTGTAATGAGCCTCTTCTTATTACTTTTGATATTTTTATATTTTTTTTATTTATTTTCTTCACCCTCTTATATTTTATTTCGTACAAATTTTTTGTAATCTTTTGCGGCTTCGTCTTCAACAAGTGCAAATGAACTGCAAATGAGCGCTTAAAGGTGAGCAAGTGTGCGGTACAAACATAAAAGGAACAGAGGATAATGGCAATACGATTTTGTAAAAGGAAACCATAATACAGTCATTTATGCTTTTGAAAATATGTACGTACATACATAAATATACTTCACTCAAACTTTCTGTTTTCATCACAATCAAGACCAATGTAGGCGATTTCAGATTTACTTAAGCCAACTTACAATTTATATTTCGCCACAACCAACGTCCATCTGAGTTTGTGAGTTAGCCTGTAATGGCTTGAAATACGATTCGTTGCTGAATTTTTTTTTTTTTTTTGCTAGCATAATAGCCTTGTTAAGCAGATAAAGTTACTTATTGCGTTGCCATAATGCTCATTCAGTTTCGTGGTTTCTTGGAAAATTGCGCATGAAAAATAATCTCAGACTTTTGACGTCTGTATTTACTAGCAAATCCAACTGACTTTTTTGGACTTTGTTTTAAATGGAAATTCTTTTTAAAAAATGTTCAATATGACCCATTTCCCTTTTTTTTGCGGCAGTAGCTCACTTTTCACTTTCGACTTCCATCAAAGTTTCGTTCTACGACGTCAGAAAAACCACTAGTTTCATCAAAGCTCACATCTTAGTATCAAAATCCCATGTGAGTTTAATAATCACATGATATGTCTTAACGACATGCTCGAGGAGTAAGCCCTCTTAAAAATTGTGGGGTTTTAAAATTGAACATCACATAGTTTGCATCGCATGGTTTTATTTTGCTCAATGTGACATCATATGATATTTAAGCATTTTAATTTAACTAGATATCTCAATCAATATCGCACGTACCGGAAAGTTTATTTTTCTGCTGACGCACATCAAAATTACACCGTTTTAAAGGTATGAAATGTCACATCATTCTTAATCACATAACTTGATGGTATCCAATGGACATCACATGATAATTTTTCATCAATTTCAATACTTAAAGTATTAATAGGTACATATATTCGTATTAAAAAATTTCCAAAGGGCATTCAAATCCCACATGTGACTTTCCCAAATGTGACATCATATGATATTTCATCACATTAGAGCAATACATACATCACATTTTGACACTGACATGATAGAAAATTGCATATGATTTGTAAATTTTTCAATGTGTTAATGAAGTGCACATCACAGCTGTCATTCGTATTATATGATTCTACTCAATATGACACCACATGATATCGCATCAAATCAGAGTATCACATCGCATCATAACACTCGCATGATATAAATTCTTATATTGATTTTTCATCACTTGTGCACAATTTGGAATCAATGTTGTAGCTGCATCGCACATCACAGCATGACAGTCGCATCATATGATTCTGCTCAATATCACATCACATGATATTGCATCACATCACATCATGACACCTGCTCACAATTTGAAATTCAATGGGTAGCTAAATTGAGCATCACAGCATGACATTCTTATCATATGATTCTGGTCAATATATATGATATCGCATGATATTTTAGAATCTTTGAATAGTTTTATACAAATTATTTTTATAATACCAGTATACTAGGTGCATATGAAGCTGAGCTAGGAATATCAGACGCTTACATCACATAGTGAACATCACATGATATAAATTTCAATTTAACATCATGTGATTTTTAATAATTTTTACAAAATTTGGTACTCCTGGGCACAATTTGGGAACAATGTGTCGCTAAATTGCACATCACAACATGACAGTCATATCATATGATTCTACTCAATATGACATCACATGATATTTGAGAATCTTTGAACAGTATTATAGAAACTAGCAATTTCTATAATATAGATACTAGGTGTATATCAAGCTGAGCAAGTGATATCAGAATGTTACATCACATAGTGACCATCACATGATATAAATTTCAAATTAACATTATGTCATATTTAATAATTTTTGAACAATTTAGTACTTTTAATAGCATTTAGCATACAGAATCAGAAAAATAATGGCACCTCACATCATTCTCTAAATATTGCGTGATTTTAGTTACAGCTCTCAGGACATACTGATGCTGTAGGGAGCGACTAAAAAGGACATCCCATTGCCCATGAGCCATTGAAGTGCATACATCCGCTGCAAAAATTGCTTCAACTAGAAAATAGCAATAAAATCGCAAACATTTTATCAACCAAAGCTTCACCAGTGCTGCATTTAGTCTGAAATATTAAGCTTTCATTCACAGCTGCTGCGTTGTTACATAGAAACATATCTACAAACAAACACTTTTATTACAACGTAGCTGTCTTTGATTGCGTGTCAATTTGTTAATTGCTTCCATAGTCAATATTTGCTGCACACTGCTGTTGAAATGCATTGCATGCGGATGCCCGTTGGCGCAAATTGTTATGGCTGCTTTTGATGTTATTGCTGCAGCTTTTGAGTCAGCTCCCCACTTTGGCTATTGCTCAACTCGCTGCTCAACTCAAAATGTAAGTAATACAACGAAATAGGGCGGCGTTTAAATAAGCTGCACATTTAGGGTTAAAGTTAACGAAAATCTAAGTACAGTTAAACAACAAAAACAACAATACATTCAAGCAACACAAACACCCCAAACACAGCCAGCAACTCTAGCGTCCCCCACCCTTTTGGATGTAAACTGAGATTTCTCAATTTTGTAGCAAGGGGGGGGGGGCATGCGGGTGTTGTGGCATACAGCAAGCAACAACAACAAACAAATAAACAAGTTTACCTCGTTGCATATGAAAGCGCGCTTGTGGTCAGCAAACGATATGTGAAGTTGCAAGTAAATTACGAAATAACTGCAAATGCGCCAAAAGTTAGACAACACGTGATACCCATCAACTGGCCACAAGTGCAAATAAACTTATGCATGCGCACATATTCAGTGGGATCGCATGAGCTCAACTATTGCACATTTCAAATTTCACAATGGTAGTCAAATACTCCTGCGTTTGCTGTTGCCCTTTTTGTTTTTTTTTTCATTTTTTTTTCTTTTTCTCCTTTTTTTTGCTATTTTTGTTGTTTGCCCACTGCTGTTATTACTTTTCGCTTTAACTCCCACGCGTGCACTGCATTCAACATTTTGTATTGCCTTTGCGCACACCCGGAGTTTAGCTGACCAAAGCGTGCGGCAGCAGCAGGAGCAAGTGACCCCAACTGTTGACCGCAGCTAAACCAACCATTCACTCATTCTATAAATGGGCTTCGTCGAAAGTGGATTAAAACTGCACAAAACTAAAATACGAAATAAAGCGGCAGCAGCAGCAACAACTTGGAACGTATAGCCAGGCTGCCCAGATCGCATGACCCGCATATGTTGCATGCCGTATGTGTTGGTCATTGGCAGTGGCGGAATTGTTGACAGCTGGGGTACAGTGGGTCGATACTAGAAGAAAATATGATCACTTCGAGCAATCAGAGTGGATTGGGGTAGCTAGAACCCCTTGAATAAACATTTTTTTTTTTGTGTTCAGCTTTTTTTTAATTTTATTTATTAACCGACATAATCACGTTCTTCCTCATCATTCACTTCTAGATGCCCACTTATTTGTATAAATTTCTTTCTTCATCGCTTTTTAATTATCATTATCTATGGCATTATCAACTTAATCATCGAACTTCACCATCACTTAAATCACCTCTGGCCCCCTATTACTATAAACTATCAAAAGCAGGCACGATTCGCTGCGTCTCAGAGCTTATAACTATTAGACGGAGTATTATTTTCATCATTATATCTCTAAAACTAGTTGAGATATGGGCATATTAATTGCACAATGTTTCTTCGTTTGTCTTTTTCTTTCCCCTCTATTTAATGTTCAATTTGCTCATCTCATTTTCCGTCTTGTTGTGTTCTCCCTCTCCCTCTCCGTCATTTGACTATTTTTTTTATTTTTTTATTCTCTTCAAGAAAAATTATGGGCATACCAATGCAACCCTGCTTTGCTTTTTCGATTGCATTCTGCTCAGCTGATTTTTCAATGTCATTATTATTATTATTATTAACATCTATCATCATAATCATCATCAGCATCATCATCATCATGATAATCATCATTAGCATCATCATCCTTACTATTATAATCACATCATCATCAGCATCATCATCATAATCATCATCATCAGCATAATCATCATTATCATCATATCATCATTATTATCATGCTCATTATCATCATTACTATCATCATCATCATCATCATTATTATCATTATCAACATCATCATCATTATCATCATCACTATGGTCATCATCACCATCATCAGCATTATTATCATCATCATCATTATCATCATCACTATGGTCATCATCATCAGCATTATTATCATCATCAGCATTATTATCATCATCATCATCATCTTCACCATCATTATCATCATCATCATGACCATCATCATCATCATCATGATCATCATCATCATCGTCATCATCATAATCATCATCATCGTCATCATCATAATCATCATCATCATCATCATCATCATGATCATCATCATTAATTAATTTATTTATTTTTATTTTAAAAATCTTTTTTGACTTTTTCATTTGATTTATCAAAAAATTTTCTTCTCTTTTTTTGAGTTATTTATTTATTTCTGCTCGTCCCACTGTGCCAAATGCTTTCCTTAAGTCTCACTACAATGTCGACATCATTGTTCCTTCATGCTTCGTGTATTGGGCAAAAGCACTCAAGGGTAATGTAAGGCTTAACCTCAACGGCTTCGACTGAGTGAGAAACAAAATCTGCAACCAACAACAAATGCAATAAAGGAAAAACGTTTAAAAAAAAATTCTGCTTAACCGCAATACGATTTCATTGCATTTTTAAAAATTCCATTTTTTTTTGTAACGTAAGACATCCTGTTTGTGTCATTGGTTGCATTGCGCATTAGTTGTACAACATGTTTGCCACTATTTCATTCCTTCCGGTAGCTTACACTTCGCTGCGCATTGTTTTCCCTTACAACGTCATACGGTTGGTTTCCCAGCAGCGACTAAATACCACAGAAATAGCAAAAAAAAAAAAAAAAATTCTGCGAAGAGAGAAACTAAAAACTAAAACATTGCGACTGAAGCAACGAGCATATATGTATATATTTCTTTGCATCACCGATTTCAAGCACAGCAGACTTTTATTGCATTTCTAAGAATATCAAATAAAAGCGAGAGAACAACAAAAACTTGCTATCGAGCGCACCAATCAAAGTTTAAAACATCAAAAGTGTAAAGCGACGACTACTCAATGTGAGCTCCTCTAGTTCTAGCGTGTAAGTAGAAAAGTAAAAAAAAAAAAAAACAACTTCTAAACAATTGCGCCCAGAGGTCTTAAAAGTTTTAAAATTCGATTTTCAACTTAATTTTAACTGCGATTCTTGTGTAACGCCTAAAGGTATGCTACATGCACGTTATGCAATGCTTTTCCTGTTGTGCGCATGTTGCAGTTGTTGGACTGTGATTTGTTGCAATGGCCAGTTGAGTGCAGCGTTGCAACAAACGATTGACAAATGTGATTCGGTGTCAGGCAAATTGGCTAAAGTGGTTAATAGACCAAGCAAGGATTCTATCATGAGCTGACGCTGGTATCTAATGTTGTAATTAGCTTAGACACTGGGCAATAATGCAATAAGTGAGCAATGAGTGAGCAATGAGTGATGAGTTCGTAAGTAAACAGCTTAAACGTTGGATTCGAGAGAGTAACACTAAACCGTATATATAGAGGTTTTGTTGTTGTTGTAAATGAAGGGAAAATGCAAATGTTTAAAATTCAAAAGATAATTTATATTTTTTAAAACTAACTTTATTTTCTATATCATTTTATTTTATTTTATTTTATTTTATTTTATTTTATTTTATTTTATTTTATTTTATTTTATTTTATTTTATTTTATTTTATTTTATTTTATTTTATTTTATTTTATTTTATTTTATTTTATTTTATTTTACTTTATTTTATTTTATTTAAATTTATTTTATTTTATTTTACTTTATTTTATTTTATTTTATTTTAGTTTATTTTATTTTAACAATAACAACAACTCAAACTGAAAATACCTCAAACAATAATATTACAGTACGTTCGAATAGATTTGTGTAAATATGTATGTATGTGTATTCGCCGAATATATATTTCATTGCATTTATTTTAAGCCAACGCAATGCTATTAAAATAAAACAAATCGCAAATTGCAAAGCAACAACAAAACATTAATTACAGCCGAATATAAATTTATTTTGCTCGCATTACTAAAATATTTGTTTATGTCTGGCAGTGTGTGTGTTTTTCTATGTATGTATATGTATGTTTGTATAAGTGAATTTGAGCGTAGATGCGTTTATAATAAATGATTATTTTGTAATTGCGTTTCTTATTGCTTTTGCTGATTGTAAATATTATTTTTGAACACGGGCAAACATACATACATTATGCCCATATTTATATGTATGTATACAATCTTTTTTTTTTTTTGCCACAAATATGTTACACAGTGTAATGGCGCACTGTATGCTTTATGAGTTGGCGTTTTACAATCATTTTAAATATTAGTAGCATTGTTGGTATAACAATTTATATATGTGCGTTAATTCAACGAAATCATTATAAACGCCTGCAATGCGCCCATTTTCGCATTAAGCAAAAACAAAAAATTTCGCAAGTGTTAATATTGTTTTAACAAACGTTTTTATTGTATTTTGGTTGAATGGTTGAAATTTGTGCAAATCGTTGGAAATCATTGTTAATCCGCCTAAAAGTATGCAATGAAAAGTAAATAGATGCGCATTTTATGACCATTTCAGCACTGTAATAATATAAAGTTGCTGCTGCAATGACACCCACGCTATTGTTGTTGTTATTGTTGTGGCATACAAATCACCAAAATAACAAATGCTATGCAATCTACAATTCAAAGGCCTTTTATGTACAATTGAAATACAAATGCATGAATATTGATATATATGTATGTATTTAGCTGTAAAACCAAATGTTGTCATCAATTAAATTAAATTATTGGCGCTGGTGGCATATTTGAGTGTGCCAAACGGTCAGCCTAAACATTTGTTTATGACGGCCAATCGGTGTTTTTGTATATTTTACACGTTTACTATGAAATCTCGTAGCACGCTTAAATATTTGGAATTATACAGCTGGCATAACAATAAGCTAAGCCATATTAATATGTTATGTAAAATGATAATTTGTCGATAAAGTGATTTTTTTTTCTTTAAATTTATTAAATCATATAAACATTTGTATTAGCGAATATTATATAAACGACTATTAATAAATAACAAGTAAGGAAGTCTAAGTTCGGGTGAACCGAACATTAAATACCCAGCGTTAGTTTTTTAGAAAAAGGGGTCGTGGTTTTCATCCGATTTCGCCCATTTTAAAAACCAATCTATTCCGAGCCTAAACAATAGCGAATTTCGTGGACGCGGCCACGCTCCTTGCTTGTAAAACTTACCGCTTACATGAGCCAAAAGTACGGAATCGATCTTTTCAAGGGTTATACCATGTCCTATATATAACTTTGGAAAAGAAGGCGTGCCATGCCCATAACTTTTAACGTATTTTGTGAAATTTTTTGATATACGGATATATGTGTCCATGAATCAATATTTACATAATTTTAAAAAGTGGGTGGTGGCACGCCCACGGTTTTTATTAAGTATGTTGTTTGTCCCTATTTGAAGATCAGTTTTCATTGCCGATCTTTATGATACTTTCACAGTGGTTTGTTAATAGTGAAATGTTGATATTTTGTGTATTCACTTGTGGGCGGTGCCACTCCCTTTTCCGAAATATTACCAAATAACCTTTAAACATCATTAATAACATCATCAGGTGAATGAGTGTACTAAATTTTAGCATTATATCTTTTTTCAGTTAAACAGATATTGCATATTCCGGTTTCCTAACTCTCGTTTAGAGAACTTTAGTCCAAAAAGGGGCGTGGTAGTTCACCGATTTTTCTTATTTTCTGTGGTAGTACTCTACATACACATAAGATGCCTGGTACCTAGTTTCGTAAACCTATCTCACACCGTTCTGAAGTTATTAGCAGTCGAATTTGAAAATTGCTTGACTCATAAGTGGGCGGTGCCACGCCCACTTTCCAAAATTTTGCAAAAATAATGTAAAGAATATGAAAATTGATGTATGTACCAAATTATATTATTATAGCGGTATCAGTTAATTAGATATGGACTTTTCAATATTTCCACCTCCTTTCAATATAACTTTTATAAAAAAGTAGGCGTGGTCGCCAAGCGATTTCGTTTATTTTCTATATCTGAATTTAACACAATGATAGTATGCCCTCTACAAAATTTCTTAATACTAGCACAAACTGTTCTGAAGTTATTGAGAGTCAAAATTTGAAAATTTCTTCAAATATATGTGGGCGGTGCCACGCCCCATTTCAAAAAATTGGATAATATCGGCCTTAGAACATCCAAATCAATAGATATTGCAAATTTTGTCATTGTAGCTGCTTCTGATATTGAATTAACTCGTTTTATACGTTTTTCGAAATTTTCGATATCGAAAAAGGGGGCGTGGTTATCATCCGATTTCGCCCATTTTCAATACCAACCTACCTTGGCCAGAAAGTAACCTGTATGCAAAATTTCATGCAAATATCTCAATTTTTACTCAAGTTATCGTGTACACGGACGGACAGACGCACAGACGGACGGATGGACATGCCTTAATGAATTCCTCTTTTCAACCTAAGAACTTTCATATTTGGAACCCTATATCTAACTCGATTATTTTGCGCCTTTACATAGTACCGTTATGTGGACAAAATTAATATACCCTTGTACTAGTACTAGTACGCTGGGTATAAAAAAATAAACTCGAAAAAAACCAGTTTAAAGTTCAGATTTTTAATCACGAGTGCATAGTTATGATGATGCGATGTCATGTCATGTGATTTGGTGCTGTTATTGCGTCTATGAATGTGAGATAATGCTTAGCATCAAACGATTCAAAAATTTGTGAAAAACAGGAGCTTAAAACTTGAATTTTCATCAGCAAGTCTATATTTGTGATGATGCGATATCATGTCATGTGATTTGATTCTATTTTCTGTCTGTTCAATGTGATATTTAAAGTTATAAATATAAATTTCTGTGTTAAATTGTTGGTAATGAATGAAGCATTGTCATTTTGATAGGTTGTCAAGTTGTTCGAGTTAAGCATGTGATGGATGTGATATGACATAATATGATGTGACTAGCATTTGTCCGATATTAATGCAGAAAAAAGCTGGGAGAAGAATTTTATATAAAATCACAGCTCTTTTAATTATATTTACATTGTAAAAGCACAGCGATTTATTTTGTTTTTAATAAAATACAGTGCTACCGTGATGTGTTCAGATGTGATGTGATGCGGCGATATATTTCTAAACAAAAACAGTGAGGCGCATAAGTAAATGTCATATAAAAAAATTTAACAGAACAGCTTATAAGATAGTGCGCTATCCATTCCACAATACCTCCTTTATTTCCCGAGATATTAAACCAAATTTTGTTGTTTGTGCAAAAATAGCACGCGATTTCGGATGTATTTAAATTTTTTTTTTACAGAAATAAAATTCAATATTTAATTCCATTGAACTCCTCACTTCAATGCGAATTTCTCTGAGGATTTAAATGTAACACATGACATTAATTTATGCGAACGAGTATCATACAAATACTCCTTAGGTAATAAAATATTGTGATGTGCTGAGATATCATGTGATGTCTTTTAACTTTTTTGGCAGCTGGCCAAGCACAAAATATTATATAATACGTCTTTATGTGATTTATGCAAGTTTTAGATATAATTTTTAATAAAAAATAGTCCAAAACTTTTGTGAAGCATTACCAAGTGACATCACATAATGCATTTGTATGCTATTTTCGTAGATGTGATATCACGTAGATGTTTAAGTAAATACTACTAGATTTATTTTTGCACTTCCATATGTGATTTCAGGTAGTTTTTTACACTGCAGCTTTAAATTTTTTAAATTTGGTGTGTGATGTGATATAATGTCATATGACATGCGCTATTACATATATGCCTGGCAGTAGGAGAGGTGCTTTTATTACAATATTGAGAGACTTTGGCGTTATGATGGAGTTCCTGCATCTAAATGTTACCTCCGAAGTGTGAGTTCATGTGCTGCGTCTTCGGAAGTGATGTTTTTTCTCAAGACAGCTGCATTGTGATATGTTTTAGTATTGTTTTTTTTTTGTAGTTTATACTTTGATAAGGTCAAAACTTATTAACCTTTGTGGTGCACAATTTTACTGATAAAATAAATAAAATATTGCATCAACAATTTCTCCTCCTTGAGCACGCATTCATATGACATACTCTTAGTTCATGTGATGTCACATCACGTCACTTGTTTCCCTTAACTTTTTTTGTACCATTCAAACTCTCAAGCTGTTTCTTGACTAAAATTTGCATACACAAAATCATGCTGAGGTCTTATAACTATGCAGGAACCAGCTCCCTTAAAAACAATAAAAAGTGAAGTAGCTTAAGTGAAAGAGTAGTAGCAGCGATGAAAAACGCATTAAAGCAACTAGCTGATAGTGATTATCTGCTTGCTAGTTACCTTCTAATTGTGCACATATGCAAATTCTAACATACTCTCTGTATATTCTTATTCTGCTATGTGTACCCTAGCAGCACTCTTACAAAACGAAAAAAAAAAAACATTTTAAATTGAGGTTGGAGCACATTCAACCCAGCAACAACATGAACGCAAACTACTTACAACATACAAGAAGTTTTGCTGTTAAAACAACAACAACAACAAAAACTATAAACTAAACTTTAACAAACTGGATTTTGTTACAAGTTGTTGAAAAGCTTCTCTCTATCTGTCCACTTTATCTACACTCATTCATCCCAACACAGATTTGTCCTCAGATATGTACTACGAGTCTAACTTCTTTGTTTGTCTCTATGCTTTAGTTTTGCTGTGAATGAGATTTTGAAGTTCATTTAATTGCGTAGAAGTGTGAAATTTGTTGTTGCTTTTGCGTTAGATAACTGCTGAATGCTCTACGTTCCACCGAGCATGGTAGTTATAAAGTGTGAAAATCATTGTGTATGTGTGCCATTAGTGTGGTTTACAAGCACACACATACACATATGAGGTATGTATGTGTTTAGATGTGTGTGTGACTGCAATCACGCTTGCAATCGGAAACTTACTTTTTTCAAGTCTATCAGATTTTGTAGTCATAATTACTATTCCTCAAAAGCGTCTAGAGATAAAGTTAGAGTATGTAGGGTAGATGGATTTGATTGAGTGAGTGTGTGTAACGGATGCTGAATAACCCCTGAAAAAATCGTGTGACTTAGCTCTGAAGAGAGCGATCCGGCATCGATCACTTTTGTCTACAGTTGGCTATAATTCGATTTGTGTAGCATACTTATAGGGGTGTAAGTAAATTTTAGTTTTTGGAGCATACTTATAGGAGTTAAAATACCCGTTTGGGTATAAAGAGGAATAATCTCTTGGTGCCTGCTCAAACAAATGTGATCAGTTCAGCCCTTACAAAGTTATCTGAAAAGGTATTAGTCGCGTCCTCCTTTGCGATTCGACCCGCACTGATACTGGGCTCATCGCATTTTTTGAAGGGTCATTTTAGGCGCCTCAAGAATTTTTTTGCTGATTTGTAAAGTGAAATGTGTTTTTAACCGGTATTGGAAGAACTTAATTTCAACAATGGAATTTGGATAGCAAGCAAATTGATAGTTTATGTGCTTAAGCTAAAAATGTTGGATTCAATTTAGAAATTGTGAAATATAGAAGAGGTTCCATAAGTGATGGCTGTATCGAAGCCGAACAGTTTAAGAAAAATATTTTTCTTATGTTTTTGATTAACACAAAGAGAACGGCCTCATATAAAATAAAGTAAAATAAAATAAAATAAAATAAAATAGAATAAAATAAAATAAAATAAAATAAAATAAAATAAAATAAAATAAAATAAAGTAAAATAAAATAAAATAAAGTAAAATAAAATAAAATAAAATAAAATAAAATAAAATAAAATAAAATAAAATAAAATAAAATAAAATAAAATAAAATAAAATAAAATAAAATAAAATAAAATAAAATAAAATAAAATAAAATAAAATAAAATAAAATAAAATAAAATAAAATAAAATAAAATAAAATAAAATAAAATAAAATAAAATAAAATAGAAAAATTTGAAATAAAATAAAATAAAATAAAATAAAATAAAATAAAATAAAATAAAATAAAATAAAATAAAATAAAATAAAATAAAATAAAATAAAATAAAATAAAATAAAATAAAATAAAATAAAATAAAATAAAAGAAAAGAAAATAAAATAAAATAAAATAAAATAAAATAAAATAAAATAAAATAAAATAAAATAAAATAAAATAAAATAAAATAAAATAAAACAAAATAAAATAAAATAAAATAAAATAAAATAAAATAAAATAAAATAAAATTAAATAAAATAAAATAAAATAAAATAAAATAAAATAAAATAAAATAAAATAAAATAAAATAAAATAAAATAAAATAAAATAAAATAAAATAAAATAAAATAAAATGAAATAAAATAGAAAAATTTTAAATAAAAATGCACAAAATAAATAGAAAAAAAGAAAATGAAATGCATTAAAAATCGTTCACGCCCTAAGCATATGACCCAACATCAATTGAGCTACATCATATCATATAAACGAATGTCACATCAAAGCATTTGCGGTCAGCGCATTCTTAAATTTCTCGCCTCAACTCATTCAAAACTTACCTCAAGCAATTTAAAATAAAAAATTTCAAATACTACACTAAAGTATTAATTTGTTTAATTTTCCAGTTTTTATGAAATTTCACTAATAATCAATAATTTTCCACTTTCCGTCACATTTTCACGCAATTCCTTTTACACCGCAAGCAACACAGGAAATTACTGTCTGTCTGCATGCGCTTCACACTTCATGCGCCGCCAGCAATTTGCACGAAGAACTTTTTTTTTTTGGTACAACCAAACAAACGCACAAGCACTTAGCATCTGCTATCTGCACTCACTTCCAAACCACCTTCACCTCCATCTACACTTTCAATAATCACCACCACCAGCCGCACACCATCAAAGGTACACGCGGCCTTTGTAGAGATTAACTCGTTTGACGCCGGTAGGTAAATTACCGATTTTTCAAATTCAAATTATTGATTTTCACTGCAATTTCCTGACAAAAGCGGGCAACAGCTGTGTCTGTGTTGGTGTACGTGAAACGCCTCTTAAGCTAGCTGCCATAACTCAATTTAAAGACACTATAGTTTGCCGCTCTTTTTAGTTGGTAGTAGTAGGTTGCATTGATGGTGAGGTGAGAGGCCAAGTTTGGCGTTAGTAATAGGGCGCGACTGCAGCAAAAACTGCAAAGGTTTATAAACGGATTTTAGTAGAAGCCAAGTAAAGCATGTAAGGGAGTTAAGGTGCGGTTGGAGAAAAATATTATATACCCTGTAGTGATATATTTTGGAGTTTTATGCAGGTATATATATTTAATTTTTTTATACGAAAATATTAATGGGGAAGGAAATGATAAGGGAAATTTATAATTGTAGCGGTAATGGTAATGGTAATGCAAATGGTAATGGTAATGTTTGAAGTAATTTTTTTGTTTATTTCATTTTTTATTGTAATTTAAATCGTTGTACGAATGGTAATGCTAATTATTTTGGAATGGTAATGGTTATGATTACAATTACACAATTTTATAATGAGCACTAAAATTAAAAATACTACTAAACAAATGAATTTGGGTTTATGGATATACATACTTATGTTCATCGGAGCTATCTTACCAAATTTCAAAAAAAAAAAATAAATTAAATTTATCAAAAGTAATAGAATTTTTTTACTAAATATGGGTAGCGTAACGTCTACTTTTGAACAATTTCTGTGTGCTCAAAATTTGCTTATAAAGCTTATTACTTGTGACAAATTTTAGTTTTCCAACTTATTTATCTACGGTGTAAACATTTTAAAATTTAGAAATTAATTTTTTAGAATTTTATTAAAAAGTGGGCGTGGTCCTTAAACGATATCGCACATTTTAGAAACACTTAGCATCATGAAATAAACATTTTCAGATGATTTTTTCAAGCAAATACTCGTTTCATCAATATTTGTGCGAGTTATGGCCTTCAAAACATTATAAGAGGTCCCTTATAAAAGGGACTCAGCCACGCCCTTTTTTTATAAACTGGCACTTTTTCTCATTTTCTTCCATAAAATAACACATTGGATGTATATATATTTTGATCTGTAGTGCCGTTTTTTCTTCAAGCTATGGCATTAAAAGTACTGTGATATAAGCCCCCGTAAAAGAGGTTCAGCCACGCCCATTTTTACAAATTTAAATTCTTTTTACTTTTCTTTCTTAAAGCGATGCTTTCGAAGTAAAGTAAAAGGAAAAAAAATAAACTTATTTTGCGCACATTTATTGCAAATTTTATCCGATCGAGTCAAAAATATTTTACAAAAAAAGTGGGCGTGGTAGTTAGCAGATTTCAAACCATTTTTCTTAGAAATATTCCATTCACCAGTACTAAAATAATGCTCTGTGGTGAATTTTGTTATGTTCTCCTTAATTATTTTTTAGTTAACGGTTAGTAATAATTGTAAAATTGACTTAGTCAATAGTAGGCGGTGACACGCCTTTTTTTATTAATAAAAACAATTAGTGGATACCAAAGTTTCAACCAATATAAAAAATTTGGTCGTAGCTGGCTAGTCACCTCTCTTCTTATGCTTTCCAAAATATTCTCTAATAAAAATTTGGTGTGGCAATCGTACGATATATATATATAAATATATATAAGCATGGGCGGATTCATGGGTGGTTCAGCTTGAACCCCCCTCTTTGGGATCAAAAAAGCCTTTTTTTTATGAACCGTAGATAAAAGATGTCCTCGAAAAGTCAAAAAAAAAATTGGACCGCCTCCCTTCACAAAATTCTGGATCCGCCACTGATATATAGCGTTATAAGGTGCGTTCCTCCTAGACTAACTTTTCCTATTATAGATTAAAATAAAAATCAGTACAGAAATTTACTAACAAAACTGGGTATAAAGACACCAATCATCTCACTGCAATTGGCGCAGGGTGTAAGAAATATATATTTTATTGAAAATCCAGCAACAACACGGAAAATGCCCGGAAAAACAAAATTAAACTTTGACGCGAAGACAGCAATGATGTGCGGCAAGCAATATAAGCTATGCGATGAATTTGGCTGCCATCAATGTAAAGTGAATTTTACAGCGACTTCCGGCGGATAACAAGTACGACATCCTTTTGCAGTTCGCGCAGCAAGCACATCTATATACATATGTGTGTGTGTGTGTATGTAAAATGTGTAAAAGTGCTGCAATCATTCGAATATTGGCAACACAGCAATAAGCCAGCCTGCAATGGAGCGTAAAAGTGGCAGTGTGTGCGGGGGGCAGCGCCTTTTGCGCGGAAGTTCAAACGACAGCGCAACGGAAGCTGAGGGTGTCGGCACGTCTGCTGCACATTGCACAAACCCCGACACATTCGAACACCAAAAGACAAATCAGCGCAACGCAATTACTGCAAGTACCATCGGCTAACTGCGCTAAGTTGCTGGTTTTGGCTCAGCGCAGTACAGCGCTCGGCTTGTCAGTGCCAGCTAAATTGCAATTTGTTAGCAAATTTGCAACTTCTTCTTACTTTTGCTGTCAGCTAAAGTTTGGTGCGCTTTACTAAGTTTTTGTTTCTTTTTCCGCCCTCTTATAAATACTTTCCACTTTTATTTTCATTAAGTTTCCCCGTTTTAATACATTTTTTATTGATCCTTGCAAAGTGCCATCAATTTCTTGTGAAAATTAAGTGGGCGTTTTTGGTAAGGCGGGACGCTTGTTAATGGATAAACACAGCTGTAAAAGCGCAGTGGGCGAAAAATGTCCTTCTTCTTTGAAGTCTGAAATTACTTAAATTATAAACATTAAAAATTTGCTAAGAAATATGATGAAGCCTGTTCACATTAAAGCTTAATTTGATATAATCAAGTAAGGAATCGTTGAGTAATTTAAAGAGAATATGAGTTGGAGGTGAGTAAAATATTACAAGAAGCGAGAGAGTATCTAACATTTTCTAGTATTTATCGAAACTTCTAATAATGCAGAAGTGTAATCAAAAAGTTTAATGATGACATAACTATCAAATGTAATGGTAATGAAAATAGTAATGAAAGGGGTTATGCTTATTTTATTGGTAATATGAATGGAAATGTTAAGGGGAATGGTAATGAAAAGGGAAATGGTAATGGAAATGGTAATGAGAATGTTAATGGAAATTAATTTTGTTATAAAAATGTAAATGTTAATGGTAATGGTAATGGTAATGGTAATCGTAAAGATAATGGTAATGTTATTGGGAATAGTAATGGTAATAGAATTTCTATGGTAATATTTGCAGTATTGTTTATTTTTTAGGAATCCTCAATATAAAAGGTAATGGAAATTATTATTGTAATGCTAATAGTAACAGAAATTTGAATCGTATAGTAATATTTCATGGAAATGGTAATGGAAAAAGTATGTTAATAGGCTAGGCAATTTTTATAGCAACGGAACTGGTAATTTCAATAGTAATGGGAGGAGTTGTCCTGAGTTTAGTGGTAATTTTAATGGAAATGGCTTTGGGAGTTTTAACGGATTTGGTAATGGAAATTATTATTATAATAATAATTATTGGAATGGTAATTCAAACGGTAATGGAATGGTAATGCTCATATTAATGGTAATTGTAATGGAAATGGTAATGATAATTGCAATGGAAATAGTAATGTGAATGGAATCGGTAGTCAAATTTGTATCGTAATGGTTGAAGTAATTCTTATTGTTTATATTTTATATACATACCTTAATGGTAATTTAAATGGTAGTAAGAATGCTAATGCTAACTATTTTTGGAATGGCAATGGTAATGGAAATTGTTTCGTAAACGAATTTTTAAAGGAAATGGTAGTGACAATGGTAATGAAAAAGCAATAGAATTGATATGGTAATAGTAGAGGCGTTTTTTATTGCAACGGCAATGCTACTGAAGCATTATCTATAATTATCATCACACAATTTAACATTGAACACTAAACTTAAGAATATTATTTAATCAATGAGCTACATTATAAACTATACCTATTTGAGCACAGATATCTTAAGAATTACTATAAATTTAATGCACTTAAAACAAGTATCAGTCCCATTACCATTACTCATACAGCGAGCAGTTTAACTACTTTTAGCATTTTAGCTCCAACAACCAGTGCAATTTTTTTTGTCCAACAATAATTATTCAAACCATCAAAAAGTATAGCTTTGAGTGCATATTTATTTCTAGTTGAATTTACAGTATCATTACTAATACAATTACATTACCATTACCCTAAATTACCATAACCTCTGCTACTGTAATTAGGTGCCAATGCTATAGCCAATACTTCCATTACCTCAACTACCAATATAATTGCAAACAAACCATTGCATTCACTGCATTTAATAGTTAACATTACTTACACAACTACCATTACTATTTACTCTTACTATAATTACATAGCTTCAGCCAGCGCTTATAAATAACTGATGATGTATTCATTTGTAGCACTCACTTTTTGGTTATTCAAAAACTTTTCGACGACCTCACTTCGCTGACTTTTCAAACAAAATTTTGTCAACGGATGTCGCAACTACAGAAATCGCTAGTAATCTAACCACAACAATAACAACCTTAGTTGCTACGAAATGCAAACAAACTGCAACGAGAGGAATTCATGTAAAAAAGGAGTTGAGTGCTGATGCAGCGCGTGTGTGCTGAAGTTCAAAAGGCCGGAAAAGTATGCTTATTACCAATTAAGCTAATCCGTCAGATAATTAGAAACATGTCACACAAACACACACTCACTTTCCCACTCTACACATACCATGAATCACCAGCATAACATGAAATTTATAGCGAACACATGTGCGTTTTGATTTTAGCACGAGACGATTCTATGCAACCCATGCCGACATAAATCAGAGTTTGTGCATGTGCCGCTGGGGCCGTGTGACTTGACGGCTGGCATGGGCTCAACATCACGTGACACTTGATTTCCTGCATGAACATGTTGTTGTGGCTTTCATAGCACTACGCCGCTAGGCCTCAAGTTCCTTGGCGCAAAGCAGTGCAGTTCTCGGGGTTGTGGTCTGAGAAGTGAGCAGTGGGAGGAGGAGCTAGAGCGACTAAGCGCACTCAAAAGATGTGTGTGTGTGTGTGCTACGCTTTAGCTCCTCTGATGCTCATCTGCGCGCTTCAATTTCAAAACGTTTGCTCATTTCCCCTTAGCAATTTTCCGCTTGCTTACCACATTTAGGCTGCTTTTATGAAATTCACAAATTAGTTTTGTTAAGCCTACGAAATGTAGCACTCACTCAATTTGCATGGTTTTTTTTTTTTTTTTTTTTTTTTTTTTTTTGTGTGAAAAATTTTGTAATATTTTGCGCTTGTCAACACTATGGCTTATTAGGAATTTTCTTTTAGCCCACATCACTCAGTCATTTTAACACCTAAATTAATGCAACGGCTGCATGTTGGTTTTGGAGTTCGGCTAGGCTTTGCTTTTGTATTGGTGTTGGTGTTGGTTTTGCATCACCGATATATCGCCTAGCCTGCCTTGCTGATGAGCTGCTGACAGCAGCTACAAGCTCATTTAGATTTTCTATGGTTTTTGGCATTTTGAATATTATATGAGCGTTTAATGAAAATAGCTTCACGTTTAGTCAGTTGACTTCTAAGGACATTTGCATGCACACATGCAAAACACGCACACATATGCCACCTGTGCATGTGGTAAACGGCATTAATTTGCATATTTTTGCATGCAAATGCTTAGCACTCACCTTGAAGAGCAAACATACTCAAACATATGGACATATATTTAATATATATATATTAGGGTGATTAAATTTTGCTGGGAATTATTGCAAATTTCATTCATAAATTCGGCTTACTCAAACTATGTTATATTATATATCCATATAAATAAAAAAAAACCTATTTTGTCTCGTATCTTTTGTTATGTAAAGTTTTCTTAATAAAATTTTTTTTTTTTTAATTGAAAAAAAAATTTCAATATTTTTTTTTTAAATTTCCTATTGACCCATACATTTTTTTTGCTCAAAAACAACAAGAATATATATTTTTTTAAATAACTTTTCGCTTTCAAACATAATGTTTTCTTTATTTATATTTTGAAAAAAAATTTAATTTTTTTTTTTTTTTTTTAATTTAAATTTCGCTTAATTTCGTATTGGCCAGTTAAATTTAAACCTCCATTATGAAAAAATTTTAATTTCCTAATTTCTTACTCAACAATTATCTCATTTTTCGAAACCAAAAATAAATTTTTTTCGCTTTACAATATAATTTTATATATATTGTTTTTTTTATTACACAAAATTTTTATTAAATTATTTGGAAAAACTGTCAAATTTTTTAAGTAAAATTAAAACCTCAGCCTTGGAAATTTTTCAAAAGGTATTTTCTTGTAAATTTGTTTGAGCTCGAATTTTTAATGTTTTTTTTGCTGAATTTTTCATTTTAAATTTTTTTTCTGTTTAATTTTTTTTTTTTTTTTTTTTTGAAAAACTGATTACCTCAAAATTTTTTTAAACTTACTAAATTATTATTTTTTCTCAACTAATGTTTGCTCTTATTTATAATATTTGTTCTTTTTAATTTGAACTCAAATTTTAAATTTTTTTTAGGAAAACTCAAAGTTTTTTCGGTAATCAATAATATTTTTTTCCTTCAAAGTTTTTTTCTGTTTAAAAATTAATTTTTGTTTTTAAGTCAACAAAAAAATTTTTTTTTATATAATTTTCTAATTTTTTTGTTTGAATTCTTGTTTTTGATTCTCCAACTGTTTATTACATTACTTAAAAAAAAATTAGTTTTTTTCAAAACAAAAAAAAAATCTTTTCTATGAAGTTTTTTCTTTTAAAAATACTTTTTTTACGTTCTTAAAAATATTTTTAGAAAAATTTTGGCTTTTAAATCAGAAACTAAAACAAGCAAACTTTGCAAATTTTTAACAAAAATATTCATAATAAATTTTATTTTGTAATAAATTTTTTTTTTATTTAAAAAATTTTTTTCGCGACAAAAAAAAATTGCTTTTATGTTAAAAAGGTGAGTCTCAGTACCGCAAATTTTTCAAAACCAAAAAAAAAATTGTTTTTCGGTTAAATTATTTTTTTTTTAGTTCTTAATACTAAATTAAAGCCTCAAACAAGCAAAACTTTTCGAAGCCAACAAAAATATCTTTGTACAAAAGTTTTGAAATTTTTTTGTTTTTTCTTTTAATTAAAACTTTTTTTTTATTTTTACAAATTTTTTTCTTAGTTCACTTTTGGAAAAATCTAATTTTGATCCGCTAAACAAAAAAATCAGTTCAGCTATCGATTTGGTTTGTAATTTCCCCACAAGCTTGACTTAGAGTCCGATCATAATGAAAAATAATATACAAAAGATTCGCTCGATGCCGCACCGATTGAGGCATTTGGAAAACTCCTTTGAAAACTGCTTTGAAACAGGCTATCGATTATAAATTTTGTTGTGCCATTTTTTTTATATCACGCCACCTTAACGTAGATTGACAAATCTGCAACTCGGCCAACAGCTGCTTGCCGAAGACTCAATTAGGTTTATGTCAATGTGTGTGTGTGTGTGTGCGTTGTTGCAAGTGCAGCTTATTAAATTTTCACGCCATTACTATTCATGCAACAGCGATGCGCCGCACTCACCCACAGTCAATATGGATGTAAATGGGGGGGTGTGCCACACACATTATTAGTAACTCTAGCAGTTTTGCACTTTTTTTCACAACATTTTTGATGTGTTTATTGTTAATTTGTCTTGCTAATGTCGTTGTCGTTGTCGTTGTTGTTGTTGTTGTTGGCTCATATTGCATGTATGACAGCACATATGCAAGATTTATGTTACTGTTAAGTGGCAGTCAAGTGGCAATTTAAAATTTTTGCGGCTAATGTGGCAGGCAGCCGTTACAGTAACCGTTATGACAGTGTGTGGCATGCAACCTAACTGTACGTTGATTAAAAACTCAGTATGTTAAACAGTTGTGTTTACTTAAGCGAGCAGCTGTATGCGAGTGTGTATGTGTGTTTGCTAAGTAAAGTCGCCTGCACAAACACACTACGGCATATGCAATATAAATTATAAATTGCATAAAAATTTATGAGCTGATTAACTCATCAGTGTTGACAGTTTTGATATTTCGATAGTGTGGCATGGTGTTTTTGTTGTTGTAGCTATTGCTTTGTTGTAGCAGGCAAAATTATGCATGAGCCAACAGGAGGCTCGGATTAAAAAAAAAATCGAAAAAAAGCATCCAAAAAATAGATTTTTTTTTTTTAAATACTAATAAATTTTTCTAATTTCGATGAAAGTTTTTTTAATTTATTTTTTAATTTATTTTTTATTTTTTTTTTCAAAAATTTTTGTTCTTAATTTTTTTTTTTCAATTATTTTTTTTTTTTAAACGAAGTCTATAACAATTTTTGTAAATTAAAGTAAACAAAAAGTTGAAATTTCAGAAATAAGAAGAATTTTTTAAACTTGCAACTTTCTTTGAATTTCAAAGTTTTGTAGCAAATGCAAAATACTTGCTACAAGCTCTCCATAAAGTTTGCTAAACGTGAAAATTTTTCGCAATTTCTACAAAAAATGTGTAATGCTTTCGAAAAATTTGTTGAACTTTTGTAAAGTTAAATTTTCTTACTTTTTCTGACACGATCAAAACTTATCACGATTTTAAAAAATCGAAATAAAGCCGAGAATGCTAAATTTTTTTTTCTAAAATTCCAATATTTGAAATTTAAACTTGCCAAAAAATTTGAAATTTTTTAAATTTTTGTTCGTGAAATTTTGTTAACTTTTTTGCTTTACCTTTAAGTTTTGTTTACATTTCAAAATATTTTTTTATTTCAAAATCTTCTTAAACCGAAAATTTTTATTTTTTTCACAATTGCAAAAGCTACTCATCTAAAGCTCCTTTGCCTAACTCTGTGCTTTTTGTTATATTTTTTCCTTATTTGCACCCTAATTTTGTATAAAATAAACAAATCTCTTAAAATTACTAGAATTACGAACACAATCAAGTCCTTTGTGCAAAATATTATCCACCATTTTGTTATAAACAATCTAAAGGATAATTAAAATCTCCTCATTTGAAGTTGAATTTAGCCAGAAGTGTGCGTAAATATTTAAATATTAAAAGGGAATCCATCAACTAGCTCCCTGTTTACTTTTTGTTTCCACACTTTCGCAGACAATTGACCAACCAAGTGTTATTTATTATCGCACCATACAGACAGCACTAGAGCCCCACTCCTTTGTCCATCTATGGCAACTTGCATCACACTCAACTGTTTTTAAACCCTCTATTTTGAAAATAATCATGCATTCGCAATAGAACGCAGACACAAACTTGCTTAACTGACGTAAATATAAAGTTTGTACATACATACAGCCGTGGAACATATATTAGGTACGCTGTTTAAATTTTTAATTAATTTTTTAAAGCAAAGGCAAAAAGTTTACTCAATAAAATTTAAATACAAAAGTTTTTAAAAATCAAAAATTTTTACGATTTTTAATAAAATTTTAAAGTCTATTATTAAATACACTGTCTACAAAATTATTAAATCCAACCTTGGGAATAACTGTTTTCGATTTTTTAGTTTAGTTTTTAAAAAATTTCAGAATTCTCAAAATTCTTTTTAAGAGGTTTTGAAAAAAATTTAAAACCTATGTAAATAAATATTACAATTTTTAAAATGCATAAAAAAATATTTTTTTAGACAAATTTTAAAATCCTTAAATTTTTTCTTAATCCACACAAACTCAACAGGGTTTTTATTTTTAAATTTGAAAATTCTTTGAAGATTTAAGAAAAATTATTAAAATTATTAATAAATAACTTGACTGAAAAAAATTCCAAAAATGTTTTAAAACATCGTTTAAAAAATAAAAAAACATTTTAATTGAAATCTTTTTTTCTTAAATAGATATGTACATAAATATAAGAAAAAAATTTATAAAACATTGAAACTAATTTCTTTAACCAAAAATTATTTGAAACCCACCTTCTAATGAAATAATATTATAAAGTTTGAATTTTTAAAAAAAATTATTTCAACTAAGAAAATTCCAATAAATGTTTTCAATCATCTTTTTGAAAAAAAAAAAAATCCATTGAACCCTAATTTAAGAAAAAATAAAAAAAAAATAAAAAATAATTTATGTAAAGTTTTAAAAACTATTTTTTTTTTATTTTTTTTTTATTAATTAATTTTTTGTTAATAAAAAACTATTTGAAATCCATCTTTGAATTAAATATTATAAATTTTTATATTATATTTTCTTTTGGTATGTAATTCAACCGAAGGTTGTCAAATTATAAAAAAAGTATGCAAACTCATTTTTATAATTCTTTTTATAAAGTCTGAATTGCTCGGTTAGCAGTTTGATTCAATTGACAACTTTTTTGAATTTACAACTAAAATTTTTAAATTTATTAGAAAAAAGTTAAACCATTTTTTTTGAAATTTTTATGTTCCAACTTTTTTCAAAATTTCACATATTTATAAACTCTTTTTTTTCCACCAAAAAAAAAATTCAAAATTCCGTTCAAGAATTTTTCTAATTATTCTGAAACCCTAAACCCTGTTCAGTTTAATTCAATTGATTTCTCCTTCATCTTTAACTATGTTTTGATTTATACATAATTAGAAACAAATTTAAAACATTTTTTGGAATTTAAAATTTTTTTCTTTTGCGTTGCAGATTTTTCGAACCGAAAATTGTTTGAGCTTTCCACAAATTAAAAAAAAAATTTAACCAGCTATTGTAAATATTCAAAAATTTGTATGAATAATTTTTCAAATAGATAGTTCTGAATTACTAAAAAATTTAGCTGCTATTCAGTTTCGTGCAATTGGTTTCTTCTTTATATATACATAACTACATAGGAAATTTTTTATACAATATTCGAGAAAAATTCCAACTATTTTTTCGCAACATAAAAATTTGACAAAAAAAAATTTTTTTTTTTTTCAAATATTTTAAGATCCCATTTTTTAACTAACAATTGGAAAAATTCTATAACATTTTTTTTAAATATTAGATAACATTTTTTTTTTTTTAGGTTCAAAATATTTTTTTTTTTTTTCAAAACATTTTCAAATTCCCGTGCTTAACTAGCAATTGGAAAAGTTCTATATCACTTTTTTAAAATCTTAGATAATTTTTTTTTTGTTCAAAATAAATTTTTTTTTTTTTCAAAATATTTTTATAAATTCCCTTTTTTTAACTAGCAATTGGAAAAGTTCTATAACAGTTTTTTAAAATACTATATTATTTGTTTTT
This sequence comes from Sphenella marginata, assembly GCA_951509765.1. Classification (NCBI taxonomy): domain Eukaryota; kingdom Metazoa; phylum Arthropoda; class Insecta; order Diptera; family Tephritidae; genus Sphenella; species Sphenella marginata. The sequence continues at coordinate 102,879,912 of OX608080.1, read as the reverse complement.
TAGTTAAAAAATTTTTTTTTTTTTTTTTTCAAAATCTTATCAAATTTTCTTTTTTAATTGTAATTTTCCAAAAACAAACAAAATATTTTTCCCATACATATTTCTGATTATTACTAAATTCGTACATATATACAATACATTTTCAAAAATTCGATAAGTAAATTTTTCCAAAAAATTTAAAAGACAACACGTTCTTAATAACCTTCCCACCACTGTAAATACACAAATACAAACAAACTATACACATAAACTTAAACTTTATCGAGTGCGAAATCTCATGAAAACTTTTCTTCTTGTCTATCTTATTCGTGCCCTTTTTTTGTGTTAACAACTTTAAATAAAATTTAATTGTGACTTCTGCTACACTCCCCGCTGGCGTTTTGTATTCAAATGTTTTTCCTTGTACAATGTATGCACGTGCGTTTGTGTGTATGTATGTATGCTTAACTTAGTAATTTGCAAAAGTTTTTGAAGGGAGCGCACAACTAAGTATATGAACGGACGTCAGCATTGTTGAAGTGTTAAGAAACATTTCAAATTTATTCGAGTGGCAAAATTACGTTAATCACGTACCGGCCATAAATCTTTACGCAACACTGGCCAAAGTAGTTGTAATGTAGAGATATACAAATCTATGCATATATATATGCGAACACTTTTATCTTTAAGTAGATATATATAATTTTAATGGCGTATGTAAATGCGTATAAACTGATAAGACATGCCCTCGATGTGAAATGGCGCGAGCTGCGGAAGTTAAAAAAGATTTTATGGAAATTTCTAATTTATCGCACTTTCTAATTTACATTTTGTAATTGATTTGAAGATAACATTAGCAAATGAAAAGAAATGCATTTTGATTTTAAAGTAGTCTCAAGCAGTGTAACAGATTAACGTATCGTAGAGATTTGCCTGGAGCAACTCTGAAAGTTGGATGGCTGATAATAAGCTTAAAGATGAAAGCTCTTCGAACATAAAATTGAAGTGCGTGACGTGCCGCCAAATTCAATAACTTTTTTTAAATATAGAATTGAGAGTTTTGAGTTTTAATTTACTCACTATCACCTTTCGTTTAATACCCATATTGTACTAACACAATTTTGGTCAAACTGGTTCACATATTGCTCGATAACTCTGAAACTATTAAAGTTATCGAGATAAGCGGTACTTGTTATTTTAAGTTAGGCTACTGTAACCAAATAGTGAAAACGGCATTCAATTTACTTCAGCGGCTTTTCAGTGATGCGCGTACAAATTTAGATACAAACAGACCAAAATTTTAAAAATTGTTATTTTGTATGCTTAAAGCGCAATAATCATAGAAACTATACATTTTGCTTTTACTTTACTCATTATCACCTTTCATTTGATACAGATATTGTACTAACACATTTTAGGTCAAACTGGTTCACATATTGCTCCATAACTCCGAAACCGTTTAAGTTATCGTAATAAACTATACCTCTTATTTTAAGCTGAACTTCTATTAATCAAACAGTGAAAACGGTATTCAATTCTTTTCAACCGCTTTCGCGTGATGCGCGTGCAAACTTACATACAAACAGACAAAAATTCTGAAAACTCTTGCTTTGTATGCTATTAGCGCAATAATGATAAGAGTTATCAATTTTGCTTGAATAGCTGCAATGTAAGCTGTTATAATTTTATAATATGCAGAGCTTAAAGCTGTTAAAAGCATTTTTCGCGCTCAGGCCTTGGCTGTCGCACTACTATTTGTTAAACTTTTGGTTAGAAAAATTTAAATTTTTTTTTTTGCTGAATTTAAAATCATCATTTCTTCTTTGTTTCCTACTTCCAACGCCTTAAAGCATGCCACATGCCACTATGTGTTAAATATTTTTACGCAACAAAATTTTTAACATTCCTTACAGACTTAGGTACAAACAACAACAACAAATATATATAAAAAGACATATGCTACAAGATAAATAGCCAACATACTAATAATAGTAAATTGTATCCGTATATAAATTTATCAAACACCAACCACATTTTTGTTTATTTTATAAACTCGGTTATCAACAAAAGCTGCTGTTGGCGGTGGTGCTGAGTTCAAGGCAAAGGAAGCACACGTTCGCATATCCCTAAATTTACTGCGAACATATGTATTATGCTTGTTGTAGAAATACGTGACCTATAGAACATTTGGCATGTGACGATTGGTCAGTTATTTATGCAGACCTTTGGCTAATTTTTCGTACTTTTTCAATTTTGCAGTGATACCAATTTTGTTGTTGTTGTTGTAGAGCTTATTTTGGCAAAAGCTCAAATATGACCATTGAATTGCGAGCTAAGTGGATGTATGACTTGTGTGCCATATAATTCAATATACTTTTCGATTTATCTGCTACTAAAACACTCTAGCTTGGGCTATCAAATATCAACACACACACGCACATACACATACATACAGAGCATCTCATTTAAGCATGTGTGTGTGCGTTTATAGCATGCCAACAGCATGTTTCCTGATTTGATTTGTATGTGACAATATGACTTGGCAGCATATTCTATGCATAAATTATAGCAACAAATAGCGCTAGAGGACACTTGGACAGTGGCAATCTGCCCAAGGCCAAATAAATGAAGTGAAAGTCAATAAGCTTAGCCTGTGTAGGCTGCCGAAGAGGAAGAAAAAAAAAGAAAGATAAAAAACAAATAAAAAAAAAAACCAAAAAAAAAAATTTACTGCTTAGCCATGTAAATGGAAATTTAAGCACTTCGAACAGAGAAATTTAGGCAATAAACACCAACAAGTGTTGGGCAGGGAATTGAAAATAAAGTGGGAAAGTGGCTTTTATTAGAATTTAATAAAGCAACAGGCATTTTGGTGTAAATATTTAATAATTGACTTGAAGTTTCTTTTTCAGCTTTAAAATAATTTTTATAAACTTTTTTTTAAATTTCAAAGCACTCACATTCATGAACATATCGAGCCAAATTTGATGTTTGCTTAAGAATAAATATGTTGGCTTTCAAGTTTATTGGTGCAGAAAAATGTATATTCCCAACAAACATAAAAAAAAAACAATTTTTAAACATATTTTAAAGTGCTTAAATTTTGTTGTTCACCCACATAAAATCAACAGAGCTTTTATTGAAGCTTTCCAAATTTTTTAAATATTTTGAAAAGCTCTCCATTTACAATTTTACACATTGTGTTTTAAGCGAAACATTTTGTTGGTGATTCGAAAGTTTTTAAAAAAAAAATTGTAAATTCTGAACTGCTTTGTAGACTTTTAGAAAAATTATTTCAATTAAAAGAATTGTTATAAAAAAAATTTTTTGAAACTTATTTTTTAAAGTCATAAATATTATAAAATTTTAATATTCTCTTTTGGTACGTTGTTCAACCAAAGGTTTTCAAAGTATTGCAAAAATATTCAAACGCATTATTATAATTCTTTTCAGAAAGTTCCTTTTTGTTGTAATTCAAAATTTTCAAAAATCTATAGATACATATGTATATACCAAATTTATAAAAACTTTAACATATATATTAATTTTGTTAAAGTCAAAATATATGGTAAGTGAGAGCCTAAGAAATATAAAAACAAGGAAGTGTTAAAATTTCATGATTTTCCCCAACAATGGTAATACTATGGACAATTTGAGTATATTCGAGGTCTTGACAGACTCGCTCCATAAATACGAGTCATTTAAGAATGCCTAAAAGAGTCATGACTAACTCCCAAGGGGTCCTTAAAAAATGTATTTTCGGATTCCAATAATTAAAAAAAAAATCTAAAATGTTCTACATATACCAAGTCTCATTACAAAGAGCGAGAATGATTTTATTTCTGACTTCAAAGTGAGCTCATGCAATTTTTTTCTGTATGCTCACTGGGTTCACAAATATATAGATATGTATGTATTATTGTATGATAACTTGTCTAACATTTATTTAACAAGTCCATATTCTACTTAAAAATAAATTAAAATGCAATCATGTATTAAATAAATGGAGAATATATATTTCTGCTGCAACTCAAAGTGAAAGAATATTGATACAAATACAAATAAACATAAAGAGATAAAGTGTAGAAAACAATATGGAAAACGAATTAGGCCTGTCTATGCCCGCTTCATGCGCTTCTTTGGTACCGCAAATCCCTAGATTTTTCGTAACAGCTATGGTATTGCGTGATTTCTTACACGACTGGGATTTTTCGTAACGGAACTATTTTTTTAAAACCTTTTTCTTTTTTTTTTTTTTTTTTTTTTAAATTATGCGTGATTTATTTATGAAAATTTTCAAAATTTTTAAAATTTGAAAAAAAAAAATAAGAACATATTTTAAGTATCCATGACTATGAATGAGCTTATGGCCAATAATAATAATTTTTTTTTTAAATATATGTAGGTACACAAAAAAAAAATTAAAAAAAAATAAAAATTAAAAAAACCAAATCTCGAAAAATTATTCATAGTTTAAAGCATAAAAATTGGCATCCCCAATACGCATACATATGTACATATATATTATGTCTATGTGAATTATATCTACCATACCATAAGCATATGAAATACCTTGCAGACAAACCAACTAGTTTGGGAACTACTTTAGAACTAGTATTACCAAGAAGCTCAACTAGGGCGCGAATTCTTTTGATGAACTAATATTTTTAACAAAGCGATATCTTACAAAATGTGAATTTTAATATTTTAAAAATTAAATACACGTTTATATATTTGTTCCAAAATCCTTCAAAATAAAAAAAATTTACCCTGGCCACACTTTATTGCGTTTTATAACTAAGTGAAGACTTTAATCATCATATGTTCAAAACCAGTTGAGATATGGAAATAAATCATATCGCTTATTGCAGCACTCAATATCACCTTTCATTTGATACCCATATTGTATTAACAAATTTTGGAATACCCTAGTGCACATACTGCTCGATAACTCAAACACCGATCGATCTATCGAAGTAAGATTTACCCTATACTTGAAGTCATGCATATCTTAATACAACATAGTTAATTTTGTTTAATTATATTAAGTAGTTTTTAGGGGATACGCGCACAAACATACGCACAAACAGACAAAAATTGTAGAAACTGTTGGTTGGGATCCTATTGGCTGAATAAATAAATTTTCAATATCCTTTCCTGCCAATTTGGTCTCTATCACACTAGAGATGTATTAAAAATTCTAATTGTAAACTAGTGTATTTTCTGTCTAGTCTGGTGTCTCACTGCCGGGTAGCTCTGCACCATTGGGGTAAACGTGTGCTATGCAAATATCTTATGCATCTTCGGTGATGTGTAAAAAGTCGAAATGTCAAATAAAATGCAATAATTTGTGAGCGAAAATATATTATACGTACACGGAAAAAAATTGCGTTAAAGTTTACAACTGAAATGAATTTTTGTTTTGCATAAAAAGTAAAATTTTTGAAATGGGTAGGAGCACTAGATACACCTACATATATGTACGAGTAGTAGCACTACACCTATCATATTTAATAGCAGGCTTTATCACTACAATAACAATTGTGAGCAATCAAATTACATTGTGTTTATAATCAAGTTCTAGTTGTTGCGAAAGCGCATATGATGATGGAACTCTGGAACAGCAGGCGAAATAGTAAAAAATGAAATGACTTTTTATAGTAGTACCCCAGCTTTTATGTATTCTGTTGACTCCTCTTCAAAACTCAATTGCATCCATATATTTTTCTCAGTGTACATACTTATGTATATTCACTTTTAAAATTAATATACTGCCATATATACTATACATATACATATATTACCAGAAATTCATATACATATGTCTGTTTATTATGGATTTTCTTAAATTCCAATTGAAATGTAATTTAAGTCAATTTTCTCAGATTAAAAAGTGATAGCTGTGCTTTTGTTTATTCTATTAGTAAGGAATTATTTTGAAAATGAAATCACTAGAGATTTATTTAACTTACTATCTACATCAATTTCAGTCTTCAATGCACATTCTTTTGTGCAAACTAAATATGTGTATACTAATGTGTATAGGGTGTCGCTTTTTGTATGGAATTAAATTTTAGTGGAGCTCGTGAAACGAGATTCGAAAAATGTTGTGAAATAAACGAAAGAGCTTTCTGCGCAAAAGCAGATCTTTAGCGACCTTTGTATAACATCCACTTCCGCGAAAAACCTTTGAATAGCTGTATTGTGGTATCACCTACACAGCTTTAGGTTTGTTTATCCGCTTCATGAGGTTGTCATTTTTTACGCGAGAACTTAATTAGCAACATGTTGAATTCGTCGAAAAAATTGGAAAGCAATTTTAGCTTGAAATTTTATATCAAAAGCTTACTTTCATTAACGCCAAAGTTTGCTTAGAATTCGCTGGAAGCCGTCCTTTAATGTCTCTGTGGGGGCAGCAGGGTTGACTTTTGCTTGTTATGTTTCTTGTTATTTTTTTGTACTTAGTCTTTTCCAAATTTTTTTTCTTTTTTTTACTTTCTATATTAATTTGTTTCTTCTTCTTCTTCCCCACCACTGCGCTTCCTGTTCTTCGTTTCATTTTTACCTTTGTTCGCATTTGTTTTTTGTTCACTCACTGAGTACTTCTGCTTCCTTAGCTATCCAGTTTCTCATCTAAGTTCGTCTTACTACTTTCGCTTAACCCTTATAATTTATATTCTCCCATATCCGCTACACGCATCCACATTTTGTTGTTGTATTCATGCGAAATATTCCCAAAATTCATCTAAATACCAAATGCATCTCATTAAGCTTTCATCTCAGCTACACAATTATAAACCACCTCATATCGCTTTGACCCATCAATGGTGCGCTCATACCCCCCACATTGTATTGGCATGCCAGTTTCACTTCTATTCAATCGACCTGCATTCGTAAACATCTGTTATTGCGAAATTGGGTACACCTGATTACAAGAAATACAGAATACTGCAAAATGCGCTCAAATGCATTGTGTACGACTGAAACTCAAACATATTCTGCATTGGAGCACACTTCATAGCGCGCACAGTGATGTCCAACGTAGGCAAGTGCGAGTGTTGTGAGAAGCTTCTAACACTTCATGGAAAGTCATCCGTTTGCATCCCTGTCTCCAATACTGTCTTCGGCTTTATGCGAATAACTGATTCAGCGTTCAGCTGTTTGATTTGCTTCTATCCACGCCAGCTGCCATCCAAGTCTGTATGCTCTCTTGTGTGTTTGCACACCCACACATCTCCCACTTATCATACACAATCATATATGTACTCAGCCATGCGTTCATGCATCTGCACCGTAAATTGAAATTTCATAATCATACTCACGATATAAGCTCAAATGTGCGTTAGCTCGAGTTCAAATGCATGGCTATGTAGTCGATTAAGGTGAAATGGAATATGGGGGAAATGCGTTTTGGTTTTTGGATAGCTGCATAGTTTGACTGAGAAAGCGCTTTTACTTTTTTGAGATATTTTTCATTTTTTTATACAACCATTGAAGGTGGCGAAAGCCAAATTAAAGGCTCTAATGCTCCACTCCTGAGGCCGCGTACCTTTAATTTGGACTTGGACTTGGACTTGGACTTGGACTTGGACTTGGACTTGGACTTGGACTTGTACTTGTACTTGGACTTGGACTTGGACTTGGACTTGGACTTGGACTTGGACTTGGACTTGGACTTGGACTTGGACTTGGACTTGGACTTGGACTTGGACTTGGACTTGGACTTGGACTTGGACTTGGACTTGGACTTGGACTTGGACTTGGACTTGGACTTGGACTTGGACTTGGACTTGGACTTGGACTTGGACTTGGACTTGGACTTGGACTTGGACTTGGACTTGGACTTGGACTTGGACTTGGACTTGGACTTGGACTTGGACTTGGACTTGGACTTGGACTTGGACTTGGACTTGGACTTGGACTTGGACTTGGACTTGGACTTGGACTTGGACTTGGACTTGGACTTGGACTTGGACTTGGACTTGGACTTGGACTTGGACTTGGACTTGGACTTGGACTTGGACTTGGACTTGGACTTGGACTTGGACTTGGACTTGGACTTGGACTTGGACTTGGACTTGGACTTGGACTTGGACTTGGACTTGGACTTGGACTTGGACTTGGACTTGGACTTGGACTTGGACTTGGACTTGGACTTGGACTTGGACTTGGACTTGGACTTGGACTTGGACTTGGACTTGGACTTGGACTTGGACTTGGACTTGGACTTGGACTTGGACTTGGACTTGGACTTGGACTTGGACTTGGACTTGGACTTGGACTTGGACTTGGACGTGAAACCGAAAGTCTTAAAAGCACCGTAAAACATTGACTTGTCAAGCGCAGTATAAACAAAAGCAACAACAACAAAGCAGCAAACATAAATTGCATCATTCATAAAAATGAAAGGCATCAAAAGTCAAGAGTATCTCGAAAGTAGAATGAAAGAATTAAGAGAGAACACAATAAATCTGTGTGAAATAACTTTGAAAATTAACACAATTGTTTGCTTGGCACATGCTTTTGTTTCTTCATTTGCTGATGCTGTTCGTTGTTGCTTGGTTTGCATTTGCGAAACAAAAGAATGACATAGAAATGAATTTAAAGCGTTTACTTGCACTCACACATAGGCATATGATGCATACATTTGCCCAAGCACCAACTCATATCGTAGCAAAATGATGCAGTAAAATTGACATGCAAAGAGGCTCTAAAAAGGATGATACCAAATGAATGCTTGGAAATGTATGGTTTGAATGTGCCACTAACACAAATGCATTTATGTATGACGGTTGCTTAGAATTCAAAGTGCGGAGCCTTAGCGCCTAAAAGTATGCCAGTATCTGTTGTTATGAAGTGTGTGTTGCCAACTGAATGGCGGTTGCAAGTAAAAATCGTATTGAAACAAATATTGAATATTAGAAACTGGTTTAGCGATAAAATTTACATACATATGAGTGATTATAACTTGATAATTAATTTCAGTAGACTGTGTAGCTAACAAACAAATTATACTTATATTAACCTATGGTATTGTTTTAGTTTATTTTATTTTATTTTATTTTATTTTATTTTATTTTATTTTATTTTATTTTGTTTTATTTGATTTTATTTTATTTTATTTTATTTTATTTTATTTTATTTTATTTTATTTTATTTTATTTTATTTTATTTTATTTTATTTTATTTTATTTTATTTTATTTTATTTTATTTTATTTTATTTTATTTTATTTTATTTTATTTTATTTTATTTTATTTTATTTTATTTTATTTTATTTTATTTTATTTTATTTTATTTTATTTTATTTTATTTTATTTTATTTTATTTTATTTTATTTTATTTTATTTTATTTTATTTTATTTTATTTTATTTTATTTCATTTTATTTTATTTTATTTTATTTTATTTTATTTTATTTTATTTTATTTTATTTTATTTTATTTTATTTTATTTTATTTTATTTTATTTTATTTTATTTTATTTTATTTTATTTTATTTTATTTTATTTTATTTCATTTTATTTTATTTTATTTTATTTTAGTTTATTTTATTTTATTTTATTTTATTTTATTTTATTTTATTTTATTTTATTTTATTTTGTTTTATTTTATTTTATTTTATTTTAGTTTATTTTAGTTTATTTTAGTTTATTTTATTTTATTTTATTTTATTTTATTTTATTTTATTTTATTTTATTTTGTTTTATTTTATTTTATTTTATTTTATTTTATTTTATTTTATTTTATTTTATTTTATTTTATTTTAGTTTATTTTATTTTATTTTATTTTATTTTATTTTGTTTTATTTTATTTTATTTTATTTTATTTTATTTTATTTTATTTTATTTTATTTTATTTTATTTTATTTTATTTTATTTTATTTTATTTTATTTTATTTTATTTTATTTTATTTTAGTTTATTTTAGTTTATTTTATTTTTTTTATTTTATTTTATTTTAGTTTATTTTATTTTTTTTTTATTTTATTTTATTTTATTTTAGTTTATTTTAGTTTATTTTATTTTTATTTTATTTTATTTTATTTTATTTTATTTTATTTTATTTTGTTTTATTTTATTTTATTTTATTTTATTTTATTTTATTTTATTTTATTTTATTTTATTTTATTTTATTTTATTTTATTTTATTTTATTTTATTTTATTTTATTTTATTTTATTTAATATTATTTTACTCGCAGTTTTTACATAATTTTATACATATTTCCTATTGGCGCTTTATTTGCTCTCCTTATCCTTTCAAATCTCATTTAAGCACTTGCCTTAACCTACAGTTGCTCAAAAATGACAAACGTTTAGTATCTCTTGTCCATGAAACATCTCCCCTTAAGCGTTTACCTTCATTTTCCATACATACATATGTATTTGTTACTTAAGCGCTCAATCAATTGTTGGGTTTCGTTTACTTTGTGGTATATTGCGTAACCATTGATTGACGTTAAGCATTGACAAATCGGTACACATTTCCATAGTTACGATTTCAGATTAGTGTCAATATCGTAATGTATTAAATTTACAAATACAATAGAACCATTAAAGGGTAGTGTGGAAAGGATTAGTGAAATATATTTGGATTGTGTGGAATTAACTGGAAATTTTGTGATTGTGGTTAACATGTTCAAATTAACACAAGGGAGTACATAGTTTTTTCGATTTCGGAAAAGTGTTAAAATTTGACCAAGGACTCCGAAGGGCTAATATAAATTATAACAACAACAACTAAGAAAAAGCTTATCAGAAAAAGCTCAAATTTGTATTGCCATTTGAATTAGGGCAGCTTAGTACTACAAGCAGAAAAGATTACAGCCATCACAAAGTGAAATGCTTCAGAAGAAGTGAATAATCGCAAGCTTCAAATATTGATTGAATTTCACAATTTTCAATTGACTAATACACATTAATCTGGTTTCCCCCTAGAGCTTTTTGTGAGCATTCAATTATATAAAAGCGCATAAAAGTAATAAATGGAAAATATTTCCTTTGAAATTAATACCAAAAATAGCTTTTTACAAAATCTAGCAATTTGGCTAACGTTTTTATGCAAAATTAATTCCGCAATCGTATTGTATTTTTGCACATAATAAATTTGCTAATATTTTATTACATTCACTTTTGTCGCCAAAGGGTTTTTGCAAGTTTTATGTCACATGGCCTTTTTGTAGTTATTGTGTAGAAATTTTAAATTTGTCGTTTTTTCATTTTATTATTTCACAAAATTTATTGTATTGTTTGTTATAGCATTCTCTGTCATATAAAACATTTATGCATTTTGTGATATTTTTTTTTAGTTTATTTTCAAATTTTATTTAATACATTTATGCAAAAAAATGGCGGCTTTTGTATTTAAAAAAATGTAATGCTTTTAGCTAGAATTTTAAAATGACTTGCTAAAAGCGATTTTATTTATCAAATGGTGAATATTGGCAAATTTGTGTATGTGTTGAAAACATGCAATTATAAATAAATAAAAATTTGACAAATGGAGAATGGCAATTTGAGCAGAGATTTATTAGATATACATATGTACATATATATATGTATATAGTGCGTGAAAGTGAAAAATCGAATAAAAAATGTATGTGTATTAAATTTAGTAAGGATTTTGCCCTAAGAAATTTAGAAATTTCTTTAGTGTTTTCAATTGGTCCCCTAAAAGACCAGATAATTATAAGCCCTTGAAAATTTCATACATTTTTAACCTTCAAACATTGATTATTTTTAAAATTAATTGCCATAGCCACAAAAATAACAAATATTTAAAACAAATATTATTAAATACATACTCTCCAATAAAAAGAATATTAAATTTTTTTTTTTGTTTATTTCAAGAATGTAAATATGTTTTTAATTGCAACATTTTTATATTTTAAATTTATTGATCAAACAATTCCATGGCATGTTATGCGGTCTTGACACTTGCAACCGACCGCAATAAAAATGCCACAAATAATTAAATGGGAAAATAAACGAATATATGTGATTCATAATTAAGCACACTTATGTATAATTTTTTTGTGGTGCGTGAGCTTGCCAAAGCTTTAATAAGCTGTGTGTGGATGGGAAATATTTTAAGTACCTTATTAAATGAAAATTAAGTTATTGCAGTAAATCTTGTGATATGAAAAATAAAAGTTTGTAAACATAAGCATACACATAAACATAAACATAAACATAAACATAAACATAAACATAAACATAAACATAAACATAAACATAAACATAAACATAAACATAAACATAAACATAAACATAAACATAAACATAAACATAAACATAAACATAAACATAAACATAAACATAAACATAAACATAAACATAAACATAAACATAAACATAAACATAAACATAAACATAAACATAAACATAAACATAAACATAAACATAAACATAAACATAAACATAAACATAAACATAAACATAAACATAAACATAAACATAAACATAAACATAAACATAAACATAAACATAAACATAAACATAAACATAAACATAAACATAAACATAAACATAAACATAAACATAAACATAAACATAAACATAAACATAAACATAAACATAAACATAAACATAAACATAAACATAAACATAAACATAAACATAAACATAAACATACACAATTATTTGTAAAAATATTTATTTGTTAAAAATAAATTAATTGTTGTCGACGCATGAAATGGATTTTCTTCAATGCTCAAACAGCACCAGCAGCGGATACCATCCAAACGATTGTTGCTTAATTACTTAACAGTCGTTGGATAATCCACCGCTCAGTAACGAATTAAGGGATTTAGTTTAACACCACTTAAAACTGCATACACGCATACATAAGCACAAACATACATACATATGTATATAGTTACGTAAATCTGTATAAATTTAATGGCAGTAAGCAAATGCAGCTGATACCAAGTGAATGGTTATTTAAAAAGGGAATTAAAATAAATGCATGTCAATAAAGAGAAAATAAATAAAATGAATTAAAAAGTTGAAAAAAAAAATTTTAAATTAAATTGTTTATTGGTTTGAGGGTTGTGAAAATGAGGATAACAACAAGAATGCAACAAAAATACCAAGAGATTACTCATACGCAGTGGTGTACGGTGATAAGGAAAATTTCACTACGTTCGAGGGTACGTATGTATGTGTGTATGTATACATGTGTAAATACATATATGTATAGAATTAACTACATATAGCAAGTAGCTTGTTAAGTGGCTACTTTTTGGTTTAACTATAAGCTATTTTTACATATAGTTTGAATTTTATGATGATCCCAAGAGAAAAAAAATTAAATACATACTTCGCTCAGAGCCTCTCTGAAAGATCTTATGGGCCACTAAATAATTTTTAAAACATTTTCAACTGAGTTACTTGTGATTCAAATAGTGAGTGAGAGCAAAGAAATTAAATGACCTTGAATAGGAAATACTCGTAACGAGTTGCACACACTGGAATTCGGATGGTAGAGGGAGTTGCAATTACAAAGCTCCCCTTACAATTTCTTTTTTGTATACGATCCCGCGTACTCGTCATGTTGTGCTAATATGGTTTACTACAAAGCGTTTCTACTTAAAGCAAGTGTCTTTTAAATGTATGAAAAGTATGTTTCTAAGAGAGTTTCTCATGTAATGCGACCTACAGTCTTTGAATTTGATGATCCTTCAGTCAAGATTTTTGAACCTAGCAGTGCATAGTTTTGTGTTGAAAACGTAGTCAAAGCTTTTGTCACCGCATGATATAAAGAATAAACAAATTTAGGACCACCCTTATAAACAAGCAAACACTTCACAGCCCTTAACGTTCCAAAAAATTCATATTAATAAACTGCAAAGACAGGCAAGTATGTGTGTGTGAGTGCTTCACAAACTTATAAATATGCATGCAATCTACACATATAAATATTTATATGTATATATGTATATATGTATGTATGTATGTGTATAAGTAAGTTTGAACGTGAGTAAGTAAATATACATAAATAAATAACCATTTAAATATGCTGCAAATTGTATTTTTTGGCATGTAATTACGCAATTCAGCACAGGCCACAGCTCCACAACTTTTGCGCAGCATTCCACTGACGCTCTGGTAATATGCGAGCGAGCGAGTGAGCTTTCATTGCTCATCAACCTGGTGTATACGCCCGTAAATATGCAATAATAATTATTTGCCTTTGCTGAACTGTAAATTGTTGTCAACATTGCTACAGTCAAACACACACACACACACACACTTGCATACATACAAACACATATAAATGTGTATCGAGATTTTCATACGAATAAATGTTTGTACGTTTTGCATATTTGCTTTGCGGCACACGTTTGTACTTGCTACACATATGCTGCATAGCTGCACAACAACAATAATAGAAGGCACATGAGAAAATTGTCATACGTGACCGCTGCGGTCATGTTGTACACTTATGGCGCGTGCAATGGCCTTTGGCTGGTTCACTGCTTTTTTTTTTCATTTTATATAATTTACAAACTCATTTGCGTATTTAATATAAATTTAATGTAAAATATATTATTACCAATATTACTGGGAGTAGTGAGGCAGCTGTGTGAGAGAGAGAGATGCGCTACAATCACAGGTGGCCACTTGCATTTGTTGTAAACATTCACGTTGTACAAATTTGTATACAAAAAAAAAAAGATTTTATTTGATTACTTTTATGTTATGGTTGAAAGTTGGTGCGTGCGTTAAACTATAAATATATATATATGTATGTGTGAAGGGCTGGAAAAAAAAATTGTGCAGAGGCATGATCCACTAGATTTTTTTGACTAGATTCACACTAGTTCGAAAATATTCAAACTTCAAAAAGAAATTGAAGTTCTAAAGATTCTGAGACTAATTCTGGAACTAGTGTGAATCTGACATGTTTTTGAACTAGGCCGACCTGCTAGTATTTTATTAATTGTAGAGAAAATTTCTGTATATTTTGAACCAGGCCTGTTAAATCTGGACTAATATTAAAAATCGATTATATAACTTTAATTGATTAATTGTGATAATCGAACATTTTTAAAATAATTAAGCGATTTGGATTAAATTTTGTGTTCAACTAATAAGGATTTATTTCGTTTTCAAATTGAATTGTAGGCTTAATCGAATTAATCAAATTTCAATTTGATTAAAATTTTTAGTTAATTGCGATTAACGAGGATTAATCAAAAAATTTTTATATTTCAATAATAATTAAACATAAAAAAATTCTACAATTTTGTATTTTTTTTTATAAATTCATCAAAAAAAAATCTTATCTTCCCAGCACACCATAGGAGTCATATATGAGTCAGAAAGAAGTCCTAAATGGGAAAGTTTATACTCTTTCTGAGCTCGTTTATGAGTCCGAAATGAGGGTATTTCTCTTCTTGCGATGGTTGTCCGATATTAGCCTGATTCCATATATGTACTTATCATATAATCTTTTTTTCTCATAAACTGCACTGATTAATCCTCATTAATCCAACACAAAATTTAATCAATCCTAATCGATTAATTAATCTAAAAATGTTCGAATATTATAATTAATCAATTAACAAAAATAACAAACAAATGATTACGATAAATAATCATTATGTAAAAGGTCTGTTTTGAACTAGTGTGGGACTAGTATTATACCTCGTTACTTTAAGAGAATTATTACTAATTGTGCTAGCGTAGAGTAACTCAGAAAATTATGCAGAAATTCGTACGTAAATAGGCAAAGCGGGCTCAAAAGTGTTCAAGCATTATTTTATGCAGCCATATCTATTTATATTTATTTTTCCTAACTAAATATGTTATGTATTTTTGCAACACACATATATTTATGTTTACGACACACATACATTTGCATTATTACGCGACTACAATTAAATGTACATTATAATTTATTACAAAATTAGTGGTGAAATAATATTATAATGGTAAAACGAATTTGCGTATTTCAATTAATTTGAATTTAGGTTGTTCACTGGAGCGCTTTCAATTTGATAGCCGGCTAATTTTTCACTGAATTCAACTTTTCCACCAAGAAAAATTTGGATATGACAAATGAGGTGGAGTGGTAGTGAAGAGCTAAGGTAGGATTGTGAGGCACCTCCTCAAGCTATTTGAAGTCTTTAAACCAATCAGCTACTTGTCATCCTGAAGTAAACATATCGAAATTTTTCTTTGATATCTTATGGTATTTTGGATTGGCTAGGAGATTGAGAAGTGAAGACGACCTCATTTTCAACGAATTTTCTTAATATCAGGGAAGCGTTAGAATAGAACTTCACATTGTATAGACAGTTTAGCTATTTCTTAGTTGATAGTCAGTAATAGCAAACAGTTTCAAGATAACAGGTCACGATATTTCTGAAGATCTTTTCCAACCAAAGATACCCGCACATTTAAAATTTTGGAAAACGTAAATTGGTGTCAACTGTATGATTGAGTAAGCGTGCATCTGGCGCAGCTGAAATCATAAGAGAACATATGTTGCGGAACCATCTAACTCAGTGGAGTATAGCGTTACACCTCCATTATCAAACCACACATTTACACACGCTACTGAGAGTCATATGGGGGACTACATTAGGATGGAGAGATTGGTTTTGCTGCTGATTTTATAGAATATAAATGGTGTTGCTTTCTTATCCCAAAAAATATGCTATACGATTTCGAAAGCTAAGTTGAAGCTAACGGAAAAAACCATGGGGCTGAAACTCGAAACAGAACTAGAACCGATATTGAATCCGTAATCAAAGCTGTAAACCTGCAACCGAAGCCAGAGGTGAAATTTATGTTGCTAGTTCTAATCATGCTACACTGTATCTTCTATGAAGTGGATCCATAAAAACCGATAATGTAAATCAATAAATTATTAACGATACTGAAAGTGGAACAAAAATTATAGGCGCCTAGATTAGAACTGGCATTGAAACTTAATAGAAATTGGAACTAGAATCCAGACTATAGCCGAAACTGTCCAGTTCTGATCCTGAAACTAACAGCCGAAAATAAAATTGATGCCGAAAGTATAACAAAGCTACAGAGAAATTGAAACTAGAACCAAAGTCTGGAACATAGATAAAGCAAAAGCTATAATTGGAAGTGAAACATAAACTATTTCTGAAATCGGGACTCGAACAGAAACTATGACTGGAGGTGGAACTTCATATATGAACACTGAAGATGGCACAGGAGGAATAGAATATTTTAGTTAAACCAAAACTGCAGAAAAAACTATATCTGAAAGATTAGACGAAATTGAAGTTAGAACCGACAATAGAACTTGAAATGTAGACTGAAAACTCATACCGAAATCATTGCTGTGACCAAACTAACAGCAGCAAAGATTCGAAACTGATACCAAAACCGAAGCGCTGGGACCAACTAGCACCAAATTTTCCAACAGAATAGAAGCTATAACCAATAT
Organism: Sphenella marginata; assembly: GCA_951509765.1. Lineage (NCBI taxonomy): Eukaryota > Metazoa > Arthropoda > Insecta > Diptera > Tephritidae > Sphenella > Sphenella marginata. Next base: position 102,862,502 of record OX608080.1, on the reverse strand, counting down.
ATATAACCTTAGTAATAATCGAAAAGTTGTATTGGCTTTCGCGGACAAAAATTGAAAGAGGAGCCAAAACCGTAACGGGCACCAAAAATATAAACGAAATTGAAATGATAACAAAGGTGGTGTTGAAACTGAAACCGAAACGGAAATTATAACGCAACTGAAATCAAAATAAAACCGATATTAATGGCGGTAAAGAAATTACAGACGAAGGTGAAACAAAACTGGAAAAAAACTGAAAACAAATCTCTTATCGGAATTGAAAATATAAACGTATGTACATATATCATCATAAATCTTTGAAGTATTTTTGTGCCGAGCTTTTTGGAATCGCATGTCTGGGTCCGAAATCATAGGTGGAACCAAAACTAAAATCGAAATCGGAACCAAGCCTTTAGAGTGTAAAACCTTAAAATTTTTTTATTTTATCATTTTAGTTATCATCGGGGATGAATAATATAATCTTTCCATGTCAATGAATTATCTCTAAGAAATTATTTCGCCACACCCTAATGCACATATTTTTTTCACTTTTTTTACAAGCGGAGCAAGCATCGAAAGTTCTATATGGGGTATGTACGAGTATGTGGCTGGTGATATAGTTACTATAACATTATTTTTAGTTACTTTCTTTTTTTTAGTAATTTTTGGTTTACATTACACTCACACACATACATACACGCACACATGCATACCGGCAGCTAGTTACTTGCTGCAATTGCATGTTGCATGTGCTTAACTACTTTCCAGCACCACTTCACACACATATGTATGTGTAAGTGAGTGCAAGTGCGACGATACACAAGAATGCACATAACTAGCATGAAGCATACATACACACACACACAGCTACACATGCACACAACATGAAACGAAAATGAGTGACGCAAAAAGGCAAATGTTATGTTGCATGTTGCAAGTGCATGGCCAAGTTGAGTGCCAAAGCGAATGTGTGCAAAATGGTATTATTATTGTTGTTGTTGTTGTTGTGGCATGCAATAGCAATGGTGTTTGGTTTTTCACACACTTCATTGCTTATTTGTTTGTTGGTGTTTGCTTTTTTTCATATTTTTTTGCGACAAAAATCATAGTCAAAAAGCATGGCCACAGCGAAAACCAATGCCAAACAAGTTGGCGTATGAGGAATGAGTGAGTTTTGCTATTTTTGTGTGTTGCTTTTTTAACCTTTGTTGTTGTTATTTTTTGTGCTCACACTCCAACAACAATATACAAATATTTGTAAAAAGATACTCCTCTTGTATGCGATTTTGTTTTTGGTTGAGTTGTTGTTTGGTTGGCGTGGAACTTTGCCAGCGTTAAATTGAATTTGTGGCATAAGCATATGTTGCCCATGCTACAACAATAACAACTGTTATATATATATATACTTATGTGTGTGTGTGTGTGTTTAACAACACACTTGTAATCATCCACGTTGATTGAGCACCTGAGATAAAAATTTTGAAGCATATTTTGAGGTGCTTTTGCGTGCGTAGGTAAAATGAATTGATGTGCGCTCGCTGCAGTAAAAACGAGTGACTAAACGTTAAAGAGAGTAGACAGTGAGTGATCCATTTCGTTATCAAGGTGCTATAGTAAGTGAAGCTAGTTGCTGATGGATATAAGAACTTTTTATTTATGTAGCATACTTACAGGGGTGTACATGAATTTTAGCTTCCGTAGCATACTTTTAGGCGCTAAAAGTATCACGTTTGGGTAGCAAAGTGGATTAGAGCTATAAATAAATAGAATTTTTCGCTCTATCAAACAAATTTAAAGATTTCTACCCACATAAAGAGTTCTAAACTGTCACCGTCACATCTTCCTTTGTGACTCGTTTTGTATTCATTCTCGTCTACTCGTTTTCTATGCTTGGCTGTATCACATATTTGTACGATAAATGAATCATGCCACAAATTGAATGTAATATTTTTTGTCTGAATAGTTTGTGCAAAAGTTTTCAAACAAATAATGAATATAACTACTTAAGCATGATTCATATTGGTGCGATTTCTTATGATTTGTGAGTATTGAAATTAATTTTTTTTTTCACATATGTTGGTTGCTAAGTTCGAAGCTAGATTATCATAATAAGGTCGTTAGTGAGGGTGCTATAATAAGAGATCTTAGAGTAAAGAGCCTGCAATGTCTTTGTTGATTGAAAGTATCTATTGCCTTATTAAAAAAATTGTCACGGACCTGAAAAGTTATGGAAATTTATTTTAATAAGAATTCGTATCACAACCTTAAGCACCCTCCCACTTCGCAGCATACGTAGCCGCAATTGTTTTTAAATATATTGAAATCCTCTTTATAGACCAAGTATCATGTCTTGACATCAAATAATATCAAAGAACTTTAAATCACATCGCTTCAATCCAAATCTTTATTATACCCAAGCTACATCACATGCATATCACCTCATCGTGCCTTAAACTACTTTACAACTAATAGCTACAAAAACTTTACAAAGGCATGAATGATTTCAAATCATGTCGTTAGAAATAATTTCAGGTGATGTAGAATCACGTCACAGCATAAAATATCTTTTCATGCCATATGATCACACCGGACACCATTTAGCCTCACGGACTTGACCTTTTGGCATCACATGACTTGATATTTCGTATCACATGACCAAAGGCAATGTCAAAAATTTAAATTGAATAAGAAAATAACAATAAAACTCAGAAAATAACAATGTAACTAAGAATAATCACATCAAGCTGATACATTAAATATGTATGATGTGATATGCTTCGATGTGATATATTTGTAAGATCATGCGATTCTAGGGATTAAACTAAAAAGATCTGAAGTATTTATTAAGCAATAAAGTACTCTGTATAGTATTCTTGGATGTAAACACTTAAAAAAATATATCAGATGGAAACACTCACATCACATGATCTCAAATGGATATCACATTCAAGCGTATCACATCATAACTAGTAGAGAAATTATAAGGAAATTTAATCACAGCATCAAAAGTGCTAATTTGCTCATATACGAGTACAATACTTGTGCATCGCAACTTGATAAATCGCATCTTATGAAGAAGCAAAAGCAACAACAACAGTAAAACTAGGTGAGCGACTGCCTAGCAGATTGACTCAACTCTTTTTAATGCGCACCCTTGGATGGAAACCACAGCTAAAAAGGTTGAAGTATGCTTACTAAAGCAAAAACAACAACAACAAAAGTAGCAGTAATGCAAAAAGCAAAAGAAATAAATAAAAAGCAAATTAGCAGCAATATTAAAAGCTAATCAAAGTTAGCCTTAGCTGAAAAATAATAAAAAATCTTTTCCATTAAACCAAAGAATAACTCAATGCAACTGCACGCATTTTATTTTTAGTTACAACAAACTTTAACTTCATTCAAAACAAAAAAAACTTTTCTCACATAAATGTGTAATAAACCAAACTAATGTGATTTGAAAGCTAAACACACGCACAGGTGCCACCAATAAAACATGAGAACACTTCTGATTGAGAGCAAATTGTAACAAAAACAATTTGTAAACTAGAGCAAATCAATAATAAAACTTTAAAAACAAAACAAAAAAAAAAGAGTCATGCAACAAAAGTGTCTCACAACTTAATCGAATTAGGTCGAGCGGTTGGTGAGTGGGGTGATGATGCAGTGGCCTACAACTAGCTGTATAACAGCTGTGGCAATAATAAAAATCCTTTTGTAAGCAGATTTTATTGTGTTGAAAGTTGTGAATATGCAAAAAAGTTAGACACACACACACACACACAAATGCATACATACATAAATGCAAATGCCTAGTTCTATGTAAATGAATTTGTGGAAAACTAACTCAACTCAACGCATTTGAATAGTCTATTTTGCATATGACAATGTGTATGAGTGCGTGTGTGTGTGTGTGATATTCGCTGAATAATAGAGCAGCTTTTTTTGTTGTTGTTTTTGTTACACACAATGTCCACTTCATTGTTGTGCTAACTGATGACACACCCACACACACAGAGAGCGAGACGCAAGCACCAACTTCAAATGTAGTTTTGCATTGTTCGTGAATGCATTGAGGCTTTAGTTTTAAGCTTATAAAAGTGCGTGTGTATGTGTGTGTGTTACAAATGTACTTGCAACTTTCGCACATTTGTTGTTGGTGTAGCATTTCTATTCGTATAAGCACCTGGCGCATTTTCACACCACATGCTGCACTAATACAATGAAATCAAGAAAAAGCGAAAATCCAAAAGATAAGCCAGATATATTTATATAGGGTGTTGCAAAATTTTTAGGTTTTTTTATTTTTACAATCAACGCAAAGGCTTTTTACATGTTTAAAAAATATATTTATTTTATTCTAGAAGACTAAGCAATTTTAAAGTAACCTAAAAAGTTCTCTAGGGCGAATAAAAAAAATTAATATATCAGTAAGGTGGCAACTATAGGTAGTAGAATTGCCTGTATAGTATTTTAGTTTGATATATTTATTAACTTTCGTTTGAAATTATTACTAAGCCCTTTTTCTTAATTTACAAAAAATTTGCAATAAATGGCAACCTTGTCAAAATTAATATAATTCGGTCAGGTGGCAACCCTAAGTAATATTTCTATCTGTCAAATATTTTAGTTTGATATATTTATTAAATTCCTTTGAAACTGATACTAAGCTCTTTTACTTAATTTACAAAAAAATTTAAATAGATGGCAACCTTAAAAAAACATACTTAGTGGCAACACTTAAGAAATAAAATGTTTATTTCGTGACGGATATCAAATAAAAAAAAATTTCTCACACATGTGCTTTTTGAAGTTTATGGCCGATTAAAAAAAAATTAAATTATAAAAGAATATGGCAACCCTAGGCGGTTAAGCTACTCAGAAATGTTTTCGTTGAAATGATATATGCACTTTTACTCGATATCTTCATTTGCAAAACTAACTTTATTTTTTAAAAGTTGCAAATAGGTGGCAACCTAAAAAGATATGTGGTAATAAAATTATATAAATTAGGATAAGGTGGCAACACTACGTTCTAGATCAAGCAAAAAAAATAGTATTAAAACACGACAAGAAATACCTTGTCCTTTTGTTGATGCATATGTTGGCACATCTCAGTAGATTAAAAAAAAAAATCTGAACCTGGTGGCAACGTTGAAAACCAGTTTTGGGTCAAAACATAATTCTAAGGGACAATTTTTGGGCAAATAACATTTTAGGAAATTTCACAGAAATATAATCAAGTGCTTGTCGAGATAAAAGCGTTTACAAAAAAAAAAAAATATAAAAGGGTACCCCTTGGATGATAAAAATCTGAGATATATTTTTTTTTAAATCAATACTAAATACCTGACGCTTGGAATAAATTTTGGAATATCACGCACAGTTTTTAAAAAAAATGACAATAGGTGGCAACCTTGTCTTTAAACCCCGAAATAGCTAGGTGAGTATTCACAAGAATCAGCCTTTTTTTAAGCACCATGCATATGTGTGTAAGCATGTAACTAGATATGTATATACTTAGTAACATTTTATTGTTGTTGCTTTTCTCTCGATACTGTTTTATATGTTGTTACAACAATGCAATTGTAGTATGCATACGCTTTTATGTTTTAAGTATCAAAGTTTTACTTAATCTTGTTTACATTCTATAACAAGTTATGAAAATGAAAGGATTAAAGTACGGCTAAAGTAAAATGAAAGGAAACTTACAACAACAAGTAATACAATGGCAATTTTTTGTAAAAAACAAAAAGTGTACTAATATTATATACACTTACATAGCTGGCCTTAGGATATACATATGTATACAGCTTTATATACATATATAAACATTTGTAAGAAAAAATCTGGATGTCCGAACTGGTCTACAAAGTAAGCAAATACACTTTATTAGGACTAGTTTAATCAAAACTAGTTACATATATACTTGGTCCAAATATGGCAAGACGGCATACCTATAGCCTTAAGGTGAGTATCACATAAGTATGAGCTTTTAATGTTTGGTTTATGTACATGACTGTTATCGATTTTTTATGTTATCGATTTGTTTAAATTTTTAGTGATTTATTTTTTACGATCTCGTTGAATTATTTTGGACTAATATATGTATATGGGATATTTGTTTGTCGATATTTATCGATTTTTATGTTATCGATATGTTTAAATTTTTACTGATTTACGATTTAGTTGAATTATTTTAAGCTAATATGTATGAAAAATTTGTTTATCGATATTTATCGACTTTTATCGATTTTTTACCATTTTTTTTAGTTTTTGACAAATTTACCACCATAATCGACTTTTAAAAATTATAACATTTTTCTATAACTATTTCTTGATTATTTAAAAACTTATTTATCAGATTACAGATTGTTATGGTTTTTCACCTATCAGTTATACTAAATTCTAATAAATTTTGGGTGACTCTGTCCGCATTTTTAAGCTTAAGTGGTTCCAATTTATTATTTTTAATTTTGTTATAATATCATTTATAGCATTTTTAACTATTTAAAATGTTAGCGAAACCGATAATTTTTCAAATTATTTTAGTTACAAATTAATTTTATCACAGTAACAATAAATTTTTCGATACACTTCATCATACTTTTGTTATCGAGGAGAGCGTTTTGAATTACCTCAATAGTTATCGATTTTGATAAGTTTTGAATTTTAAACTTTTAACGGTTTTTATGAACTCTTCTCATTTTATTTTTTTTTTTTTCATAGGTAAAATGTGTCTTACTATCGGAACTTTTATCGATTGATTTTCGACGCCTTTTCCTATATAGGCCTATTTGCTGAAATTTTTGAAAAGTTATCGATTGAAAATGCTTTCACTTTTTACTCTTTTTAAATTTTTAGTATATTTGTTGTTATTGATATTGACTAAATTAAATATAACATCGGCCAAATATTTACATTGAATGATTTAATTAATTTTCGCTGACGTTTGATATTTGTATCCACTTTATTGCAACTTATTTTTTCAATTTTTGCTAATTTAAATGTTATCGATTTCTAGTAACTATAATCGAAAATGTTGAATAATTCTTTTATATGTTATTTTATCGGTTCTTGGAAGCTTCTTATTACTATCGATATTTTTTTTACTTCATGCACTTTAATTTCTATCACTTTTTTTATCGATTTGCAATCGAAAATAAATCACATCAAACTCTCATCCTTTGCACTACTACTGGGTTATCTTCTTTGTAACTATAGTTGTGTTTGTGTTAAAAACTGCTAGGCAAATTGCTCGTTTACTTGAATTACATTTATATAAAACCAAATAAAAGCAAATTTCCAAGTCATTGCCTGCAACAACACCTCAAGCGATCATTTCACCCTGTTGCCTAGCACTTAAACTTTCGACTAAACGTGCTTAATATGGCTTTGTGGCTGCATTATTTCAGTAAATAAATATTTTCCATTGTGATTTGTTTGCTAAGGCAATATAATTAAAATAATAAATACTTGAGTGACACTCTCAGGTGTTGTTGAGAGTGTACAATTTGTGCGGACTCATTCATTAAGAATGGACGATACGATGATAGAAGAAACGATTGTTCGAAGAAATGGAGGAAACCACACAAACAAAGTAAGTGTAGACAATTATTTAGAGTTAGAGTAATAGAGAAGGGCATAGTTCTATGGAAATGAGAGTTAAGGTAAGATGCACATGACGGGTTGATAGAGAGTGGAAATAGAAACGTAGAGGCAAAGTACAATATATATGGAATTCTATCGATTTTTTTATATAATTTCTTTTATCAGAATCTGAATTTTTTGGGTCATATTAAAAATTATATTTTTTTTTGCTTTACTGTTGCTTTAAATTACTCCGCCTTTGATAATTATAATTTAATAGAAACCTTCAAAAATATTTGATATACGAAAAATATTTTAAAATGTATAAATCGTTTTATGGAATTAGTCGAAATTTTTTTTTTAATTATTTGATGCAGGAAAAATATTTTAAAATGTATCAATAGTTTTATGGAATTCCATAATCGATTTTTTTTTTCAAAAATATTTGATGAAGGAGTACTATTATAAAATGTATCAATCGTTTCAAGGATTTAATCGATATTTTTTTTTTAAGTAATCGAAATTTTCATGTAATTTTCGATTTAAATTTTTTTTTTATTTTCAAATTTATTTAAAACCTTTAAAAGATTTTCGATAACTTTTGAAACTAATCAAACTTTTTAAGTTAATTAACTGAATTTATTTTTAAAATCTGTTTCAATTGATCATAGAATGACTTCGATTGGTTTGAATATATGTATATAAAATTAATTAAAAATTATTTTAAATATTTTAGAGTTTATTTTTATGGTTCAAAGCTGTTTTAAACTCACAAAACATTATCAAATTTTTCGATATTTTTTTCAGACTTAGAAATTAATCGATTTTTTCAAAACACTTTCGAAATTTAATGAAAATTCTGAAATTAATCAGTGCTTTTTAAGGTCATCCATGTTGAACTTTCGAGATTTAATTTTTTTTTTTATTCACTGAACACATTTGCAATATTTGCGATATTTTAAAGCTTAAATAAGTCATCGAATTTTAAAAAAAATTTACAAATTTCAAAACATTATTTGCAAAGACTTAAAAATTTATCGAAGGCGGTTTAGAATCATTCGATATTTTCCGAAGCTTATCGATATTTTTTTGTTAAGTTATCGATTTTTACTATATCGATAAATATTCCGAAACATTTTTAAATTAATCGATTTTCTTTTAGATTATGATATTTCATATTACCTCACAACTTTTTTCAAATATAATAATCTAAAAGAAAATCAATAGATTTAAAACCTTTCAGAAAATAATATCGATATAATAATCCTCGATTACTTTACAAGAAAATATCGATAAGCTAGAAAAAATATCGTTTCATCTAAAACACTTTCGAGAAATGTGAAATGACATTTTGATATTAAGATAAATATTTGAAAATTTCATAAAAAATTTAAATATGTTTTAAATATTCGAAAAATTTGAAAAATTTGAAGCTAGGCAAAAAACTTTGAAATCAGTTGAAACATATTCCAAGGGTTATAAGTTAGTTTAAAATCATGCACAACCCAGACTTCGCTTGTATTCTCAAAGTTGTTAGCGCTTACGGCTACAGTCTAAAATTAGTGTTCCTCCTCATGTCACACTCGGTAAAACAGAAAAATTTCGCATGCATAAACATTACTTGAGCATTGCCTTTGTGACGAATGTTGGTTTCATTTCCTTATAATCGCATGTGTGCACCATACACCATACTTGTGCGATTACATACGCACATGATTTCTACACGCAATGACAACATTTAACCGCAACTTGCAACCACAAAGCGACAAACTGCGGTGCTGCATGCGTGTACTGGCAACATTCACTTAGTGCAAACAGCAAATAACAGTTGCATGGACTCGTACTCATACTCCGACTTTGTTCAACTGACACACAAAGTATGTTTATATGTATGTGTGTGTTGAATTAAAATAAATGCCATCAGTTGCACTCTCTTGCACTTATGTGACACTGTCAAACACAGATATACTTATAAGATTTACAATAACAAATAACTCTTAGATGGACGTGGCTAGAAATTTTCTTGGAGGGGGCTCTCAATCGTTGTTTTCAAATGTCTAAAATTCATACATTATTTTTTGAAATTATTTTCAACAAATTTTTTCTTTTTTAATTCGTCATTTGATTGTACTTTTTTATCATGCGAAGCCTGTTTATAGTGACAATGATCTAATTTATTATTTAAATTTTTTTTTTTTCTTTAATAAAATTTAATTTTAGTCTTATAAGGTTTTGTAAGGTTCGATGATATAATTTGATATAACTTATAAAGAAAATTCTTCTCCCCAAATATTTATAAAAAATTTCGCTTTTCTGGAAAAAAATTCAAAAATTACATTTATTTTGTAACAAAACAATAAGCAAAATAGGTTATAAATTAATTTTCATTCATTACTTTCAATTTAAAAATCTTGAATAAGTTTGTTTAAAAAAAATTTGAAATTTTTTCATTGTTATTATGAGAATCGACGATCTACATTTTGAAAAATTTTCTTTTTCTTAATTATTTTCCAAAAAAAAATTTTTTTTTTTTACAAACAAAGCTAAATACAAAACTTTTTTTATTTTTTACAAAGATCGACAATTAGCTCTTAAAAATGTTTTCCTTTTTCTCAACTTTTTTTTTTTATTTTTAACCAGATCGATTTAGCTCCTAAAAATTTTTCTGTTCTCAATTAATTTAAAAAAAAATTTTTTTAAAATTTTCGCAAATTTTTTATACCAAAGCTAAAAAAAACGCGAATTTGCTTTCTCATATTTTTTACAAAGATCAACAATTTAGCTCTTAAAAAAAAACTGATTTTCCTCAATTATTTAAAAAAAAATTTAAACTGTTTAAGATCTTAAAAATTTTCTTTTCCTTAATTATTTATAAAAAATTTTTTATTTTTATTTTTGTTTGACATTTAAACAAAGATCGACATTTTAATTGCGAAGCAGATTCTACTAAATAATTTAAAAGAAACAAAATTTTTTTAATGTTAGTTAGAGCTTAAAAACCTTAAATTGTTTCACATTTTTTATAAGGATCGACGATTTAACTCTTAAAAAAATTATCCTTTCCTCAATTATTTAAAAATGTCTTATACCAAAGTTAAAAAGCCAAAAATGCCCTTGTATATTTTTTTTTTTTTTTTTTCAAGAATCAAATCTTAAAAAACTTGCTTTATCTTTATTATTTTAAAAAAAAATTTTGTTTTAAATTTTTGTTTTAAAATTTTTGTTTTAAATTTTTTTTGGCTTTGTTTTTTTTTATAATTTTTAGAAAAATCGTCAATGCAGCTCTTAAAAAAATTTGCTTTTCTTAATTATTTAAACAATTTTTGTTTATTTGTTCGCAAATTTTTTTTTTAACAAAGTTGATAAAAAACCAAAATACTTCTAAAAAAAAATGTTCCTTTCTCCATTTTTTTTTTGTTGGGTAATTTATTCAAAACAAAGCTAAAAATACCTAAAATTATGTTTATTGTTTTTTTGAAGATCAACAATTTCCATCTAAAAAAAAGGTTATTAAAAAAAAAATTTTAACGGGAAACAAAACCCCCTTAAACTTACCCTCTGAGTCAAGCTTACGCATTAGGTTTGTTAACGTACACAAACAAATGTAAAAACTTGGCACGAAAAACAAGTCAACCAAGTACGCTCGCAAGGATTTGTTTCAACAAATGTCGTTGCATGTCACATTTCAATAATAAGATTTGAACAACAACAAAAAACAACAACAAATTTAACAAAAAAGCGCAAGCATGAAATGAAACACAAAAAAAAATACTTTCCAAAAGGTTAAGGCATGTGTTAGAAAATATTAGAACGATTTGTTAGTAAGCGCACATATGACGCACATGTTAGGTGACACGTGAGCCATGCTTCTGAGCTTCCACGTACTCTACTTGCATGCGTAGGCGCAGTGCAAAGATAAGGCAAGAAGGGTGTGTTTAATGCTTAGGAAAACTTGCTGAGAGAAAGTGCAGTTTTGCGTGTGTGTCGGCCACTAAATTCCTGCACAACTTGGGTGTTTATAGAACGGATGCAGGAAATTAAGCACAAAATAACGTTGAATACAGAAAGGCGCTAGGCAAAGCGATTCTTACTTTGTAGTGCAGTTTACGGAGCCCGTTAATTTTCGTAAATTTACACGCCCACTTTTTAATAATTGTTTTCTCTATAGTGATTTCTATGCCCTATATTAAACTCCTTTATAGATATTCAGCTTTCAACATTAAGTATATGTGGGAGGTGCCATGCCCCTTTTCATATAACTCCAATTTTTTTGCGTTACTATTGAATTAATATCGTTTATCTTCACACAAATTACATGAAACCCTTTTAGAGATATTCAGCATAAAAACATAAAATTGTATGGGATGTGCCACGCCTCCTTTTCTGATAACGCCTACTTTTATGCGTGAGTAGGGTTAGGCTGTCAACTAGCTCTATATCCCTTTTCAGCTCCGTACCTTGCACTCTTTTGGGGATAGTCAGCCTGAAAAATTAACATTGTATGGGAGGTGCCACGCCCCCCTAATATTTTTTTAATCTGACCTGAACGCGGTAATAACAAACAAACCCGTTTTAAATTTTTTTTTATTTCGATTAAACACCAAATCATTTTTATATACATATACAAATAATAAATTGGAATATTATGTTCATATATCTATCTCTTTCACACACCCTAATATATATAAATATGTACATAAATATATACGTAGCAAAGCATTTTATGCTCATACATGGATTTGTTCTTATTTATTGTCAATTTCTATGAGCTTTCCTGGCTTAAATGCTATAATTGTACACAATGGATAATAACAGAAAAAGGGATTTTAGGTATTTGCTACACACACACACACGCACACATGTACACAAAAGGCAAGAAAATCAAATTATAAATGTCTTAAGCCATTACATTTTGTGGTTGTTTTGGGTTTATCTGCTAAAGCAAACGTGTTAATATATGAGAAGAGGTGTGGTCAAGTTTAGGGCAAAGACATTAGGGGCTATTCTTGTGTAAGTCTATGGTATGTAGCCAGAAATACCTTAAGCCTTGCTCGAATATGAGCAAATCCAACAAATGTCTAACTTTGACTCATTCACTCAGCAAGCCAGCTGGTAACCCTGAAAGGTATTTTTGAAGTAAAAAAAAATTTTAACACGAATTTCAAACATTGCAAAATTGCTGTCCCAAGACTAATTACGGAAAAGTTGTAAGAAATCCCGCCTTAGTAAATATTCAAAAATCTGGCATCTCTACTTTAGTCATATTTGTTTCTATAGTCTGGGCGGTTGAATGGTTTGTAGACGTCTCTTGAAACTTGAGTTTATCTATTTGTCACTAATTCCACTTTCTCAAATATTCTACTCATTCTTTTTTATTTCTTATTATCTGTAATTAGTTATGTGCGTTAATCGATAACTTTTGCTAAGCTTTACTATTTGAATGATATTTCTTTTTCTAAATTACATACATATGTATGTATGTATAGATAAATTCTATTTAGTGTTATTATTAGTAATAATAAATGTTTTAACTCACCGGTCTCCTCTCTCCACCACTCAATTAACACATACACCTACAACACACACACTTACATTTAAAAATACCTATGCATATTTTCCTATGTCAAGCGTTCCATTTATTGCACAATATCAAATGTTTAGGTCAATTAATTGCATCACCCTTTGACATTAATTTGTTTAAGTGTTTGCATTTAATTGACACTTTGTTCCATAATTTGACACTAATTTGATATTGGTTTGTTTGCAATCGGAACACAAAAGCAAAGCAGAGAGTATAATATGTGTTGTAATTGTTGTATATTAGAAAATCGTAACTTGATTATAGGGTTATGATTATGGAAAGTTTTTGAAAATGTTTAGCATTTTACCCAACTAACCTTAAAATTTTTTCAGCAAAGCATTTAAGTCTACAGGGTGAGTTCAAAATGCTTAATATCTTTATAGATGTGATTACCATAAATAAACGGCTGAATAGAAATCAACATATTTCAGAATATATCCCAAGAACCTCATACATAAATTCTTTCCAGGCAAGACTTAGCCTTAATGAAGCTCATTCCTCAACAAAACTCATCAATGGGGAGGTTTCAAATTCGTTTGCTGATACAAACTGATATTCTCCTCAGCTTACGATATAGTCTGATGTTCTGTTTGAGAATGCGACTGGAGAACACCGAGAACTAAGAACAAATACCAAAGCTGTCATAACTATGTTTGTATACTCTCCTAAAGATAATCTTGGACTTCCAGAAAAATACGTTCTAAATTTAACTAAGTTTGTGATGGTCTGAAGTGAGGCCAGAACAGGCTTACACTGCTTTCATGAATCAGGCCCAGAGCAAATCACTACACTAAACTCTTATCAAATATCAAAACAAAAAAAATCATAGCATTCGGCAATAACACAACATAAGTTATTGTAACATAACATACATAAGTCAATATAGAATAACTTAACATAAAATAGTTTTATTTCAACCAAAATAGCATTGGAAAATAGAACACAAAACTACAAAGAGCAACACCATGCTAACATAACTCACTCATTCTACAACTTCACATATGTAGCATAGTAAAACATACTATTCTAAAAGAGAATTAGGTAAAATAACACAACATCATACTACATAGCATAGCAATACGAGTACATAACAAAATATATAGCTTGCTAATGCATAACATAAGATAAATTCAGCTTGTTAAGAGTTAAGAATATACCCGTGGTGACATAAAGCAACATGAAGCAACATACAAGATTATAGTACACTGCATAAACTAACACCGAACGCAGAATATTACATTTAATATTATATTATTAACAAACATAACATAACAAAACTTTAATGAAAAGAACACAAAATAAAAAAATATAATTTAAAATGACAGAACATTCATAAAACAACACAACATAGCACTAAATAAGATATTATAAGCAAAAGGAGCATAGCAACACATAACAGAAAATAACACAGAATAAATTCATGTAACATAACATTGCATCAAGCAACATAATATAGCATTAAATAACATAAAATTAAATGAAAAACATAAAATAACAACAGAAAAATGAGTCAACATAATATTTCATAAAATAACATAATACTACATAACATTAAATGGCATCTTATAAAAAAAAAAACATAGCAAAAACACTAATTAACACAATAGAAAATAACACAACATTACTTAAGTTGACATAACTCTGCATAAAATAAGCTAAAATTACATAGCATAACATAACATAACATAGAATTAAACGGCATGTTGTTAAAAACATAATCTAACAGCAAAAAAAAACATTAGATGACATAATTATACACAAAATAACATGGCATAGCATAACATAACATTACATGGCACATGCATATTATTATAAAAAACATAACAAAACACACTTATTAACACAACAGAAAATAACACAGCATAACTAAAGTTGACATAACATTGCATAAAATAACATAAAATTACATAGCATAACATAAATTAAATGGAAAAATGTTAAAAAAAAATAAAAAATAACAACAACAAAAAAAGAGATGGCATAACTTTGCATAAAATTACATAGCATAACACAACATTGAATCGCTAATATAAAAAACACATTAATTTACATAACTGCAAGTAGCATAACGGAGTTTAAGGTGACATAACATTGCATAAAATAACATAACATAACTCGGCATAACCTACCTTAATGAAAATAGTTTAACTCAAAATAATCAAAATAACATGAAAGTTTCAGCGTAAAAAACACAAAATTGAAAGCAGAGCCAAATACTTTCTTCTTCTTCTTTAAATGGCCATCTAACCACCTGAGAGACTTTGATGGTCCAACATAGCTCGCCAATCATTTCTTCGTAGCGCCAACTGGCCGCATTATTTCACATTTAAAATGCTAAAACTAGAAAATATAAAATCTCTGGGGCATAGCAGGTGAACAGATATGTAAATAAGTCACTGTTTAGAGATAAAATCAGCTTTACGACATTTTAAGCACAGAATTTTTTTTTTTTTTTTTTTTTTTAATGACCTGCAGCAATTTAAGGATTGTGGCTATGCAACAATTTAGGACACATTAAAGTCAACAAAGTAACATTTTAGTCATTTCCCAGCACTTAAGCAAATACCATTTAGTATGCATATGTATGTATGTATGTGTGTGTATATGATACACCTGTGAGTACCAACATGCATACGCACATACCAAAGAGAGAGCTGTAAGCACATATTGCAAGAATTGTACCACTGACAGTTAACTATTTGCATACATACATACATACATATCTATTACCTTTTGGATGTAAACACAAAATACACAACAGTAAGCAACTTCCATCTTAACACATACAAGCTCTAGCTATACAACTATGTATGCATGTGTGTATGTGTGTATGTGTGTGTGTTTATTGCACCACAAACCGGTAATGGGGCAATGCAAATTAATGTATAGCAAGTAAAGCTGTACTGCTTAGTTGCAACAACTGCTACAAAACAGCCAGGTGTATGGACATTGAACAAATGAAGAGTAAGACCAATCATACAATCTGCCAACCGACCAACCGAACACCGAACAACACACCAACACACCAGCACACCGGATTGCCAACAACATACTGAGCGACTACTTGGCTGACTGATTGCAATAACTTTGCGACATGCATAAAGGTGTCTAAAGTGAGGGTAATTTTGCGGGGTGTAGAAGAGCAGGTGTATCATAGTTGTTGTTGTTGTAGGAGCAGGAAAGCAACAAGAATAATTATAGCAATTGTGGTAAACAGTAGCGCACAAATCTTGCAACAATTTGTCTACAGAGGCGGCAATGATTTTACATATATTCATATGTATATTTGTATGTATGTATATATTTCCGGAAGCAAAAGTATGGCTGAGTTATGCAGTGGAGTGTGCGGTTGGGGGTGAGATAGTACTGACCATGAATAAAAGTGCATTTGTAAGCGAGTAAATAATTGCTAGGCACTCGTGAAATAATACACAGTACACGGTGAACGAAATGGGTCAATCGCAAGTGCTAGAAATTGGTAGAGCTTTTGAGTACTTTTGCTTATTAACATAAGTGCTAATTTAGACATTTTTAGAAAGTCAAAACTAGTTAGAGTGTAGTAAAAATAGATTTGTTAAATAATGATTATTAATCTTAATCATTGTCAATAAAATTAATTTCTTTGTTATTTTTTGTATTAATTGATTAATTATAATAATCAAACATTTGAAGAATAATTTATCGATTACGATTAAATTTTGTTTTCGATTAATGAGAATTTATTTCGTTTTTAGATTTAATACCATGATTAATCAAGTTAATCAAAATTTCAATTTGATTAACATTTTTTATTGAATGCGATTAACGAGAATTAATAACAAATTTTAATGATTTCAACATTTAATATACAACATATAATAAATTAAAGCAATAATAATAATAATTATGAGCCTTATATGGAGAGTGTTCAGAACAGCTTTGAAACAAATATTCATATTTGGTTTTGTAAAATTTTTTTATTTCAATAAAAAAAATGTATTTCATTATAGAATCAAATTTCTTCCTGATTGCCACTGTTCTGTGCTTCTTTTATATTATTTTTGCTGGCTAAATTCATTTTGAATTATTTTTTAATTGGATAGCCTTGGACATTCCCTACTTACGTAGTAGCATCCCTTTGTGTGTAAAAGTATGCATAAAAGTTCCCACTTAGAACTAATTTCTGACTCATACATACATATATGATTACTATGGTTTGCTGGGAATTTATAATTTGGTTTTGGTTGAATTTAAAAAAAAAAAAAAAAAAATTTTAAATTTTTCGATTTTAATTAGTATTGAAATATTTAAAATTTGTAATTAATAATCGTTAATTGCGATTAATCAAAAATTTTAATCAAATTGAAATGTTGATTAATTTGATTGATCCTAGGGAAAAGGAAATAAATCCTCATTAATCGAACAAAAAGTTTAATCCTAAACGATTAATTATTTTAAAAATGTTCGGTTATCAAAATTAATCAATGACATAAATAGATAAATAGAGCAGTTTAATATGATTGATTTTTAATTTAAACCAGATTAAACAAGTCTGAGTAAAAAGAAGGTTGTAGCAGCAAAGCAAGCGTCAGAATTTGAGTAAAAAGCACCACTAAAGATTTATTTTGCACTTGGTAATTCTATTGACAACTGAAGTCGATAGTAGAGAAAGTGGAAGCCCCCCTACTGAGATGTGAAAAATAAGTAAGCAATGGTTTTAAGAAATTAAAAATTTAAAAAAAAAAAAAAAAATTTAATCCTTGTATACCACTAAGGAATAAGCGTTATCACAAATTTTGAGGGACTAGGGGGAAAAAGAACAAATAGAATTTAAATTTTTAATCAAAAAAATTTGAGTAACGTTCGAAAAATTATTGGTTATTCAAAAAATTTAAATAACAAATAAAATTTTAATTTTTATTCAAGCTGTTGAAAATGAAAAATAACACAATAACACATTCCACAACTGTCCTAAAACTACCCCCAAAGGAAGCACATGGCCAAAATCTTAATTTGCCAATGAACCCATAAAAAATATAAAAAATCTTCAAACACATTATATGTATGGTTACGGGAATAATTTTGCTGTATCTTGTTGTATTATTTTTCATTTGCAAAAGCTTGAATAAAAATTGAAATTTTATTTGCTATGTAAAATTTTTTTTTAACTTGTTTTGAATACTTTTTCACTCATCACTCAAATTTTTTCTAAATAATGAATAAAATTAAATTTTTTATTTTTGAAGCTTTTTATTCAAAGTGATCCAACCCGGATACCAGCTAACGATAGTCCACTACTACTGACCTCAACAGTGTGCTATAAATTTACACTACTCATACTTCCTCTTATACATATGTACACACATACATACAAGTGAATATTAATTTCATAGCATATGCGTGCATATGCAAACATAAACACCAACATTGTGGTCAAATATAAGCGATTGCTTGCCGCCTACGCTGCTGTAACATTTGCTTGATATGATTTCAAGAGCATAAGTGCATATCGACAAGCTGTCAGACACACATACATACATACATTAATAGACATTGATACATATGAGAGCTTTCATACATATGAGAGCTTTCACACAAAAAAGTTGCATTTTATTTTTATATGCCATTTCATACATAAAATAATAATTTATCATTTAAGCTTGACAGGCCAAGCAAAAGTTTTTTTTTCTCTTTCTTGCACCACTACCAATACAATTGTGTGCATGAGCTTCGAACGCCTGAAGGTCTACCTACATCCTGACTTCCACTCAATTGCGCATAAATACTTATATATGGACACACATTTCCGTTGCAGTTTTGTTGGCGCTCACTTTTCTAACTCTTCAACTGCCACTGCCGACCACACACACACTAAAGCATTTAGCCATAATGATGAGTTGTGCATTTTATAGCCACAAGATCAATTACAGGAAATCCGTAGAGGAGTATATGAGTGTGTGCATGTATGTGTGTATGCATGTATGGGTGTAGGAGTTGAAAAGTACCCAGCAAGTAAGAAATTGAAAAGAGTTTATAAAGTGTTTTGAAAGTGTTTGAAATGTAATAAATAGCTTTGAGCTTTTCTATGTTTTCTCCAAGTGATATGAGTTAAACCTTTTTGAGATCATTTAATGAATAATTATAAGAAGGATAAAGAAAAAGTTCCTTTAAAAATTAAAAAAAAACCAAACTTAAAACCAACGAAATCGTACCAAAAGATTACTAAAAACAATTTTAAATGATACCGAAAATATTACCACAATCCCGATATGAATCGAAAAAGACGAAAAAATGGATGCTTAAAAATTTAAAAACGCTCTCATAATAATAAGTACAAAAATTATTCGGAAAAAGTTTCGGAAATAGTTCCAAAAATTTCTAGTAAGAGTCCCGAAGGTATCACGAAATAACATGACCGAGTCCCTAAATGTACCTTTTCGTGATAATTCAATAATTTTTTTGGTATTATTTTTGTGATGAATTCGGAAATTTTGGTATAAATTTTTCCAAAATTCTTAACGAAAAAAAATCCTTTTAAGAATCAAAAAATTATCCTTAAAAGGCCCCAAAATGGTCGGAAAAGCGTCCTAAAATCAATCTCAAATGATACCAAATATATTACAACAATCCCCAATTGATCCAAAAAAACCCAAAAACTTTCGCTTAAACTGTTCCGCAATGATTCTGAAATAATCCCGAAAACTACCAAAACTAACCTCGACAACTAACCAGAAATAGTAGGAAAATTATTCTGAAGTAATTTCCGATATGACACCGAAAATAACTCCGCAATGATCCCAAAAAAGCCTTTTAGCACAGTGTCAAAAAAGTACCAAAATTAATCCCAAAATTGATAACAAAAAATTTCCTTTCAAACACTTTCAAAATAAATCTGAACTTATAACGAAATCTCCCGAAATATTAACGAAATTATTGCTGAAAATTTCCGAAATGATACCGAAACGAACTCCGCGATGATCCCAAAAAAGCTCAGGGCACAATGCCGAAAAGAACCAAAATGATCCCCTTAAAATCCCCAATAGAACAGAACTCTATCTATTTTTGCTTTTCTAAATATATCTCCCGAGCGAGAATAGGGTGATATGGCCTAAAAGGTTCGACTGGTAAAAGTATAGAGAAGTTGTCTTCTTCACGGATAAGCTTTTTATACAAATTAAAAGCTCTCACTAAATACAAACATACTTTTAGGCGCTTTTACATACTTCTCGTCAGCGTTGTCTCACCTTACACTACCGAGTAACAGTCTTTCCCAAACTTTTGTGAAAATATGCCATATCTTTCAGTATTGAAATCAGACACCCTCCAGCAGACCAAATAAATTCAGGTCGAAAAGAATCACCACAACAAAATGTTTCTTACTATGCGCCTGCAAGTATGCTACATTGTACGTCTTACATTTGTGCAGCGAGTGAACTTAATTGATGTGCTGTGGTAAATCGCAATTTTGAATTGCCGGTTGTAGAGCTAAGATTTTTTGATTAGAACTTGTGGTTTTTGTGTCGTTAAAATAAATAAATATCGCATACCAAAGTAAATTAGTTTGACTACTTCTGGGTTAGCTTTCGTAATTAAAGTACAAAGACTGTAAAATTTAATTGTTGACATTTTTGAAGCGAAATTATATGGAGAATTACAAAATTGAGTTGGAGTGGGCTTCTTATTTGATTTCAGTTTAATTGGATATTGGTAAGAACTTTGTGCTTTTCCAGCTTTTGTGCTTTGGTTTGGGTACATTGGAGTATAAGCTTGATTTGAGCTTTCTCGAGTCAAAATCGAATTAAATTAACATTTTTGGCAATTAGTTTGCATGAATTGGAATTTTAATTCATATAAATTTTTATTTTATTTTTATTGTAAAAAGCTTAAATGATAATACAAATAATGATACAAACTAAAAAAAAAAACATTGAAAAAGAGTTTTGATCCGCATTCAAATTTTAATTTTCATATCATAATTTAAATATCGTCATTCGTAATTTAAATATCACTATTTCTAACTTACCTCGAGCTCAAGCACGAATTCGAACTTGAGTCCGAATTTTGAAATGAGTAAAATTTCTTGTTTCGAAAAAAAAATTTAATTAATATATGTACATTTGAAATTGAAAAAAAGTTTAAAATCGACTTCCATTTTTAAAGCTGAGTTAGATTTAATTTTCATTTGAGTAGATATACTAAACTTGAGTACAAATTCGAGTGTAACTTGAAGCGCCAATTTTACCAGATTTGAGTACGGGTTTTCTTTGAGTTTAATATGGATCTTAAATTGGAGCTCACTTCAAATTTGAGTTTTAATTGGAGTTCTACTTCCAAAGCTGAGCTCAGTTTCAGTTTTGATTTGAGTTTTTCTTGATATAAATTTGAGCTTGCATTGAGTGTACGTTTTTGTTTGAGTTGAGCTTGAGTTTACTTTGAGTTAAAAAAGTTTTACTATGTAATCTGAGTCTAATTTGAGGTTAAGCCTGAGTTAAATTAGAGGTTATTTTGAGTGAGAATTTTCAAGTTTAAGATTTGTCTGCGTTTAGGTTTTAGTGTTAATTTGAGTTTTGGTTTGAGTGTAATTAAGAATATGAGTTAGAGTTGAGTTTTATTGCCTTTTGAGTGTAAATTAAATGTGCGCTTCAATGGAAATGGGCTCTGAATTCAATTTTCGTTTTGAAATTAAGCCTCGGTGAAATAATAGATGGTTTATTTAATTATTTAAATAACACATTCTCAATAACTGCTCCAAAAACTGGGTCAAGTAACTCAATTCAAAATGAAAAGCCCAATGTCACACCCATAAATTAAAATCACTTGCTTTAGTCATAAACATAAAACGACAGCTTTCTTGTCTGCGCAAATTTATGCGTTTGCTGTCACCGTAATTTCCAACTGCCAATAAAATTGGCGAACTTCTCATCTTAATTGCAACATTAAACAAAGTTAATTACAATCGCGTAACTCACTCGCCCTCTCATGCTCGCCTATCCGAACTGCCCACACACATGCATGCTGGCAGCTCTGTAAATATTTAAGCTCAGTCAATATATCTTCATCACACACACACACACACACACATACATATCCAATCGAAGCATCTGCTTGTTATGCTCACTCACACCTGCTGCACTGCCATAAACCTAAGATCACGCTAACCATCTTTACCCGCCTCCATTTTCCACTTACAACTGCGGTCAAAGTTCAGCCATTGAACAGTTAATTACAATTTATGATCAACAAATTTGGCCATTGTGCTGCTATGAAATAAATTCTCACATTTTAAATTGGCCCAAACATTAAGCCAGGTGGAAAAGAATAAATAGACTCAACTTTAACCTCGATAAATAACTGTATAATTCAACTGTATAATTCATATGTGTTTGTGTATGTGTTTGTGAGCGGCATTGGCTTTTGTTTGGCTTTCATTCGCGTTTAACCCTAAATAATATAAATCGACTGTTTTTGTAATTCACGAAATGAGAAAAATTCGCTTATCGTTATGGTGAGCGGTTTTGCGCGCTACTAATTGACTTTTGACCTCAATGAGATGAATAATTATTTTTTTTGTTTGTTGAGTGATAAATATAATAATTGAAATTTACTAGAGCTTCTCCAACTCAAGTATCAATTTCAATTGAGGATTATGACAAGTAGCGGTTTCGAACGTATTTTGCTTCGGAATATGCTTTTAGAGCACATTTTTGTGTTATTTAATCTCTCGCGAACAGCTCTTGAATTAGTATTATGATGCATAATCTTACACCAGCTTTTAGCACTATATGATTTGAGATATGCCTGAAAGTATGCAACATTTAGAAATGCACTTTTTGAGTCCGTACTATAAAAAAGAGATTTTGAGCTCAAGTTTAGTATAGAAATTTGTAATATTAAATTTTTTGTCCGACTGTAATAATAATAAAATTGAGCAAACACCTTTCCTAGGAATTAATAAAAAATTTTCCAACTATTTTGGTCACAGATCCCACTGTGCACCGATTTTTAGAAAAAACTCATAACCGCCACGGGGAAAACTTACAAAAAATATACATTTTTGGAAGTACTTTTTTTAAATAAATCCAATTTCCAAAGTAGCATGAAAGCTCACTAATGGTTTTGAAAAATACATTTTTTTGGGCCTAAAAATATGCAATATTCAGGAGCACAACTCTAATATTTCTAATAAGTTGAGATTCTCAGGGTTTTCTAGCGCTATAGATAACTTCTTCAAACACTTCCACTATGGGAGAAGAGTAGTTTTAAATAGTCGAAGGCATACGCACACATATTTGGCAGTCAAGAAATGAGGGTATACGACAATATAGAAGGTTCCACATGATAATTTTGACAGTCCAGCCGGTGTAACCGAAAGCAAGTAGGGCACGTCTGTTAAATAAATTTCACTTCAACAGCACATAACAAAACATTAGCGAAGTCTCTGGCTGGGAAAGCCACAACTAACAAATAAAGTGGATGCTACATTGCATACTCTCAGGCGCATTTTTTAATATTAGTACAAAGTCTTCCAGTTACTTGTTTAAACACTGTTCAACCGTCCCAACAATTTTAGGCGCCAAAATTAGTTACTACGCCAAAAGCTATGAATTGGTTCCTTCATTCACTAATCATCTGTATGCCAAGATAACAATAATCTATTATTGGCTATTTAAAGCAAATTGTCCGGTAGTCGATTCTGCAGCTCAATATTTCCCGAAACACTTTACTAATCTGATATCAGAGTTGGTGCAGGAAAATTTTTTCTAAATATTTGTTACTACCAAAAGTAAATGGCAGATTATGAAGCATGACAATTTTAAGCTGGCTTAATTTTTACATTGCCTACTTTTAGGCGCACATTATAGTATTTTTTCGCCAGCACCCGCTTTACGTGTTTAGCATTTAAATCGTATTAAAAATTTCTGAGTAAAACTAAAGTATTACCTGGAAAATTACTGAAGCTTCTTATATAAATATTAACTACCCCCCCCCCCCCCTCCCCCTCTGTTTTCCCGCTCCACACATTTTTTGTTTACAAAAGCTTATCTTTGGTTTAACTGTTGTCTTTGCCACACAAAATATTTCAGCGGCATCGATTCGAATTTAATACACAACACAAAATGAATCACACTAAAACAACAACAAAAAGAAATACCAACCGAATTCAGAAGAAAAGCGAGCAAAAGCAGATTAATGGCTGCGCAGCAGGAAAACGGAACCAAAGAACAAAATAAATAAATTAAAGCAATAACAACAACAATCGTTGCCTACTTTGAGGCTTAACATTTTATTGTGTTAAAATAATAAAATACCCGTCGACAGTCATCGAAGCATAGCCAAATACAACAAATAGAAGGCGAAACGCTCGCATGCCAATGGCTTTTGCATTGAACAAATGAGGCTCGTACCAACCACAATGGCTAGCATGCAGAGTTGGAGCTAAGCAAAAGCAAGCAGGCAGGCAGGCAGGCAATCAAACAACCAACAGTGGTGTCGTGAAAGCCCAAAGTGTTGACATTAGCGAGGTTGGCTGTTGCCAGCGCAGTTGTGGTGACAGCGGTAATACGGAGTGAGGTCAATACAAAACGAGATGCTGAACAAAATGTTGGTGGTATGCGCTAAAGCTGCCATTGTTAGTCTTGTTGTTGTTGTAGCGCAATGGCTTTTGGTCTACATTCTTGTGTTGCCCATTTTTTGGTTAGAGATTTGTTTTTTTTTTCTGTTTTTGGTTGTGTGGTATTGTCATTATTTGTTGTTGTTATTTCCCACTCTGTTACTCTTCTAATAACTACCCTTAGCTCGTTTTGTGTAGGCTACTTGCTAGCTGATGCCGAAATTTATTACACTGTGAAATGTCAATGAACATAAATTCCACAATTGCCTTTGTCATTTTTTATTGTTGTAAATGTTATTGCTTGGCTGTTCGTTTCATTTCGTTTTGTGTCAATAAAACAAAGCAACTTCGACCATAATAAAAACAAAAAATACAAAAAAAAATTTGTTAAGGATGCGCTGTTGTGCCAGATTGCCACAAATATGCAGAGGACAGCAGGAAATGTATAGCTATTTGGTGGTATAATTCATACAAATAAAACCAAAAGCTTAAAAAAAAGCGTTTGTGAAACATGAAACAGCATGACAAGGCGAATTGCTAGGAAAAAGGCATGTGCGCCTAAAAGTATGCAATGAAATTAATGAATCGTTTTGAAACGAACAAAAATAGCTGGGAAAACACATAGAAATTAGCCAAGAGGAATTTTACGAGCATGAATCAATTTTTGAGTGGAAGGAGCTGGTTATTAAAAGTAATTAGTATGAATGTTGTGCTGAACTGCTTACGTTGCTGCAGCGCAGAATGTGCTAGGACTTGGGAGAGCACAAGATACGACCACTTAAAATTGAAAAAAATGTTAACGAAAAAATTTTGGAAGCTAACTCAAACGACACTAAGCGAATGTTTCTAAAAAAAAATTTCCGGTAGCGCAAAAATTGTAAAAATTCCGAAAATTTTTGAAAAATTCGAAAAACACGTATTTTTTAATTTAAATAATTTCGAAATGATTTCCGATCACGCAGCTTTATGGCTTGTGAAATTCTACTAGTCTCACAAAAATCAATGGAAATTTTAAGAGCCTTGCGACTTACACTTTGTGAGACTAGAACTTGATAAGCTACAAAACTGCATACTCCGAAATAATTTTTAAATTTTTGTCCCAAGATCCAATTTTCCAATTAAATTTTCTAACAAATTTGGAAAAGAATTTTGAACTTTTTTTTTAATTTTCTAAGCATTTTTGCGATTTTTCTATAGTATTGAAAAAAGTAGTTTACATTTTTTTTGAATTTTCTAACCATTTTTAAGATTTTTCTATTAAATATGAAAAAGTAGTTTGAACTTTTTTTGAATTTCTAAGCATTTTTGAGATTTTTCTATAAAATTGGAAAAGGTATTTAAACATTTTTTAAATTTTTTATGCATTTTTGAGATATTTCTATAAAATTGGAAAAAGTATTTAAACATTTTTTAAATTTTCTAAGCATTTTTGAGATTTCTCTATAAAACTGTAAAACGTATTTAAACATTTTTTAAATTTTCTAAGCATCTTTGAGATTTTTCTATAAAATTGTAAAAGGTATTTAAACATTTTTTTAATTTTCTATGCATTTTTGAGATTTCTCTATAAAATTGTAAAACGTATTTAAACATTTTTTAAATTTTCTAAGCATTTTTGAGATTTCTCTATAAAATTGTAAAAGGCATTTAAACATTTTTTTAATTTTCTAAGCATTTTTGAGATTTCTCTATAAAATTGTAAAACGTATTTAAACATTTTTTAAATTTTCTAAGCATTTTTGAGATTTCTCTATAAAATTTCAAAAAGTAGCTTACATTTTTTTGAGATTTTTCTATAAAATTGGAAAAGGTATTTAAACATTTTTTTAATTTTCTAAACATTTTTGAGATTTTTCTATAAAATTGGAAATAGTATTCAGCCAAAACTTCCTCAATGATTCCGCCACAAATATTTAAATCTCAATCACTTTCAAATAATTTTTCCACTTAAGTTTGTAATTTAAAAATCATGTCAACGAACTTATTTACATTCACTCATTTTTAATTGATTAACTTTTTGTGAACGCCAGTCACTCATTCCATACAAGCCGAGTGAAACGATTGCCTAATTATATGCGCAACATAAAAAGTCCATTACCAGCTTTGAAGTTTATCTACACAAGCACTTATAAATCTCACATAGATCATATGTACGCTTACTCTCAATTAGAGTTAATGACAGATTGCGAGATTAAATAAGCAAAAATAAGTACAACCGAAAATCGAGTTGTCACATTTTCTGCATAATTTCACTATGTCAAGCAAGGAAAGTGCAGATTTGAGTAAATAACAATAATACTAATTGAGTATTTATGTGCAAAGGAGAGAGTAGAAATGTATTATATATTTAGTATGGATACAAATTTATAGATAAACAAAGTTTCCTTGTTTGTTTCAATAATAGCCAAAGTCGGTTTAATTCAAAATTGTGTTAATACTGATACACTCGCCGTCAAAAGTGATGATTTGATGTGAGCTACACCACCACCTAATCCACACCACCACATCCCAGGATCGCTCTGATTCGCTATTCAATTAATAACTCATATATAGATAGAAACTTTAGTGAAGTAACATGTAAATAAATAAAATAAAAAATAAAAAAATATAAAAAAAAATTTTGGCGTTATAACTTTTGAATGGCGCTGGATAACCACAGCTGATGTGAACAGTTTGAGAGCAATTGTGAGGCCTCTGAAAACTTTTAATGACAGTTGAAACAGTTTTGTATTCAATTTAGTGAGACATTTAAACAGCTGATGCTGCGTAGAGGAAAAATAAAGAAAAAGTAAACAAAACAAATTAAAAAGCTAGAAAATTGTAAAGCAAAATTTTTTATAAACTGCACTTTAACAACAATGCTATATAAGAGTCCAACAACTTTTGGACCAAAAAATAATTGAAATTGATAAAACTTTGTATTCAAAAAATTATAAAAAAACTGTTTTGCGCTATAGCTTTTGAATGACACTATATAATCACTGCTGCTATGAACAGTTTGAGAACAGTTGTGTAGCCACTGTAAACTGTTAATGACAGCTGAAACAGTTTTGTATTCAATTGAAAGAGGAGGTTAAACAGCTGATGCTGCGTAGAAGAAAAATAATGAAAAAGAAAATTATAAAAAACCGAAAATTATTATAAACTGAACTACAACAAAAATGTAGCTTAAGCGCCGAGTTGGATCAAATTATTGTTTTTTCTGTAAACTAAAATTGTTGCAAATTATTTTTTTTTTTAACTCAAATTTTTTCAAAATATTTTTTTTTTTTTTTTTTTCAAATTAAAATTGTCGCAAAAAATATTTTTTTTTTTTGTTTTGGTTTAGTCAGTATCTGAGAAATCGGAAAAGGTGGTTAGTTGAAAAATAGTAACAAAAATTTATAAAAGAAAAATGATATAATTTCAGTGCAGATTAATGACCATAAACGCTTCGCATTTTTGTTGGTTTATCACACTCTTCAACCGATTCCGACTATAAAACTGTTTCCAAAAAAATTTCAAAACTTGACTTTGGCTGTTTTAACCTATGCCCACATCCAAACAGCTATTAGAAACATTTAGTCAATATTTTGCATCCCGAAAGTATGCAATACAAATATAACAACAATTACATCATTAGTGTCGCTTAGTAAAACTGTTTAACTCTAAATAACTGTAACTAAGTTATTTCTACTAAATCAAACACATACGTATATATGTATGTATATATCAATGTTTATGTAACTACTTAACTAATTTTAATGAAAAGCATTATATTGAAGAGAACTTAATCTGGTTTTTGTAGTTGGTCATAGCATAATTTAGGGCGTATTAGCCACATTAACAATTCAAAGTGGACACTAATGCATGTGTATGGGTGTATGTGTGTGTGTGTATGTGTATGGGTGTGTGTGTGTTTGTCGTATATAGCAATAAGTTGAGAAAGAGAAATTATTTACGCAAAACAAGCTTGCATAATTACTCAAATGACCACGTGTAATACATGAATGCATGGACATATATACCCAGTAGTGCAATTTTCTTTAAAACAAACATGAGTGAGACTAACTAAAGACGAGGAAATGAATTTTTAAAGCAATCTATTGTTAGGTGGCGATTTAAAATAAACATGATTGAGACTCTTTTGTTCAAAAAGCAAGAGTGAGACGATTTATTAGCGAAAGTAGCAGTCCCCACTTCTATGACTCTCTTACTGGGGACCTAATCTATATGAAGCACATTCCTTAGACAATCTTCTGATGAGCCTAGAGTAGTCTTAGCTAGAACAAAAGCTCCAACTTCTGATTGAAAGACTAGAAGTTTAGGCATGAAAAGACGCTCAAAGGTGAGAAAGAGTTCATCACTTTTAAAAAGATTAAAAATGGATCGCTTGCAACTCTTCGTGCATTCATCCTAGCCTAAACTAGTTCATTTCATTCTATAAACCTTTAATGTAACACATTTTAAGGCTGAGCTAAGCTACCATAAGGCTTCTTTTGTATACTTCACCAATACGCAAGCAGCTTTCATATACATTTGCTTCTACGAATTGGTAATTATATTTCTTGCATACGTTGAATGCATTATGCGTAACACATACATACACACAAGCACACATACACATACATACAAACAATTATAAACAATCCACCTTTGGCGCCCACAACCACAAGCCACATTGAACCATATTTGATTTATGTCAGCCAACACAATGAGCTATGACTGTTGCTTGAGATATTATTGTTGTTGTTGTTGTTGTTGCTTTGCAAAATGTGTTGCTGTTGTTACTGTTGTTACTTTTACCGTTTAAATGGCAGGTACAATTCCTTGAAATCAATACCAATTTGTATGCAAAATTTGCCTGTTTTATGCAGATGTATTCAAAGTTCTTATTAAGTATTGCTACTGGAGCTCAAATTTGTGTGTGTATGTGTGTGCATGAGGTTTTTTATGTATGTATGAGTGTGTCTAACCTGCAAAAAATTATGTGGACTAATCTCTAAAGAGAGATCGATTCCTGTAGTCTAAAGTTTGCTATAATTAAATTTGTGTAGCATACTTATAGGGGTATAAGGGAATTTTAGTTTTTGTAGCATACTTATGGGAGTTAAAATATCCATTTGGTTGGAAAGTGGGGTATAAATGGGTACAATTAGTCTCTCCATAGTTTATGCTCAAACAAATGTGAACCGTTCAGCCCATACAAAGTGCTCAGAGCAGGTATTAGTCGCATCCTCCTTTACGTCACGTCCCGAACTGATACTGGACTCATCGTATTTTTTGCAGGGTATATATATTTAAGTAGTAGTACTCAAGTCAGCTTAGTAGAATACTTAACATATGCTTAAGCAAATTATATGAACATAAATTCAAATATATAGTTGCAATTAGGTAATTGAGATATATATTTCTGTATTTATATTATTCTTGGAGCTGTCATGATAGATGGGTAGTAAGCTCATGATGTAATTACAGTGATGGGAAAAATTAATTCCAGGTGTTAGTTGTAAGTCCAACCGAAAATTTAGAGCAAACATTAGCTTCTTTTGAGTCTTTTTCTAATCTAAATTTTGAACCGCTTAAAGTTTAAGAATTCAACTTGTCCAACAAGACTTTTAGAATCAGTCAAGTACTTCCTTAATTTATTGGTTAGTTGGCTATCAACGTGCTCAAAGTTTCTCAGTTAACAACAGGATTTTCTTAAAAGTCGAAAGCTGATTCAACTGAAAGAGCATCCTCACCCAATCAGATGATTCAGTCGTATATTCATATGGGAACTACTTCCGATTAAAAATTCTTGCAGACAAGAAAAATTTATCACAAAATTGTGGGAAGCAGATAAATACGTCTTAGAAAAATTCCTTAAAGGTGAAGTCTTCTTTAAAGTGTGGCCAAAATTTCTCAACTGGAATTACACATGAAAATTGGGCTTAAAGAAGACCGAGTCCCCAGAAAAAGAAAGGTATCTAAAGACAGCGGCAACACTGCGCACAGGTCCCTTCGGATATCTTGCTTATAAGGAAATTGAACGTCTAGGAATATGTATCTATTAGCAAGCTATCTCACATATTAGTATCGAATAAGCGATGATAGAAATCATTTGGGAACAGCGCTTTTAGTAGGTGAGAAAGTGAAATTGATAAAATAATGTAGTTTGTTCCTAAAAGTATGCAAAGTGTAGAATTGTCCATCTTAAATCATGTAAGCCTAAAAGTATGCAAAAGTGTGAATTGTACAAACCAAAATCATATATGCCTGAAAGTATGCAATTTTCTGGATATTAGTAAAACTGTAAAAAGAACCCTACCAACCATGGCTAACCATGGTGAAACTCTGATTCCAAAAATTCACAAATTTTTACTAACACCAACGCATATTTTTAGAATTTGTATGGAAAACGACAAGTGCCTAAAAGTATGCTTCACACTTACACGCAAAAATATTTTCAACATGGGTAAAAAGTGAACCTCTCCGAACAAAATTACCCACTTTTTTATCCTCTTTTTTGGTAAGCGCGACTCGATGATTATCCAGATTTTTATCCGATCATGGTTGGCAGGGAAGTATGACAGTAACACAAAAAAAAAATTCAAGTATTCAAGTTATCGTAAACATTTTCGAAGTAACCATAAACTATTTTTAATACTTTCACCTAAAAGTATACCCACAAAACTCTACTCCATACTCATTAGCTAAATTGCACTTTTGTCAATAAGCAATGTAAACTAATATACTCTCGATTACGCTTTAACTTAGCTCGTACTTTGCCATACAACAAAGCTGTTTGTGTATTGAGCTGACAATTTGACAGACAATTCAGACAGATTGTCAGATGATTATCAAATGCAAAATGCGTGATGTGTAAGTAAGAAGTAAATCGAGCTGCTAAGTCCATCATTGAAGCAAAACAGGACAGGTGATCGATAGACAGGACAGCTATCGCAATATGTATACATACGTACAATACTTAGGCATTGCCATTGAATTGCTCAAAATCCTCACTATCACTGCAAAACACCATCGCCTGGAGCTTCATTTACTTCTTATGCACACAATGCACACAGCGTAGTTAGTTACTCATAATGCGTTGTATAATTTTAGGCACCAAACGTATTGTTTAACTTGTAAGCGTCCGTGGGGAAGTTAACGGCTGGTTGTTAATTTAGTAAATTGCCACATAATGAGAATGCCAAACCAGCGTACTTACATACATTCAAACAGTGTGGCAGGCACAATAGCATGCCACGCACACACACACACACACATGTAGACCTGTCACACCTACTCATACTCATACAGGTGTGCTCAAGCGTTCATGAGCACATTTACACAAAATTAACACAGCAGAGTGATGCTGTTTCTTCTTCCTCCACACTCACTTCACACATTAATCGGCTGCTTCTTCTTCTTTGTATGAAAACCACTACACAAGCGCGTTAATGTCCACACTCCAGCAAAACCCAACACCGCGCTTGTAATAACATAATTCACTTTGTTTACACATTGCACCAGCGGTTTCAGTGGTCTCTCTCTGCTAGCCTCTTTGGTGACCTGCTCAGACAACTCCCCAAAGCAAACATACTCATTTTAGCTCATTCACTTCGACTTAGCACACACAAACATACGTGCATACTACTCATACCACGACAAGGCCGACGACGTTGCAGAAAATGTCAGGTGTCAGAGCTTAAGCTGTAGTCTTAGTTGGAGCAATCATGTGCTACAACAACAACAACCAAAGTA
Source organism: Sphenella marginata (assembly GCA_951509765.1). Classification (NCBI taxonomy): domain Eukaryota; kingdom Metazoa; phylum Arthropoda; class Insecta; order Diptera; family Tephritidae; genus Sphenella; species Sphenella marginata. Next base: position 102,830,040 of record OX608080.1, on the reverse strand, counting down.
TAGGTTGAAGGAAATTTTGAAGTCGCAAAGATGCCAATTCGAAATGAGAAAGCTATAGAAATTCATATTTTATTATACCCAGTTGCGCTGTGTTTTGGAAATTTGCAGGCACGATAAACGTTGTACAATCTAAATTATACCCTGCTGCAGGTAAAACAAATTACTCAAACTGTCTTATAACTCGGCTCCTATTCTTTGACCCCTTGCCCTATTTTTCAAACTGTGCTTACTGTTCCTATTATTACTTAGTACTTGGGCTACCAAGTGTAGAGATTTGTCGTGGTTGCCGTATAATTGAATAGAAGAATCATTCTTAGTGGCAACCTTAAGTAAAATACATTGAAATATAACCTATTACTTATCTAAAAAAAATTCATACAAATTGGCCAAATATTTGTCGAGATAGCAGACACTTCGGTGAAAATTTAAAAAAAATAATGTAAGGTGGCAACTCCAGATCATAACCTTAAGAAAAATTATTTTTATTCAAATATTACATTCCACACTTTTCTTTTAATATCCATAACGCCACATCTTAAACAATTTTTTTTTTAATTTCAAATAGGTGGCAACGCTATAAAAGCATGCTGAGTGGCAGCATTTCAGTAGGATAGCTAGGCATGTAGCATTTTAATTATATTTAAAAGTTCACCCACAAAGTTGAAGATTTTTTCTAGATAAAAGTGGTTGTGGAAAAAAATATAAGAGGATTAAGTGGCAACACTACTAGGTGACTCTACCTGAGAATATTGTTTTTTTAACGTAGCAAGGAAGCCTGGAAAGCCATATTAACACATTTCATTATAATAATTTTTATTTTTTTTTAAATAAGTGGCAACTTTAAAAAATAAATTCTAGTGACAACGCTTCCTTTAAAAGATCTTTGATACTATTAACGAATTAGTTTCTTTCAATATGGTTACGTGGATTTTGAGAAAGGAGTGAACACACAAAAAATATTTCAATAAAAATATTATCTCGTTATAAACTATTCCTGTCAATCTTCCTTCATTACTCGCTATCACTCTCACTCCTTCTCGCCCCCTTTCTGCCCTCCTCACCACACTCCTACGCTCAGTTAATCAGAAATGCTGGCTAACAAACGATAAACTGATGGAATTTAACCACTAAATTGACATTGTGGTTAGGAAAAAATTTATAAATAGTGGGCGTGACTCCGCCCTTGTACGAGCGAATAAATTCTGTATTATTTTAAATGGCATAGCTCGAAAACGATTCAAGTGTTTGAGTTCATATTTGTTGGGAGAATTACTTTTTCTATAAAATATATAATAGGCGATAATGCACAAAATCGGTCTATGACCACGCCTACTTTTTGCTAAAACTAAAAAAAGGTAATCTTTACAGAGATTTTACTAAAATTTTAGATTTTAGCACGATCTGATTCCCGAAAAAAAATTTTTTTTTAATATAATGAGCATGGCCAGCGTCCCCACTTGCTTATGCTCGTGGGAGTCAGCACGCCTTCAGCTCCACTCACATCAAACACTCCCACAAAGCATACCCTCAAACTCTCACTTTCTCCTAATTGCTGTTACACCTTGCATGCGAACATAAATGAATTTGTGCGAGTACCTTTGATGGAATTTGTAAAACAAACAAATTTCTTCTTGCATTTTGTTTACTTGGCTATTTGAAGTTGTGCTTTTGTTTGCATACAATTTGGCTTGTGGTTCTATGATAATATACCTGATAGAAGGAAAATTCTGAGTAGTCAAACATGAAATCCTTTTTAATAATTGTTGACTACGCACACGCACCCACACACACACACACACACACCCATTGCTGTTTGCCTTGCTTGTTTTTGGTATGTTGTGGTGACAATTGAACTACTACGCATGTGTGTAAGACGCTAAGAGGGATGCCAAGCTTTTCAGTTTTGACACTACCGGGATTATCTGGAACTTATGTGTATGACAATATCGGTATTGAGCGTTTCGGGAGTGCGGTATTGTCATACAGTTTAGTTTGAAAAAAGCGAAAAAAATTGTATATGAACTTATTTTACAAAATCTTTTTTTTTGTAAGCACTTAGCTATTTGTGAAAAAAATAGCAAACAAATTTTTTTTTTCTAGCAACTGGTCTTGAGCTTGCGTAATTAGTTTACTTTGAAAAAAGAAAAAAAAAATTATTTAACTTTATTTTACAAAATCGTTTTTTTTTTTTCGCTAAGCACTTATCGACTTGTGAATAAAATGAGAATTTTTTTTTTTTTGTTTTCTTGCTACTGGTTTGAGCTTGCGTACTTAGCTTAATTTGAAAAAAGCAAAAAAAAATATATTTAAACTTATTTTGCAAAATCGATTTTTTTTCACTAAGCACTAAGCGACTTGTGAATAAAGTAAGATTTTTTTTTCTAGGGACTGGTCTGAGCTTGCGTACTTACTTAAGTTTGAAAAAAGCAAAAAAAAATTGTATACAAACTTATTTATTTTTTTTTCGCTAAGCACTTAGCGACTTGTGAAAAAATAGCAAATATTTGATTTCTTTTATTAAGAACTTGTCTTGAGCTTGAGAACTTAGTTTAGTTTTGAGAAAGTACAAAAATTTTTATATAAACTTATTTTACGAAACTGTTTTCTTTTCGCTAAGCACTTAGCGACTTGTGAATAAAAAAGCTAATTTTTTTTTACTTTTATTAGCGACTGGGCTTTGTAAAAAAGAAAAATACATATTAAATAAATTTAAAAAAATATATATATTTATAAAATATACCTATTTTTTCACATATTTCCAATCCCGAAAATCCCGAACTTCTTTCAAATAATCGCAATAATTTCGTATCTCACCATTGTCATTCCTAGTCGCTACACCCACACATAGCACACCGTTAAACGCATAATTGCATATCAATGTATGTAAGTATATGTAGTACATGCCGCAATCTATCTATGAACTACACAATTTGGCAAAGTGCACATAGCATACATACACACACACACACAATTGCACACGCAGAAATTGTGATAAGCAAATATGCGCATACATTTATGTAATGTGGTTGCATGCAACGTGCAACATAACCACAAAAACCAAACCACAAAATTGGTTGTCATATGCGACAGCAAAATGGCATTGTTTTGCATTGTCCAAACTAATATTCTTGTGCGCTTATTTTACACAGAAGTCTGCACGAATGGCAAATTTATGCGCTGCAAATTTTGTTCGAATTTGTATAGATTTCTAAGAAGATTCCTGCATTGACATTTGAAAGCGGAATTTATCTAGATGTCGATTTGGGTTCAAAGAAATTTGAACTGCTGATAAATTTTAAGCTAAACGGGTTTGAAATGTGCGAAAAAATTTGTTTTAATGGAAGCTTTAGAAAGTGAAAACTTACTAAAGAAATTTTTTTTTTTTTTTTAACTGTCAACTAAAATAAAAATGAGGGTTCTGCCTTTATGCGGAGATGCGAAATAATTCAGAAACAATTTCATTAAAGTGGGAACTATATGTAGTTAGAACAATAATAGAGAAACTGCCTTGGATATTCTGTGATGAATGCCTTGGAAAGAAGACTGCGGGGTTTATAACAATTTTCCACACCAAACAAATTTTTTCTACTCAAACCAATAAAACAATACACCCGAAGTACGGTATTGACTCTACAATATAGTACACTGGCGTTCGCATCTCACTTCTCAAATCCAAAAAATAGTGCACAAAGCAAGTGTCAGGCAAATCAGAACTCAGACAACTTGTGTGTGTATTGGTTGGCAATCAATGAGACACTTAGGCAACCGTACGACAATGTTCCACAGGGAAATTGTTAAAGCTTTCTGGCAATTTGCGCTCACAAATACAAAAACTTCAAACCAAAGTGGACAATGTCGACCAACACAAAAACAAATAAAACTTGGCCAGCAGAGACTTACTTGAATTTTCTCGATTTCCTTTCTTTTTACAACGAATTTTCTGCCACTCAGTTGCTATGACGCCTGCGACAATGGCGCCCTTTTTATACCAATTGACACTTTATTATGGTCAACATTGAAATCAATGAAAATTTTGCAAGTTGAGTGTGAGTATGTAAGGCAGAACACTTTGGGACACTTCCATTTGGCAAAGTTCGAAGCAGGCAGTTCACAGAGGCCAACAGACAGTGAAGTGCAAGTATAGCCGTTGATATGGACTTACATATGTTACACATCAATTGCGGGTTGAAATATAATTTTAAGTGTTTAATAGGGTGTTTCCGTCTAAGATTAAAAATAAAAATTATTAAATAAAATATAATAAAATAAAACAACATAAAATAAAATAAAATAAAATGAAATAAAATAAAATAAAATAAAATAAAATAAAATAAAATAAAATAAAATAAAATAAAATAAAGTCAAATAAAATAAAATAATATAAAGTAATATAAAATAAAATAAAATAAAATAAAATAAAATAAAATAAAATTAAATAAAATAAAATTAAATAAAATAAAATAAAATAAAATAAAATAAAATAAAATAAAATAAAATAAAATAAAATAAAATAAAATAAAATAAAATAAAATAAAATAAAATAAAATAAAATAAAATAAAATAAAATAAAATAAAATAAAATAAAATAAAATAAAATAAAATAAAATAAAATAAAATAAAATAAAATAAAATAAAATAAAATAAAATAAAATAAAATAAAATAAAATAAAATAAAATAAAATAAAATAAAATAAAATAAAATAAAATAAAATAAAATAAAATAAAATAAAATAAAATAAGATAAAATAAAATAAAATAATATAAAATAAAATAAAATAATATAAAATAAAATAAAATAAAATAAAATAACATAAAATAAAATAAAATAAAATAAAATAAAATAAAATAAAATAAAATAAAATAAAATAAAATAAAATAAAATAAAATAAAATAAAATAAAATAAAATAAAATAAAATAAAATAAAATAAAATAAAATAAAATAAAATAAAATAAAATAAAATAAAGTCAAATAATATAAAATAATATAAAGTAATATAAAATAAAATAAAATAAAATAAAATAAAATAAAATAAAATAAAATAAAATAAAATAAAATAAATAAATTCTGTGAGTTCAATATCAAGAATGCCATTTTTTTAAAGGAAATTTTTCTGCAAAATATTATTTTTTTTATTTACATATTTTTTTAATAGATAAATAATAATTTTATTATCTTTGAATTTCATATCACAAATAATATAATTTTCAAGGGATTTTAGCTCTAAAAGCAACACCCTAATAAGAGCATACGTCTGCGAAGTTCACGTTGGAAATTTGAATGTGGCAAGTTGACAATTTTAAATTCGATTGCCACTTTGCAACAGCAACTGTCATATGCGTTTGCTGCTTCTTCTTATTACATTCATACCTACCCATTTGTACTACAACTTGCACTCTTGCGGTATGTTGTGGTATTTGTATGTGCAATCTCTCAGCAATGGTGCGGTTCATGATCTTTGTCCACTTGCAAACTTCCAGTTTAAATGAATGAATGAACGAATGAATATCTAACGCTTCTCACGTACGCTTGTTTGTGTACGTGTTTGTGGTGTTGGCAATTAAAATTGGCAACACAAAAGTCTATGCTCCGTACTTGCAGACACACAACTTCGGCGCAGACATGCAACTTTGAACTTGGATAGTGATTTCAATAGACTGGGTGGCAAATAAGGAACACTCACTTACTGCTCTCCAGTGTTGGCACTTTAAGTCTAGTGGATTGTATATTTGATTGCTACTTTGTTGATTCAAATTAGAATTTGATGTCAAAGTGCAAACTTTGAAAGTATTTGCGGTAAATGAACGTTTTAATTGATTTGCAACAGAATGTAATGGAGAGTTTTTAGAGTTAGTTGAAGAAGGTGGACTGTTGTGGAAACAAGCAGTGCACAGTGGGCCAGGAAGGGGTCGAAAGTGGTCATAATTCAAAATGTTATCGAAATAGCATAGAAATAGCAACTTTAGATTTTAAATTTTTCCGTTTAAATTTTCTAAAAAAATTTTTTTTTGCAATTTTTTTTTTATTACATATATTTTTTTTTGTGTTTTTCTTTTATTTTTTTAAATGTTGAGTAAAACAATTTTTTTTTGTATTGTTCAAATTTTATTAAATTTTTTTTTTTGCTTCGATTTAATTTTTTAAATTTAGAGCAAAATTTTTTGTTATTGTTTGTAATTTTTATTAATTATATTTGTTTTTTTTTTTTTTGTGTTTTTGCTACCTTCAGATTTTTAGTTTCAGTTTAGAAATTTTGAGTAAAAAAAAATTTTTTTTTTGGTATTTTTTAGTAAATTATTTATTTTTATTTGTATTGCTACGGTTTCTAGAAATTTTTCCATTTTTTTTTTTGTTTTTGCGAACTTCAGATTTTTATTTTTGAAATTTTGAGTAAAAAAAATTTTTATTTTTTTTTCTTATTTTCTAGTAAATTATTTATTTGTATTTTTGTTGCTACGGTTTCTAGAAACTTTTCCGTTTTTTCTTTTTTTTTGTAAGAAAGTTTTTGTAGGTTTCTGTTTCAATTGGCCCTATGGGTTAAATCGCAAAAAAAAATTGATTTCAACGCGCAAAACTGCGCGAGACGATCATAACGTTTCCAATTTGTATTGAAATTGCCGCAAAATCTGCGCCAGTTGTACACCTGAATGCTCAAAAAACACAGCCACACATACATACAAACGCATTTTTGTATCAACTACGCGGGTCAATGAATGTCTATACAAACTGTGTGTGTTGTGTGGGTGTGCATTTGTAGCGCATCAAATCCGTAGGGCAACAAATTGAAAGTAGAACAAAAAATAAAAACTAAAAACAAGTAACAAGCGAATAGAAATGAAAAAAAATCAAGCAAATACACTGGGGGCGTATTTGGTAGATATGAATGCGTTGTGGATAAAACAAACAAACAAATACAAACACAAATACATGCACAAAAAACACACACACGAATATAGATGTTTGGTATTAGTCGGAGTCACACACTAAACGGCCGAACAGTTAAAAGGCCATGAGTGTGCTACATCAGTGCAGGGTACACAGTAACTAGTAAGAGAAATTTGTGGAACTAGTTCTATAAAGATTAATTTTTACTAATACCAATCGTAAGAAAGAAAATCTTTTAATGGGCTTGTAGTACTCAAATCGATATTCCTTGAGCTTCTATTGATGTAATAAGTACGACACAAATGCATTTAAGGCTGTTTAAATTTCACTGGAAAAATATTACTATGTAACAACTTTTATTGCCACCACTGTGTTCTGTCAGAGTAATTTATGTCCTAAACTTTAAGTTGGTTATCTAGGAGCATGTCTGCAAAAATTTCATTCCATTCTGCGCTACGGGTTTTTACTGATGCGCGAACAAACATACAAACCGACACACAAAAATTCTAAAAAATGCTAGTTTGTCTTCTTTTATGCTATATGCTTGTATACATAAAGCTTTAATGCACATTATACTAGAATTTAACAAACCACTGCCGTTTGGACTAGTACTACTTCCAAATTAACCAAAACCGCACATTTTAGCACTTCAGAACTTCTCTACAATCGAAGACCGCGCTCAGAGCATTGATAACAACAATAGACTTGATGAATGATGCGCGCGTATGTGTGTATGTTCTCGTGTGTCTACATTGCTGCCCGACCGCTGCTACTTCAGTTATGAATGTGGTAAACAAAAAATTTCATACAAAAAAAGCATGGAATTTGCTATTCATTTAGGTTTTGAGAGGAATTTGAGCTTTTCCAGCCAAGCTAAATAAAAATTCGTATGAATTATTATTGGGAGCGCAGGGTTTGTTAGGATATTTCTTTTTTTTTAGTTTTTTTTGGCAAAACGAAAAGTGAAATCGCTTGTGGCATCATAAAATCTGAATGCTTTCAATTAGCTCACTGCCAAAAGGCGTTTGAATAAATGATGTTTTGGAAATATTTTCAACGTGCTAAAATGGACTTCTTTCGGTGAATTGTAGGTGTGTAGCGCAGTGGGAACTAAATGGTGATGTAAAAGAAAAAAAAAGAAAAATGGAACGGAAAACAAGGAAAATGTTTGGGATATTTTTGCGACTGAGTAATTCCTCACTTTAGCTGCCGGTTTGAAAATGAGCTATCTCATAATTAAAAAAAAAACGTTTCTTCTCTAATCTCATTCTATTAAATAAATTTTCTTATCGCAGCTTTTCTAAAACAGAAACCGCCAAATCATCACCTCCATACAACAAAACTCACTTTTTCTGAACTCAAGTATTACCTATTTAGATAAAGTAAGTCATAAACGTGCTACTCTCTTTTGTTGTTTTGTTCTTCATACTTAAGTAGGGAAAGCTTATAAAATTAATAAAAAGGAATTGTCGTCCATCTGCTTACCTCAATTGCACCCAAAGCTCTCACTTAAGGAACTTAACAGTCAACTACTTTACCCTAATTTCCGGTAATTATGTAAAAAAAAAAAAATACGTTAATAAGGATGCTTAGAAAAGGTGAGAAAATTGTACTGTTATTGTTATTGTTGAACAAGACGAACAACTATGCACAAGCAGGGGAAGTGAATTATAAAATTATGCTGAGAAAAATTATTATGAGTGTATTCAATTTTTACATAAACTAAAAAAAAATATACAATTTTAGTTAAAAATAAAATCTGAAATTAAAAAATAATAACAAATAATCTTTGAAATTAGACTCAAACCAAAAATAATATTTAGAATTTGAGTAAGGACGAAAATGCTTTGTTAGATTAAAATTTATTTCAAAATAACAGCTAAAATTAGAAAAATAAAAGTCAAACTTAGACTGAAATCAAAAACGAGAACTAAAGCTATAACTAAGTCAAAAATAATGGTCAGTAAAATAATAATATAATTCACAAATTTGAATTAGTCAAAGCTTATGATTTAAGACTCAAACACAAAATAAAAATAACATCAAAAACAAAAATACAAATAAAAATAAAAATTAAAAATAAAATAATAATTAAACTAAGTAAAAAAAGTTAAATAAGGCTGAACTAAAGTCAAGGACAGTCCTTCAAATAAAATAAAAATATAAATTAAAATAAAAATAAAAATAAGACTTAAGTTAAAAATAAGACTTAAGTTCAAGATAAGACCTAAAATAAAACTTAATACAAAATATTAAATAAGCTTGGACTAAACTCAAAAATTAAGGTCTGAACTTGACTCGGGCAAGAAATAAAAATCGAGATAAGATTAAGTCAAAAATAATATTACGAAATTATACTAAAGTCAAATTTTATGTTAGTTAAAAATATGACTTAAGTCAAAAGTATAAACTTAAATTAAACTGAAGTAGAAAAAATTTAGTAAGGTTAGACTAACGTCAAAAAATTAAATTTAAGATCATAAATCAAAAATAAGAGCAAAAAATTAAAAAACAATATTAAAAATTTGACTTAAGTCACATTTAATGTCAGGTATAGTCAAAAATAAGAGATAAAAGCTAAATTTAGACCTTAGTAAAATGTGAAGCGAAAGTTAGAGTTAAGTCAAAACTAATTACTACAAATTGACTTTGGCTAAGCTAAAAAATGAAAGATATTTGCTCAAAAATAATTCAAATAAGACTTAATTCAATATCAAATTAATTAGAATATTAATCAAAACATAAGTTAAGTCTTACAAAGTAGTTAAGACTAGATAAAGTCTAATCTTAACTAAAAGTCAGCCGAAAAATAACTGAATAGTCAGTAAAGAGTTAATTAATGTTGAATTTAAATCCAGCATAGAAGCTAATAGTCAATCGATATCTACTGCTTTTACTCAAAATCTTACAACTAAAAGAGCCAACAAATAGCAATACTTCATGCTGTGCTTTAAAAAACTTGAAAGAAAAGAACTTCTCATCTACTTTAAGTCATCAGCCTTTCCTTAAGCCCTACAAATCATAGCAATCTAACTAACAAAAGCAGCACTCAAACCGTCCTTGGCCTTGCCATGCTTTTGTATTGTAATATGATTTAAAAAAAAAAAACATATTTTTTTCTTCCCTTTATGCGCTTTTTCGCTCTTCAGCTTTTTTTTTGCGCTTTGATTTATGCTTGAAATCTTTATCAAGACACACACAATACATAAGTGAAACTCCAAGAGGGCTGCTTAAGAAAATAAATAAGAACAAAGTTCGTCAAAATAATGAATTCTCACACAAACTCAAAGGCTTCACATACATTCACACACACACAGTGGTAAGTTGTCACCCTTCTTCACTGCCTGCTCGTCGTAATTAAGCACTGGCATACAATTTAAAGAAAACTTTGCAACACAAGAAAACTATTTCAAAATAACTATGGACATCGAAGTGCATTTAAAGGGTGTGTCATATATTGTTGTTTAGGATTTCATGGATTTACTCGCACTGTTATCTCGAAAATGATGTTATGTTATGTTATGTTATGTTATGTTATGTTATGTTATGTTATGTTATGTTATGTTATGTTATGTTATGTTATGTTATGTTATGTTATGTTATGTTATGTTATGTTATGTTATGTTATGTTATGTTATGTTATGTTATGTTATGTTATGTTATGTTATGTTATGTTATGTTATGTTATGTTATGTTATGTTATGTTATGTTATGTTATGTTATGTTATGTTATGTTATGTTATGTTATGTTATGTTATGTTATGTTATGTTATGTTATGTTATGTTATGTTATGTTATGTTATGTTATGTTATGTTATGTTATGTTATGTTATGTTATGTTATGTTATGTTATGTTATGTTATGTTATGTTATGTTATGTTATGTTATGTTATGTTATGTTATGTTATGTTATGTTATTTTATTTTATTTTTTTATTTTAATTATAGTCTGTGCTCCAAGAGCGTTCCACTGCATAACTCTCAAACTTTCGAAACACCCTGTTTTAGCAGCAAACTTTTTGTTAATTAAAAGTAACAAAATGTATTTTCTTAAATTTGTGCCTGCAAAACGAAGAACACTTTTAATTAGACTAGACTGTCAACTAATATTTTTTTTTGCCTGATGAATTTTCTTTTTATTTTTTGCGCAAAACACACTTCCCCCACCAGCTTAGGTGTCCAATTTATTTCGTTTTCTTCTTTCTTGTTTTCTGTTTCTAATTAATGTGTTAATTAGTTAAAAGAAACTTGTAGCATACTTTTAGGGATCCCAGCTATTAAATAAGACTGTGAATAAAAAATTAAAGAAAATGAAAAATATGAAAATAAAATGTCAAACCTTGCCCACATCAACGTGCATCATTTAAGTTAAACACCCAAAGAGCAAGTGGAAAATCTTCAGTAATTACACTTGCAATTGCTGCGAGGTGACGCTGTCAACTTTACAACAATTAAACAACAACAAACGTTATGAACTAGCACTTTTTGCAGAACAATCAATTGCTAATGTACAAATTAACCATGGAGCCGCGTCATCAGCACGACATGAATACGTGAAAAACTTGCGGATAACCACAGCGTGTGGCGTACCCAGATACTAAGCATAGAGCGTAAAGAAAAAACAATAACAACATAAGATATTAACCGATTGTAACATTGACAGTGATAGTAACAACAACAACACTTGCAACACTAGCCCACCGTGCGAAACAAATATCCGGCTTGGTGTGTAGTCGCAGCTAGGCAACAAAGTGCAAACCCACAAGTAACCTCAACATAACACAGCGCCAACAACAACAATAACTAAAATAAAACATGAGACAACAACACCCACAGTAGTAATGATGATGCCCGAGGTTGTTGCTGTGGCACTAACAGGAAATGCCACACATAATCTGGGTTTGCATTGATGCAAAAATCACAGAAATGCACAATAGGGGCGAGCACGTAGGCGTGCAGGCGGGCGGGTGTACGGAGGAGAGCTTGAATATGCAACTCCCTGTTTAAAGTTTAAAAGCAGACGAAAGTAAGTAAGAACTAGCACGTACTCATGTACAGTGAGCGCCACAAGTAAAGCAACAAGCAATTGAACCTACCCAGAAATGCTCAAAAACGTGAGAAGAATATAAGCTGGTAATTGCAAGTTAACCTGGACCAATATTTTCTAAAGAGGAGCGTACTATGTAGACCCGGGTTAAAAAATTTAGCAATTGATATGAAAATCGCAAATCACATCATGATAACCATATGTCTTCACACAACGGGGCATCACATGATATTTTCTCGTACGATATTTTCATCATGTTTTGCCCTGTATGATACTCTATCGTGTACCAAGACTTTGGGACATCAGAATCTCATGTCACATAGCTTTATAAACATCATATCACTTTATCCAATGTGGCATCACATGATATTTTAACATCAATCTGCATTCAAAAAATATTTTGTCTGTGTTTACGTCATACATACATCGCGTGTGATACCAAAGAAATTGTGCAAAAAACACTCAAGTCCACATTCAACTACCTGCCTGGCTACTTGCGCCCAACTGTTAAAGTTCATCTTCAAGTTGCATGTCGCATATGATCAGGTCTGATGATGCCGCAGGAGTATGCTTTTCAAAAATTTATAGCGAATTATGTGAACAGCAACAGCATAGAGTGACAACTGCAATGGCAGCATCACCGGTATCGGCGGCAACAAAACCTGCCAAGTACCAGCCAACGAGAGGAAGAAGAAAGAACACTATCATCGCCGTATTGCTCATAAAAATAAAACTATTATGATGAACCACGTACTGTGGGTCATTCCTCTGAATTATATTTTTCTTTTTTGTTATTTTTCTTTTTTTTAGTTAATATAATTTAGTTTTATTTTTTTTTTTTTATCGTATTTTATTTTATTTTATTTTATTTTATTTTATTTTATTTTATTTTATTTTTTTATTTTATTCTATTTTATTTTATTTTATTTTATTTTATTTTATTTTATTTTTATTTATTTTATTTTATTTTATTTTATTTTATTTTATTTTATTTTATTTTATTTTATTTTATTTTATTTTATTTTATTTTATTTTATTTTATTTTATTTTATTTTATTTTATTTTATTTTATTTTATTTTATTTTATTTTATTTTATTTTATTTTATTTTATTTTATTTTATTTTATTTTATTTTATTTTATTTTATTTTATTTTTTTTTTTTTTATTTTATTTTATTTTATTTTATTTTATTTTATTTTATTTTATTTTGTTTTATTTTATTTTATTTTATTTTACTTTATTTTATTTTATTTTATTTTATTTTCTTTTATTTTATTTTATTTTATTTTATTTTATTTTATTTTATTTTATTTTATTTTATTTTATTTTATTTTATTTTATTTTATTTTATTTTATTTTATTTTATTTTATTTTATTTTATTTTATTTTATTTTACTTTATTTTATTTTATTTTATTTTATTTTCTTTTATTTTATTTTATTTATTTTCTTTTATTTTCTTTTATTTTCTTTTATTTTATTTTATTTTATTTTATTTTATTTTATTTTATTTTATTTTATTTTATTTTATTTTATTTTATTTTATTTTATTTTTTTATTTTATTTTATTCTATTTTATTTTATTTTATTTTATTTTATGTTATTTTATTTTATTTTATTTTATTTTAGTTTAGTTTAGTTTATTTTATTTTATTTTATTTTATTTTATTTTATTTTATTTTATTTTATTTTATTTTATTTTATTTTATTTTATTTTATTTTGTTTTATTTTATTTTATTTTATTTTATTTTATTTTATTTTATTTTATTTTATTTTATTTTATTTTATTTTATTTTACTTTATTTTATTTTATTTTATTTTATTTTATTTTATTTTTTATTTTATTTTATTTTAGTTTATTATAATTTATTATATTTGATATCTCAAGATGTAAACCAATTCCTTCAAAATATCCCACAGTACGTCAACAGACAACCAAACCAAACCAACCTTGTCGTTGCAGTAGTCGTTCCTATGGTAAACCACTACAATCATACCCATATATAAAAATACATACAAACATAAATTTACGCAACGTTAACAAGCATCCGGTATTTGCATTAAGAATTTATTGTAAAATGTTTGGTTCTCGCACGTGAGCACTCATACGCACTCATACGCTTTGTGCTGTGCGCTGTCACTCTGCTGTTGGTTAGTTTCTTGTTTGCTCGACTGCTATGCGCCTGCAAATATGCAAAGCAAAAGTATACTTACATACCTGCCACATTTTCAACAATATATTGTAAGCTTTTTAATTTTCTCAAAAGCAAAACTAAAAAAAAAGAGAAAAGCACCTAACGGATAGCGGCAACTCATAGGTACAAGGCTACAACAACAAAGCTGCAAACGAGTATGCAAAGTCCTGAGCGTTGAGCAAAGACATTCAAATATGTTACGAGCATTTGCATTATGGTTGCTAGTTAAGGGTGTGTGGGTGTGTGTGTGTGTATGGGCGCTGAATCTGAGGTGACATAATTAAAGTGCGGCTTTTAGTTGTGCTCATTTCTAAGTAATATATGAGTAGGTATGTGGTTGAGCATGAGCTTATGTGAGTTTTTGCAAGGAAATAAAAATGTTGTAAATTTTAATGTTGCTCTTGACTGTGCCTCGTTTCTATGTTTCGCTTCAAGTTCGTTGCTTTAAATTATGCATTGCAGTCGTATGAAATTTTCTCTAGCTCTTGGCATTACAATTTTTTCTTTTTTTTTTTTGTCAAATGTTGAAGCAAGCTAATTAGATTCTTGGCGTATAAATACATTTTGGCATATTAAAAAAATGTTGCTGGGAATACTTAATGACCCACGTCCCTGCTATTTTTATGTTTTGGACTCGTACTCACAAATTTCAAAAGTAAATGTGCTCTTCAGGATGGTAAGATGAAGTTTGTTTATGCGAAAAAAAACTTTTCCTAAACATTTGTAGACCATGTTATAAGTACATATGAAAAAAGAAGCTTTGGTCCAGGAGAAGTTTCTACAAACACTCGATTCAAGGAGCTCGGAAAAAACAGATTTTTTTTTTTTGGAAACAAATCTGTGAAGCTTGACTTGATCGGTCGTGATAACTTTAGCGTTATTTCATGCTTTTCTCAAAATCGAAATACGTACAAGCTCGAAAATTCTTGAAATAGTATTGATTTTTTTTATCTAAGCTTACCAAGCTTATCAATTTTGTACGATATATTTCCTATCCTATCTCTTTAAAATATGTTCTTTCTTCTTTTTGTTTCTTTGCAATTTTCAGTAGCCATTTTATTTTAATTTTTCTTCTTTTTTCACCTTAAGAGGCAAATATTTGGAAATACGTATTCAATTTTTTACTGATATATATTGTATTTAAAAATTTTTTTTTTCGAACGCAGTTTAAAATTTTTACTAAAAATATTTTTTTGTGTACTTTTACTTAAACATTAAAAAAAAAAATTTTAACTTTCTTACTTTCACAGTCAAATGCAGACAAAAAATTAAAAAAAAATGTTTCTTTTTAAGTTCATATATTTTCAAAAAGCTTTTAAAATTTTAACGGAAAATATTTTTAGAAAAATTTTGACTTTTTTTCACTTTTAAAGTTAAATGTGGTCAAAAATATTACAAAAAAAAATTTTTTTTAAGTTCAAATATTTTCAACGATTTTTCGATTTTTCTATTCCATTATGGAAAAATACTTTTTTACTGTTTTTCCCCTTACAAGCAAAAATTTGGAAAAGAGTTTCAAATGTTTGCTAATTTACAATGTAATTTTTTTTTTTTTTTTTACTTTTAGTCAAGTGTTTTTACAAATGTGTCCAAAGTTTTTCTTTTTTCCTTTGGAGAAAATATTGTGAAAAATAAAAAAGAAAAAGGTGAACTAGAAAAGAATAATGGACTAAGAATTATTATTAACTTATGTTGAGCTCACAAGACTTTCAAAAATACATATGTGCAATAAACAGACCTTAAAAACCAAAAAACAAAATATTTTGAAAAATGGAAATTTTTTTTTTTGCATTCAATTTTTTTGCTTATATAGAAATTTTGTTAAGTTCACTCTCAAATATTTTCAAACGCATTTTTAAATTTTTACTTAAAAAAAAAATTTGTTTGTTGTTAAAATCAAATTCAAGTCTTTCTTAAAGTTACGCTAAGGATCCGGTTTTTTTTAATGACGAAAAAGTTTAGAAAATTATTTTTGATCTCTAATTTTGTTTAACATTTTAATTATGAGAGTAAATTTTTTTCCTGAACACTGCCTCTTCTTTCTGAACCCCTTTTACAGCTCACTTGGGCGTTTTTCTAACAATCAGCCGCTTAATAAATTAGCTGAATCTTCCAAGTTTTATTGCTTGCTGCTGGTATTTAAATGCCATTTCTTCATTATCTAAACTTTTCTCAAAACTACATCGAATATTTAATGAGAACATTTGTTAGAACAACGCAATAAATTTTTAAACTAATTAAAAGTCCGGTTGGGCAGACAATAAAAAAAAAATTTCAAATATTAAATATAAAATTTTTAGAAAGCGTACAATCAGTTAAGTAAAGTGAAGCAACAAGAAGATATGAAAGAAATTAGCTCCAAAGAGCTACGCAAATTAAATGGCCAAAAGAATGACGCACAAAGACAAACAAGCAGCAATGCAAAGGACAACTCTTTCGCGGACGACACACATACATACATACAAACGCAATTACAATGGGCTCATTGAAAAATCTTGCTATTTCCTACTTCATTTCCATTGCAATTGCATTTGCATTTGGATTTCGTGTGACGTATGCGCGCTGGCTCGGACTTTTGCGTTGTCATTCGCAGTGCCAAGTTGCACGCTAATTAAGTGTAAACTCTGACAAAAGTTCACAAGAAATATAGAAATTCAAAGGATGGAAGCTGAGAGAGAGGGATACATGCTAGATGGCTGCAGAGAGAGTGAAGGTTGGCGAACTAAATAAAGCGACTCGTAGAAGCGGAAATTTCTTAGTTGAACTTGAAGCGTGGCATTTAGCTAGAACGGATATTAGAGCACCCAGCACTGTGGAGGAGTCACAACTGCAAAAGGGATTAAGGTGATGCGACTCCCTCTAAGTGGGCTCTCAAGCCCATAATTGTAAGCTAAGAGAGAGGTGCACGCGGTGGCTGATGGCAACAAAACTTCAGTTGCAGTTTATTGCAGCTGCTTTTGTGGCATGCGACATGCGACTTGTGGTGTCAGCATAAGCGTTACATTGCAAGCAACAACAAAAGCCAGCACGCGAAAAACCGCAGACGTTATGTACGGAATCCGGAAAGGTGAACTTGTAGTATGGAACAAAGTGGGGACTTGTAATATGGGGGAGAGAAAGGCGCCGGGTTGGTAGACAGCCACGGCGCTATGCAGCTTATTCAGAATTCCAAGCAAAATTAATTTGTAAGTACGCTGCTTTGTGTTGCTTGCAGGAAATTTGCAGACAACGGACGCACAGTGGGCGGTTTTGGTAAATTATTTGAGAAAATAAAAATTCACTTTGTAAGCATTGTTTTTGTTTGCAGTTGCAATTTTTTTTAAGATTTAAGATAAGGTAAACGAATATACCAGCTTATTATAATACCACAAATTAAAAACATTTCAGATTTATTATATTTTTTTTTTTTGGAAAGAAGTTTAAGTCCACAGTTTTCATGAACTCAGCACTAATATCAAATTATCATTTTTTTTTTTAAATAATAATAATAAACTAATAAAGAGATAGAGTAGTAGCAGTAGCTCCGAGGGCCTTCGGCTGTTAATAAAATAAGGATATTTCCAAACTTAAAAAAATCGCCAGATTTTCAAACAGTTTAAAGTTCTTGAACATTTTTTTAAAGCTTGCTTTTGAGATTTTAACAAAATTTTAAGAACTAAGAAATTGTTGAAAAGCTTTGAAATCTATTAAATTTGAAACAGGTTTAAATAATAATTTTTCAATGTTTCGAAATTTAAAAAAAAAATTTAAATGTAGTAACTTTTCTAGTTATTTAAATGTTTTGAAATATTTTCATTATATTTTTTTTCGTTTTCACAATCTTTTATAAAAATTGGGAGTTATTAAAAAGTTTTCAACATATATACATTTTGAAAAAACGAAATGTTTTTTTTCTTTAGTTTAAAATTTCAAAAGAATTTTCAAAGCGTTTTGATTTTGAAAAAATTTTCTATTTTTTATTGTTCTAAGATTCTAAAACTTCAAACTAAAATGTTATCAACAATTTTAATTAAAATTTTTTTTTAACTGATATTAAGTTTTCGAAATCCTTTTTGGAAATTTTTTAAAAAACTTTAAATGTTTAAACAGTTTCAAATTTTCTTAAATATTAAAACACTTAAAATGGTAATTTGTTGAAAATGAAAAATTTTTTCAAATAATTTGAAGTGTTTCGTTGCCTGAGATGATTAAACTATTTCTGTATTTTAAATTTAAAATATTTTCAAGATTTTAAAACAAGTTGTAAAAAACATTTAATATTAAAAACACTTAAAATTAAAATTCTTTCAAAGTGTAACATTTCTAAAGAATTTTAAAAGCTTTTTCTTGCTTTTCAAATATTTAATTTTTTTAATTTTATAGTTTTTTCCGTCCTGCTATATGGTGCAGATTCGTGGACACTAACAACATCTGACGAGGCTGCATTGGGAGTATTCGAGAGAAAAGTTCTGCGAAAGATTTATGGGCCTCTACGCGTTGGCGACGGCGAGTACCGAAGAAGATTTAATGATGAGTTGTATGAGCTTTACGCAGACGTCGACATAGTACAGCGCATTAAAACACAGCGGCTTCGCTGGCTAGGCCACGTCGTGCGAATGAACGAAGACGCTCCAGCCCAGAAGGTATACTTATCGGCACCCGCCGGTGGAAGCAGAGGAAGAGGAAGACCACCACTCCGATGGAAGGACCAAGTGGAGACCGACCTGCGATCTCGTGGGGTCTCCAATTGGCGCCAGTTGGCGCAAAGAAGAAATGACTGGCGAGCTATGTTGGACGGTCAAAATCGCTCAGGCGGTTAGATGGCCATTTAAAGAAGAAGAAGAAATTTTAAAAATGATTTAAATTGTTAAACTTTATAAGTTTTTAATTTATTTTCAAATTTAAAAAAAATATATATTTAAAAAAATTTTGTTTGTGTTTTTTTTTTGTCTATTTCGTTTTATTGTTTTAAATAAATAATGAAACAAATGAAAAATAATGAAAAAAGTTTCATATTGTTTTTGAAATTTTTTTAAAATTTTTAAAAAGTCTCAAATATTGAAAGCACTTAAAATATCAACTTGATGAAATGGAAATTTTTTTATTATTCAATGTATTTTCATTGTTAAAGTTTATAAAGCATTTACATTGTGTTAGCTGCCTAACATTTTTAAATATTGTTATTACTAAAGTAAAATTAAAAAGTTTTGAAAAACGTTAAATATTAAAAACACTTCTGTCACACGATCTGGCAACAATATAATATTTATCTGACGATCTCAAGATAACCATGCTTAGATAAGTTCAAGGAGCGCAGTCTCGCATCGTATCCTGACAAGTCGTGTCGTGAATATAAAACAGCGTTATATTTTATGTTAATAAACTTTACCTAAATAAAGTAATATCTATATTTGAACGTTTTAAGCTAAATCTGTGTTGCGTGAGTTATTTCTAACAGGTTTAGACTTCCGTCGTAATTGTCCACATTGAACTTTCCCAAAGTGTATACTTTGTAAAAAACTTTTGAAGTTGTTTTTGAATATTTTTTTTTTTTAATTTTTAAATTTGTTTCTTCCTTATGTTCACAAATTTTTAAGTTTTTTATTTTATATAATTTAATTTAAAATTTTTTTTTTAATTTGTTATTTGTTTTTTTTTTTTTAATTTAAAAAGATTTAGAATAAATGTTTTTTTCTTTTAAACTTTTTTTAAATTAATAATTGGATTTTTTTCTTTGTTTTCTTCCACTGCTGTGATAGCATTTCCTCATGGCTTTATTTTGCTAGCAACTTTCTCTAAAATATCCCACTGTGCGCCTTCACCTTTCATATTGCTACACAATGCTGTGGGTTTGCGGTGTTATTTGCATTTAAATGCGTGGTTGCCATAAATAATGCGACATTGGTAAGCACACGCTCCTCCACACACCTCTACAATAAAGATGAATGAATTGGTATGCTGGTGCATCTTATGCATTTGGCATTAACATATTATATTCATACATATATATATATTTCTCTAAGTCAGCTAAAACTGAAATTTGTAAAATGCAGTTACCTTGCCCCCCTCCTTGTCGACATTTTACTTGTGAAAACAGTCAGCTTCCTACAAAATCTGTATCCGTCGTCATTTGCTCGTGCACCTAACTTTGTCCTTTTGCTCCAAAGACTTTCCACTATAATGTTAATAAGCCATGGAAATCGTTCTTTCATAATTTCTTCACTTTCTCTTAACCCCTTTTCAGAAATTTTTCTATACAGAAAGAGAGAGAGAAAAAAGTTGAAGACACAAATACATATTTTAAAAGTTCACTTTATATTCATACTTTTTCTTTGAAATATTTTTTTTATATTTATTTGCATTCACCTTAATGAATTTTTAATTTCCACCCACCGCAATTTCCATTACACACATACATACATATAAACGTACACCGTTAACCTGGACATCCGCTTTGTGTGCGCGTGGACTACCTTAACTGTCGGAAGTTGAAGTAGACATTATTTAAAAGTACCTACAAATTCATTAAAGCGATTAAACGTGTGACGTTGGTCTCCTTGAAACATCTTCAATTATAAAGAGTTTCCTACTTTTAACCGAGAGTACACACACATACATACATACATATGTATATAGAAGTGGAAGTGTGTATATTTAATAAGTTAGTGCTAGCTTGAGTGGCTGTTGTTGTAAAGGACTCTCGTGCAAAGTCACGCAAAAACATTAAATTTAGTTGTATAAAGATTATTTTTTCATTACAATAAATCATAAAGATGTGGGTCATTATTATTTCGGCGCCTTTGGGGTGTAAGAACTCAAGCTCTATACTTATCGAGTTTTTAGTGCGAAATTAAACGATGTTTGAATTCTTTAGGCATAGGTAATGACTTCTTTTTCTTTGCTCTAAATCACAAATAGAACACTCATTTTATTTATTTTATTACTTCGGTGTACATAAACTGGTTAAGTAGGTAGAACCGTGAAGGTGGTCTGCGAAAATTGTCTTATTGGCATTTGCTAAAACATGCGCGTTTATTTTAATTTTTAATTAAACTTTAATTTTAATTTGTAATTTGTAATTTGTAATTTGTAATTTGTAATTTGTAATTTGTAATGTGTAATTTGTAATTTGTAATTTGTAATTTGTAATTTGTAATTTGTAATTTGTAATTTGTAATCTGTAATTTGTAATTTGTTGTTTGTAATTTGTAATTTGTAATTTGTAATTTGTAATTTGTAATTTGTAATTTGTAATTTGTAATTTGTAATTTGTAATTTGTAATTTGTAATTTGTAATTTGTAATTTGTAATTTGTAATTTGTAATTTGTAATTTGTAATTTGTAATTTGTAATTTGTAATTTGTAATTTCTAATTTGTAATTTATAATTTGTAAATTGTAATTTGTAATTTATAAATTGTAATTTGTAATTTGTAATTTGTAATTTGTAATTTGTAATTTGTAATTTGTAATTTGTAATTTGTAATTTGTAATTTGTAATTTGTAATTTGTAATTTGTAATTTGTAATTTGTAATTTGTAATTTGTAATCTGTAATTTGTAATTTGTTGTTTGTAATTTGTAATTTGTAATTTGTAATTTGTAATTTGTAATTTGTAATTTGTAATTTGTAATTTGTAATTTGTAATTTGTAATTTGTAATTTGTAATTTGTAATTTGTAAGTTGTAATTTGTAATTTGTAATTTGTAATTTGTAATTTGTAATTTGTAATTTGTAATTTGTTATTTGTAATTTGTAATTTGTAATTTGTAATTTGTAATTTGTAATTTGTAATTTGTAATTTGTAATTTATAATTTGTAATTTGTAATTTGTAATTTGTAATTTGTAATTTGTAATTTGTAATTTGTAATTTGTAATTTGTAATTTGTAATTTGCAATTTGTAATTTGTAATTTGTAATTTGTAATTTGTAATTTGTAATTTGTAATTTATAATTTATAATTTGTAATTTATAATTTGTAATTTGTAATTTGTAATTTGTAATTTGTAATTTGTGGTTTGTAATTTGTAATTTGTAATTTGTAATTTGTAATTTGTAATTTGTAATTTGTAGTTTGTAATTTGTAATTTGTAATTTGTAATTTATAATTTGTAATTTGTAATTTGTAATTTGTAATTTGTGGTTTGTAATTTGTAATTTGTAATTTATAAATTGTAATTTGTAATTTGTAACTTGTAATTTGTAATTTGTAATTTGTAATTTGTAATTTTTAATTTGTTATTTGTAATTTGTAACTTGTCATTTATAAATTATAATTTGTAATTTATAAATTATAATTTGTAATTTGTAGTTTTTGGGCGCCACCTATAGGTCAATAAAGTTATCGATCCAGACTGTTCCAACCAGCTTTAACACAAATCCTAATCTCATACGAGTACATGACCTAAAAACTCTACACATTCTTCTCAATTAAATTGCTCCACGAATTCCCTAAAATTGCATTTTGCTCTAAAATATTTAAAAACCTGAAATGGTAGCAATCAATTATTACCCTCTCTTTATGCCCCATTTCTAACGAGTTAGTACTTATGACCACTTACACTACATTTTCTTCGGTTTTAGTTTTTCACTACGTTGTCAAGTTATTTGATACCCCAATTAAATGGGCAAGAAATGCCGCAAAAGAACATGAAATAATTATTATTTAGTACTAACTACATGTGCCACAACTTGAAATCAAACACACAAAAAAGTACAAAACTCTTGGGGAATGTTGTGGTGAAATTTGTAGAAAAAGTACATTAACAAACTTCTGCCACAAATACGCCAAGCGAACGCAATGGTGGATGTGTAACGTGGGATTGCTGCTGAGTGAGTGCATGTGTAGTCGAGTGTGCCTAATTGCGAAAGCACTCAACAAAGTAAAGTTGGAATAGTAACTAGCGCCATGGAGTAAGAAAATGTAGGTTTGTTGTTTTTTTTTTTTTGTTTTTCGAAAATGTGCCACAATTAAAAAGAAGTAATAAAATGTTGCAAATACGACTTGGGTATATAATAGCACAACAAAAACTTCTTTACATTAGCAGTGGTAGAACTCTACCTTTACATGAGTGGCTGCTAAGAATTTTCCCTACCTTGGTCTAGTTAGAAAATCGGAAAAGTAAGTTTTGCGTTGAGAATAAACTGAACGGAGAGCTTTGATTCACCTACTATTGCTTTGCAAGAAGAAATATAAGTCCAAAAGAACTTAATTTTGCACATATCATTTGCAACTATCACCTAGTGACCTAGATATAACATCACCTGGTGATCAGGAAGCTAACGAATGCCTACAAGTCCCGCTTACATAGTAATTCGATATATTGTATAATTTTCTAGTAATAAATTCTGCACAAAAATGTCGCTTCACCTGGTTATCAGAAAGTCACATCAGTTGGTAAGTCATCGTATTTTTGCGCAATTAAATCCAACAAGTGATGCGACTTCTTCTAGTTTTGGGGAATATTTCGGGTATGCGTAAGTCTAGCTCTCCTGGCCATCATAAGAAGTTAAAGATTTGACATCACCTGGTGATGGCGATATCACATCACCTGGTAATCGCGATGTCACATCACCAGGTGAGTCACATCATTTTCCAACAAATTCCGCAGACCAATTGATATCATTCATTTTGTAGCATAACTTGAATACAAAAAAATTGTGCAAACCATATAAAAGCATCACTTGGTGATATGTATCATATCCTTGTAAGTCACATCACCTGCTGAGTCAGATCAATTGCCTATAAATTCTGCACTCTGAATATTTTTCATCTAGCAACATCATTTGCATACAAACAAATTCTGTCCACAATGCTTAGATACAAAATATCGACCGTTTAGTTACCTAAGGATCATGATGTCACATCACATGGAAAACAGAAGATTTATTACTAGGAACGATTGATCTTCCATGTGATGTGACAAATTTGATTTGGTAGCATAAGTATTTCCCACCATGAATGGTGCCCAAAACAAACAACTATATAATTTACCACAATAACAACAACAAAAACAAACCTGAAACTTCTACGATTCACAAATTTCTCAATTTCAATATTCCCATCAATTAATGGTTTACTTTATATTCGTAATTGAATCACAGCGATTCTCAAGAGCCTAATTTACACTTAAAACAGCCAAAGCTAAGAACCGGCAACATTTACAAAATTTACCAAAAAACTATAAGAAGCTTATGCTAAACTTGAGCAATAAACGCTGCTGTGTTTCAGCTAAATAAATTAACAATTTAAATATCTATGTATAAAGTGCTAAGTAATTGTGTGTATTGGGAATTGGAATAAATGTAGACGTCGATAGCATCATTCTACGCATCGACAGTTACGACGACCTTTTCTGCAGTGTTGCTTACTTTCAATTTGCTGGCTCGCTTGTGCGCCACACCTGCTGTTGACACTTGGTGACCTCATACTGAATCACAGAAATGACAGCAATGACAGAGAGAGATATCTATCTATACAGTGCAATACAAAAGTACGGGAATAAAAATATAGGTATTTCAATTCATTGTGTGGATATAGGCTGTTAGGAATACTAACTGACTGTTAACTGACTATAAACTCACTACTTTTCAACTAGTTTTCATTCATTTCATTTCATAGGAGCATTTTTTTAAATACATTACAGCTTTTGGAAGCCTGTGACCAAGAAGAAGTGATTTTTTCAGGTCACTATAAACTAGCTACTTTCAAACCGGTTTGTAGCTAGTTTCTTATGCACGAAACTTAGGTTAATAAAATTTTAGGCACAACGTTTTTTCCTAGAAACTCAATGAACTTTAACAATCATGGCGCACCAGCTTTTGAAAACTTCGACTACTATCAATCAAAAAAGTTTACTAACTACAATGCTTAGATATTTATAGAATTCACATGAAAACCAAAAAGTGCCTAAAAGTATGCAGGCGCTGAGATCTCACTTCTACACAAAGAAGCTATTTCAAGAATTTGAACTTCTTCCGACAAAATTTCCCAATTGCTTACCGAGGTTTTGGTTTACCGAATTCAGCTTTTATCAGAATTTTTATCCACAACAAGTTCGTAGGAAAATTATCATAGTAACCAGGGTAATTCTCAATTGTCATCACATACTTTTAGGCTTTCATAAATACGCCAATGAACACTTCTAGGAAAGGAATATGCTTTGGTGGTGCAATAAGTTTTGGTGTTGGTACAAAATTTTGCCGGTATTGAATTCCTAGTATTCAACTCTCCAGAAGAAGTTAGTCATGGTTGATAGGGTTCACTTAGACAACCACACACACACACACACAGCGACACACCAAACTAACCTCTTGTTGTACATTTGCCAATTATCAGGTAAGTAGAGGCAAACAGCTACGACACAATTGTATCTTTATATAGACAGACAGTGAGATGCGCCTAGTCGTCAGTGAGTTGTACAAGTAGGCAAGTGCGAGCAAAGCTAGGTGTACGACATGGCAACCAAAGCGCTGTGCAAACATTGAAAATATGTTGGCATTAACTAACAACTGACAAGTAACCGCTGTTCGAGCAAAGATACAAATACATATATGTAGGAGATGGTTATGTAGCAATAAGTAATAAGTGTGCAAGTAGTTGGGTAAATAAATGTATATAATTTAATAAACCTGAAGTACATATTTTATTCAAAACTATAACTAAAGAGAGCAGGGCAAAACTAGTTCTATAATAACTAGTTTGTCACTAGCTTGAAAAACGGCAGTTGTGTTATCCCGAGTAGGTACATGAATTGTACTCCAAAATTTAAGCCTTTGATTAAAAAATCTATTCCTATAAATTTCATTTTAATTGTATTTGATAACCGCGGCGGCTCGAGGCTTCGGCACGAACGTTATTAAACACAAAATTCACAGTAGCAACGAAAAAAAAGTGTTCTAAAACTCAAATTAGGACTAGAGCAATACATCAGTGAAGAAAATATCGAATTCCAAGCAGTAGATATTTAGTGATGCGCGAACAAACATGAAGACAAAAAAATAAAAATTTTAAACACTTAAATTTTGGTTACTTTTTTATAAAACAGATAAGCTTTATTTTATCTGGGAAACAAATTTAAGCAATAAGGGTTGAAATCGTAATGGAATTAAAATTGATTTGTATGTGTAAAAATATTTTAAACCAACTTTTATCGCCACCACTGTGCACGAAACAAACTTTTTTGGTTCACTAAGAGGTATTGCTAACTTTACCAGGGTTATTTAGCAGTACATCAGTGAAACTGGAATCCACTTCCAAGCAGCCTTTATCGAGTGATGCGCGAACAAACATGCAGACAGACCAACAAAAGTTTTGGAAAATGCTGTTTATGCATTTCCTGCACTAACAAAGCCAATTTTGAACACTATTTTTATCATCCAGAGTGATAAATCCAGCAATATGGGCTTCAATCGAGCTAGAATAAACAACTAAAATTGTGTGCCGGTAGTGGACCCAAAAGCATCAAATGGAGATTAGTTCCAAACTAGTTATTTTCAACACTGGGTTGATATTTTATAATTTCATTTTCGCTATCGCATTGGCACTGAAGCTTGGTCAGTTGGACAGTTGAAACTGATTGAAATATATATTTCTATGTGTGTGTTTGTGCGTTCGTAGAATAGGCGGACATTTGGTGTGTCAGTTTGAATAGTTGCGCAAACATTGTTAGCAGCACATTGACCATAACAAAATACTCTACTCTCTATAATGTGATCGCCCCCCCCCCCCCCCCAAGCCAATTTGGTATTGTAGTAAATACTTAGCGAGTTCGCTTGTAATGAAGGTTAGGTTGAATGGATGGCACTCACTTTACCCCTTTGCAATAAGAACGTTTTGTACTTTAGTGGTGAAGTGGTGAAAAGGTGTGACAGCACAAATGGCTGTCAAAATTTAGTGGGATTTCTGTGTAAATGAGTGGAAAGTAATTTGTATGTTTATTTGTTTGATTTTTTTTTTTTTTTTTGTGCTAAGACGATTAAGTATTTAGTGGCAAATAATGGAAATTTATTGAGTAGTGAAAGCAATTAGCAGTGGGTAAGGTTTATTGGAAAAGTGCGGCAATTAGCAAGTTGAAAGTGATGTAAAACAGTAATTTTATACACCGATTTCGACAAAAGCTACTAAGTTTACCCAAATAACTCAATTTTAAATTAAGTTAAAAGTTTGAATTTTCCTCTTTCGTTGTTTTTTTAAATAAATAAACTTTCTCTTCTGAAAGTTCTAGCAGTGATGAGCTGATTTTATTGTTAATGACTTTGTAATATCCTTTGAAATTAGCAAAATATCCTCACATCCTTTTCGCCCGTACCAAAAGTGTAATGACATTAAATATGTTTGATTGACACGATGTGACATCATATGATAATTTATCCAATTTGCACAATATGAAAGCAGTGCAAAATGGAAGACGCCTTTAAAAACTAGCAAGTGATATACATATGTAAAAACAAAAATATCACAACCAAATGTCGCTTTGTTTTCGATCACATGATATGACTTCGCTTAGTAAGCATCATATGATATTTTATCATTTCCACCAAATATCATATTAAATTGGGGACAAGCCATTTTCATACTGTAAAAGGCGTCCTTAAAAATTATAAATTTTTCTCAGGATCACACATCACATCGTGTCAATCAAATCATCTGATTTTGTTTCTTATGACATACCATCACCTTTTTAAAATATTGCATCTATATGGATAGAAATAGTATGCTGATCGACAAGGTGCCCCTAAAACAAAATTTTATTCGCACATCACATGGTGACAATCACATCATACTACTTTGCCCAATATGACATCACATGATATTTCCAAACTTTTACACAATGTGGAGTGAGAGTTGGGTGAAAAATATTTTTAATGGACAAAGCGAAAATAGAAATTAGCAAAGGTTAATAAAATCAAATGTCGCATAGTTGTTCATCTCATCGTATGATTTTGGTCAATATGACATCACTTGATATTTCCGTTACATTGCATCGCACATTAAACGTGGTGGCGATAGATTTTGATAGTGCACATATCGCCCTTTTAAGTTAAAAAGGTTTATCAGAATCGCACATCACATCGTAACAATGGCATGATATGATTTTGCCCTAGGTGACATCATATGATCATCATTTCTGCAAAATGTGAAACCAATGTTGGACAAAAAGTTTTCCTGTGGGAGTAGACTTCCGTAACCATCAAAAGGTCCAGAACCTCATATCACATTGACGGTAATCACATGATATGACTTTTTCCGATCAGCATCATATAACAGTTTATCACTTGTGGTACTGTCCATTTTGCTGA
Source organism: Sphenella marginata (assembly GCA_951509765.1). Classification (NCBI taxonomy): domain Eukaryota; kingdom Metazoa; phylum Arthropoda; class Insecta; order Diptera; family Tephritidae; genus Sphenella; species Sphenella marginata. Next base: position 102,801,634 of record OX608080.1, on the reverse strand, counting down.
TGGAAGTGTCGCTCATGAAAGTTATCAAGGTATATATAATAATAGACAAAATAAATAACAGAATCGCACACCATAACATGACCATCACGTGATATGATATTGCCCAAATGTGATATCATATGATCTTAATTTCTGCACAGTATGGAGTCAATGCTCAATCAGATTAGCTAAAGGTTCAGAACCCCATGCCACATTGACGATAATCACATGAAATGAATTGGACCCAATGGACATCATATCACCACTTCTCATCACCTTTGCAGAGTACAGCATCAATATTAAACTGACAAAGTAGACTTTTCTTTTGACTTTTTTTTTAAGTTAAGATAACATTAGTGTGAGCTAAATCAGCAAATTAATTCAGAAATTCTTTTGAAAATTATGTTATTTTTATTTTTAAAAGCTAAAAAGTAGATATTTTTACAAATTTTGAACATAAAATATTGTTTAAAGTTATTTTATTTATACACATATATTAAAGGAAATATGACTTAAAATAGGCTTAAAAAATATAAACTTCACTTGAAAGTAATAAATGTAACCAAATTAGACTATATAAATCTACATTAAAGGTATTTTTTTTTATTAAATGTTAAATTACTAAAAAAAAACATTTTTTTAAAATAAGAAGAATTAAATTATTTAAAAAGTTTACCAGACTAAAGTAATCATATGATTTATTAAGCTTTTATATTCTTAAAATATACCTTAAACGTATATATGTATGTATGTATATATTTTTTATTGTAAAATTAAAAGCAACTTAATTAAATAAAATTTTACTGCAAAATGTAATAACAACCAAAGTCGATTTTAGTTAACGATTTTCATTTCAGCGCGCTCTCCTGGAAAACTCTTAAAATGAACTTAAGCTCGTGCTACTTGTTGCCACAGATTTGTTTCATAATTTTTAACTAATTTTTATTTTCTTTTAAATATGATAAAAAAAATTTTAATTATGCTTATTATTAATTAAATTATTATTTTGTTGCTACTGGTATAACAATGTATTTTTTATAATTTTTTTAAAGTATATTCATGTCTATAAATATTTCAATAAGTTTATTTTCAATACCTGATATTGACTTATTCTTAACATTGTCATTCAAAAATTGTACCGCCTTATCAAAACTAAAGAGCTCTTACCGCCGTTCAAATGTAACCAACCAAATCAAAGAATGAGTAATAGCAATAAGTTAAGCGACTATACTCTGTAATAAATAAATAAACTGTGCGAAAATTTAGTTTCGCCAAATCTTTCGAATAATATAAATCTTGTTCAATTAATTAATTCTGGAATAGTCGTTATCGGCTAATTTATTGATTAATCGGATTGATTACTTTTAATTAAAACCATATTAATTTGATATAAATCTCGTTCAATTAATTATTTAGTCGTTATTGATTATTATAAACGATTGGTTTGTTGATCAATCGGATTTTGATTACTTTTAATAAAACTATTGATTTGTTGATTAATCGGATTGTGATTAAATTTAATTATAATGCTTACCTTCTTGATTAATCGGATTTTGATTAGTTTTTTTTTAAACCATATTAACTTGATGTAAACCTTGTTCAACTAATTAATTCGAAAAAAGTGGCTAACGATTAATTACATGATTAATAAGATTTCGATTAATTTTAATTAAAACCTTAATAATTAGATATAAACCCTGTGCAATTAACTTATTCGATAATAGTCGTTATCGGCTAATTTGTTGATCAATCGGATTTTGATTAAATTTGATTAACGCTAAATTTCTTGATTAATCGGCTTTTGATTAATTTTAATTATTAATTTTGGCATAGGCCTTGTCAGTTTATTAATTCGAGAATAGTCGTTATCAATTAATTGTTGATTAATCCAATTTTCAATAATTTTAATTAAAGACATCTAATTTGATTCAACCGATTAATTTTCTGGTTAATGGGATTTTAACTAATTTTAATTATTTACTTAATTTATAATTTAATTATTTGAATAACTGTAGTTTTTTTTAAATGATTAATCACAATTCGACAAATCACATAGTTTCAGTAAATTCTTTTGATTACACCAAAAAGGGGCTCGTGCTCAATACTTTTGTGTGACCGCCCACAACTAATGAACAAAACTAATCCCTTCTTCGAAGCTTAAAAAAATAACTTAATCTGAAAATTAAAAATATGCATAATTTCGAATAAACTTTCTTGCAAATTAGTAAAAAATCTCTGCAGTTCGCTTGACTAAAGTTGTTTCGCAAAATTTTCTAACAGTCTACTAAGTGAAAACTTTGCTCTTTGAGTGGTCAAAAACACTTCACAGGCTTCTTTCAAACAATTCTGTCTCACTAGAGCTGCATCTTCCTTTTGCACACCTTCATCATCCACTGGGTGAGTTTATATCCGTATGCGCTCACCTTCCTCACGCTACCTTCTCTCTCTCTCTCTTTCTCTAGTTCCCTCCCTCACTATAAAACATTTCATTTCACTTTCACATGCAGTCCACCCTTAACAATCGCCTCCGCTGGTGGAAATCTGCGCGCCTGACTAATATCACTCTTTCTACGTATGCCCGCTAAGAATCCACTGCCTGCAGTGCCGCCACCAAAACGACGTGCTCCCGTTACTACAGCGCCCTTTCTAGCTGTTGTTGGTGGTACTTCTGCTGCTGCTGCATCTAACAAATCATCGACTGGCGCCACTTCAGCTACACCAGCCACCAATGCTTCACCTAATATTTCGGGCACCACCTCAACTTGCCCCGTACCCTCAACTAAGTCCAATGCGGCATTCGGTGCTACCTCAATTGTAGTCGCAGCCACAGGCAATTGATCATTGCTACGAGCCTCTGTATCCTCAAGTGGTGGCCTATAGGTACGTATACCCGAGTTTGAACGTACTGGCAGCAATGTGACCAATTGTGGTGCCGTTTCCGTTGTCATATCCGCCGCAAACTGTGATGACTTCAACATTTCCTCGTATTTATTTGGATCGATAACCTCAACCTCTGCTTCGCCGACAACGGGTATGGCAGCGCCAATACCTTCGGATGATGTATCTTCCATGAAACTGGACATTGGTTTGATGTATGATGGTGGTGGTGGTGGTGGTGGTGATTCACGTCGCTCTAACGGAAGTTCAATGTATTGTTGTTGTTCGGTTGTTGTTGTTGGTGAGACCAGCGGTGCTATTGAAGTGTACGTTTGGGTGTACGGGGTATATGGAGTCGTCGTCCTAGTTGGCCTATGCGTTGTGTGTGTTGACGACCTCGTTCTCACTGTTGTTGGTGGTGGCGGTGTTGTGCTAGTTGTCATCACTCTTCTCGCCGTCGTTGCAGTCCATGGCGTTTTGGTTGCACTCGCCGGCACCGCAGTTATTGTGGCGCGTCGTGTTGTGGGCAGCCAATGTATTGTGGCCAGTTTATCTCTAATGCCATTTGTTTCCATTGTGGTTGTGTTCGGGTTTGTCGTCGTTGGGTTTGGTAACTTTATGCGACTATGCTCCTGCATAGCCGCTGCTGGTGATGGATGTTTGAGTTTGTTCTGTGAGAATGGTGGCACTTTTGTTGGTACGTGCGGTGTAATGCCCAACTTGGAGGCGAGCGTATCGAATATGAGCGAGATATCTTGTATGTTGGACGCATTGTTTATGCGCGTCTTAATATCGTTCAGCGTAAAATTCTCCTCCTTAGTACCAGCCACATCTTCGGATATCCATGCCTGTAGCGTTTTGTTGAATACCTTACGCATATTGCCCGTGTGGCCGAAGCCATTGGCCGACGTGCTATTCACAAATTCCCATTTTGATTGTGATGGAAAGAGATTGGAGTCATCTAAAATTGTGGACGGTTTCTGTTGGCCATATGAGGGTCGTATGCGATGCCAACTAGCTGCTGGTGATTTGGGTATTGTGCTGTGTTGTTCGGCGCGCATGGTTGTAGTTGTGGTTGCAGCGGGAGTCGTTGTGGTGCTAGTGCTGGTGGGTGGTGTCGGTCTGCCTGTTATGCTATCGTCCATGTTGCGTGTCTGATTCTTCACTTGATTTCGCTTTAGTATGAGCTCTTTGATATTCAAGAAAGTCGGCTTGGTTGTGGTTTGCTCTTCTTCCGCTACCTCTTGCACCGGTTTCTCCACCGTTTGCGCTACCTCTGCATCATAATCAGCTGTGAGCGTTTCTTCCCTCTCTGCAGCATGCGTTTGCGCCTCTGTCGAAGTCACATCTACCTCCTCTTTTAGCTCACCCACTTCCGTGCTGCTTTCAGGTTCAGCAGCAGTCTCTTCCCCACCACTCTGCGCTTCCTTTTTCGCATTCCCCTCAACCGTTTGCGTAACCTTTTTTGTGCTATTGCGCGCATCCTCTTTCGGTAAGTTCAACAATTTGACGAAGAACTCTCCGATCGTGTCCGCCAACTCCGAGTTTGCGCTCGACTCAATACGATTGATATTTGGTGTGCTCACCTTCGGTCTATAAGTTGTGCTAGTTATAGCATGCGCTGTCGTCTTGCCAGTCGACGTTTCACTCGCCTCACTCTCAGCCACCTCGGTCTCACTTTCGCTTGCTTGCGCATCAATTACGCTCCCTTTGGATTTCTCCTCACCCTTAACCAACTCGAGCTCATGCTTTTTCACAATCACACCACCTCCAAGATGCTCGAACTTCTCATTATTCGCTAGTGGGATCTTCTCCTCATCCGGTATGAGCGGTTTAAATGCCGGTACGATCACGTCATCAATCAATGGTACTGGCAGTGGATGTGGTTGTACGTGTGCGCCTGCCCCTAAGCGCTCAATATGCTCTGTGCCGGGCATAAAGACAGGATTACCAAAGCTATGATAGAAGACCATATCTTGGGGTATCGCAGCGGCATCAGCGCCACCTTCGTGCTTGCGTACGGCAGAGCCAAAGAAACTTGGCGCATACGGATTGTAAGCTGAGGGTGTGGGTGGTAAAGGGTTTTCGGGTATGAAAGGCAATTCGATTTCATCATTGCGACGCATGGGTACATCCAGACGAAGGGGGGGCGCAACTGGTAGCGGTTTCTCACCGCTCATCAAAGTTTTAGTGGGAAAGGCGGGTGGCGGGCCAGGCACCAATTCGGGCACTTCGCGATGTATCGGGCGCCAAGGTTGTGTGTCCAATACTGGCACGGAGTTGAAGAGATTTGCATCCAATTTTGGTACAGACAAACCACCAGAGGGCGTGGTCAATGATGGTAAACTAAATTGTTGCTTTGGCGCAAAGGGGGTAGACGGCTGGAATGCCAATTGTTGGATGGTTGTGGGAGCAGTTGAGCTTGCGGATTTTGTAGAAGTTGGTGGTGTCTTCTTTGTTGTTGTTGTAGTCGATGTAGTTGCTTTTGTTGTAGTTGCTTTCGTAGTCGTTGTGGTGGACGCGGGTGTTGTCGTAGTGCTCGTAGATGTGCTGCTGCGTGTGGCCGATTGCTTTGCTGTCGTCTTTGCTGTCGTTGTAGTTTTTGCTGTCGTCGTGCTCTTGGCAGTTGTAGTCGTGCTTGTCGTAGTAGCCGCAGTCGCCTTGGTCGTGCTTACGGTCTTCGCCGCAGTCGTAGTTGTGCTCGCCGCTGCAGTTGTTGACGTCGTGGGTGTCTGTTGCTGTTGCGGTACAATCGTTGTCATCTTCTCCACCGCGGGCTTCTTCGGCTTGACGCGTAAAGCGAATGGTGTCACGGCTTTCGGTGCTAGGCTGGTATAAGCTTTGGTAGGCGTCACCTTCTTGCGCGCAATATCCGCATCAGTTTTTGTGATTTCAAATGAACCCTCAAAGGAGCCTTGTATGACTGGAGCATTCTCCACATCCACATCCGGTTCATCATCGGCCGAGTGTGGACGGTGTGTGGTGCGTGACTTCACTGTGGTTGCTGGCTTGGAGAGCAAGGTTGGTGAATTTGGTTTCTTCATGAGACGCTTTTCAAGCTGTGATTGACTGGTAGGTTGTTGCATCTGCGCGAGGATTAAAATGCAAGTTTACGAGGGCAAAGGTTAATGAAACAAATTGAAATACTTACCGCGTCCTTGAAAAGTGATGCCGATCGTACAACCGACTCGTCCAATATGCGTTTTATTTCCACCGATTCGGCGTCTATGCGTAATGAGCGATACAGCGATTTCACGGATGTGGTTTCCAGAAAAAGTGACTCCTTGATGTACTCTTCGACGCTGTGTATGTTCCTAGGAAGAGCACGGAAGGAAACATTTAAATTCAAAGTCTCAACAAACTCACCACAGCCAAACGCGTTTACTTACTGCGGCAACTTTCGCACATCCAAGAATGTACGAAACGACACCTTGATTAGCGGTCCCTCACCAAAGCCCCACGTATCCACACGCAATGGCTGCAAACCATTATCCATGAGCGAACGTTCAATAAATCGCTTATAAAATTCGAGCTTCTGCTTATAAGTCGTCGTATGGTTGTACTTCAAACCCGTCGAGAACAGATCGCCTTTCGCTATGCGAAATGAGCCCTCAAAACCGAGCACAGCTGCGTAGAAGACGAGTTAATTTTACAAAGCTGTTATCTAAAGAAACAAGAAGAAGTTATTGCTCTACTTACGATCATCCAGATTCGCTTTGACCGAACTAAAATAGAATGCCAGACCAGCTATTGAGATCACTGCTAGCAGCACAATAAATACAGCTGTGGTGAGTATGATGGAGAAGGAACGTGGTTTCTGGTAGTGCGTATGTGTTTTGGCAGAGAATGTCGAAGGTGCAATATTACGTCCATCACGCCATATGCCCCACGCATTGTAACCATATTGACTGTTTAGACTGTGTTCGTTCGTGAAGGAGGGTTGCTTGTTCATGTGATAGTAGGCGCCGAGTGTTGAACGACGTCCCAGCGTATTTTGGTAGGTATAATCGTTGGACTGTAAAAAGAGGAGAAGAGGAAAAAGATAATGTTATAAATGACGAAGCTAAAGATAACATTAGTCTATTTTTTACATAATCAATTTTATTTTTCACGCATCTTATTTTGTAAATATTCGACTTTTTTTCAAATTTTTTATTTCCTTAATTTTTTAATTTAACTATTTTTTTTATTGAGATATTACACAAACAACAAGCTTGTGTTTCCCTCCTTTATATTTGAAGTATTCTGGTTCGGTACGAGCTTGAGACCTATTAAAAATTTTTTCTGCAGGTTATTTTATTTTATTTTATTTTATTTTATTTTATTTTATTTTATTTTATTTTATTTTATTTTATTTTATTTTATTTTATTTTATTTTATTTTATTTTATTTTGTTTTATTTTATTTTATTTTAATTTATTTTATTTTATTTTATTTTATTTTATTTTATTTTATTTTATTTTATTTTATTTTATTTTATTTTATTTTATTTTCGTTTATTTTATGTTATTTTATTTTTTTTTCATTTTACTTTATTTTTATATATTTTATTTTATTTTATTTTATTTTAATTTATTTTATTTTATTTTATTTTATTTTATTTTATTTTATTTTATTTTATTTTATTTTATTTTATTTTATTTTATTTTATTTTATTTTATTTTATTTTATTTTATTTTATTTTATTTTATTTTATTTTATTTTATTTTATTTTATTTTATTTTATTTCATTTTATTTTATTTTATTTTATTTTATTTTATTTTATTTTATTTTATTTTATGTTATTTTATTTTAATTTATTTTATTTTATTTTATTTTATTTTATTTTATTTTATTTTCTTTTATTTTATTTTATTTTATTTTATTTTATTTTATTTTATTTTATTTTATTTTATTTTATTTTATTTTATTTTATTTTATTTTATTTTATTTTATTTTATTTTATTTTATTTTATTTTATTTTATTTTATTTTATTTTATTTTATTTTATTTTATTTTATTTTATTTTATTTCATTTTATTTTATTTTATTTTATTTTATTTTATTTTATTTTATTTTATTTTATTTTATTTTATTTTATTTTATTTTATTTTATTTTATTTTATTTTATTTTATTTTATTTTATTTTATTTTATTTTATTTTTCCTATTTAATATAGCTCTGAGTTCTACTGCTTCACGTTCCTAGACGATAAATTGCTAAAAAACATTTTTCGCCTCTAAATAATTCCAAGCAAACTCTCTGTGTTAAGAAAAGTGATTAATTAGCAAAAAAAAGCGTTCGAATTAAAATTCCCTACATACATCGAGTTAAGAGTATCACTTCATCAGCTAGCAATTTTTTAGCTTCACCAATTTGCAGAAAAATTGATTATCACACACCGGTTGTGCGGTGACGCCCAGCCAATTAATGCCTTGCAATCAAAAGCCTTGATGTGGGAAGCTGCTACATAGCTCAGCTTTCATACCAACACTTGCTATTATTTCAATAACTGGCATACAACCAACAAGCACATGGACACATACTCGCAGTACGTCGACTGATTAACAATTAACTAGTTTTCGTCTGGCATTCAATGGTATCTCTAGGGAACGAAGAGATCGAATAGTCGAACGAGGCACACACACACATACATACATACATATATGATTTCATATAACTCAACAAAGCGTGAGTTAATAAGCTGATAACTGAAGGAAGCTATCTAAAAATAACTCTTTCGGTATGTATGTATTAGTAAAGCTTAATCGGTTGGAAATACGAGCATAAAATTTATAAAATAGAAACTCTTTCAGTTGTTATGCTGACATGTTATTTAGATGTATTCTACCAACTAATTTGGTGGAATTGTAATTATAGAAATTGGCGCATAATAATTTCGTGGAAAAGTGGAATAGGTGTGTTGTATATATGTATGTATGTATGTGTATTGATAGAGGGTGTGTCACAATTGAAGCTGAGATGACGTTGTTTGAGGAAAAAATTTTTATCATATCTAATTTCTTAAAAAAAAGTTTAGAGAGGTGGTAAGCCTATGAAACCAATCCATTGATCAATTTAGTATATAACCCATAACCGAGTCTTCATTCAAAGAGATAATAGGGGTTATTAAAATTTTTTTTATAGAAATACTTTTATAGAATAACCTCGGCTTTTTCCTGAGTGAAGCACACCTCGATCACTGCCCAATCTATTACTTCAGACTCTTTTGAAGTAACGTGGCTTACAACCAAGACCATTTCGCTTCAAAACCTCAACACATTCAGCTTCCCATTCTAGAACATTTAGAGCACCCACTCACAAGGACTTCAAATCATTTCAAGTACAACACGCGCGAGATACAAAATCGTTAGCTTCTAAGCAACATTTGATGTTTATGTAGGTTAAATAAGAGTGAGGAGTGCGTACAGTAGCAATTGCTCCCAACTACAACATTAAAATCATCAACCGTTAATGGTGGTCCCATTAGAACAAATCGCTCTTTTGTGAAACATACATAGAAACGAATCACAGCATACAAATATACCCAACAAGAAATGGAATTGGTCGAGATCGAGGCCGATATGAGAAGCAAAGGAGAGGTTACTTTTTCAACTCTAAAAAAAAGAACTATGCTCAAAAGTGACTGGTCGGCCAACGGTACCTCTCAGTCTATGGTTATAATGGTGCCCCCCCCCCCCCCCTAAATTTAGACAGAAAAAATTCAGAAATACAAATTTTCGGAAAAATTTTTCAGAAATCATTTTTCAGAAACCGAAACCATATGGAAAAATTCAGAAATACATTTACATTTATATTTTATAACGATATTATGAACGATTTTTTGGTTAGATTTGAATGGGTTGTGCTACACTTCATTGGTAAATATTTCAAATTATAACGCATGAGCGGCCATACGTTAACCCATTGACGACCACAATTTCCTTTTAACTCTGAAATTAAATTTTTTCACATCAAAATAGTTTTACATCATAGGCTTAAATAGTTGAATTTAAGCGTTGTAACCCTTTAAACGCCATGCCTTAACCCATTGGTGACATAAATTTTTATTTTTATAATTTCTAAATAATTGTTTATATGAAAAAATAAATTTCTCTACACTTCAATAGTAAATATTTGAAGTTTTAAATGCATGCTTTAACCCATTGACGACCTTACCTATTTTATTAATAACGAAATAAAATCATTCACCTCAGAGTAGCATTTCATTATGCTATAAATTCTAAAAAAATTGTTTATGTTAGATCTATTTCTGCACACTTAAAAATTAAATGTTTACATTGTTAACAGATATTTCGGTCATGTATTAACCCTTTAAATGCCTTTAATTTTTTTTTTCTGAAATTAATTTTTTCGCCGGTATATTTAGCGTTATAACACAAGTAATTATGCATTAACCCTTTGGTGACCAATTTTTTTTCTTTAGAATTCAAAATCAAATTCTTTAAATAGGAGTTGCTATAAATATTTGAAAAGAGCAAATGTGTAAGGTTCTTTGGCAAAGTAGCAAAAGAAAAATGAACCAATGCTTCGTGAAATGTGTTTTTCACTTGTTTCAAAGACATTATCTTCTATATAAACCTTCAGAAAGTAAAAATTTATAAAATGAAACTCAGATCTAAAAATTCAGAAAGTGATGAGATGACAGAAAAAATTAATTGTTGCTCAAAATTTGATTTTTTTCTGCCGTCTCATTACTTTCTGAATTTTTGTTTTCTGAATTTATGGGGGAGCCGGTTATAACCAGTCAGAGTACACTCTCGCCCAAAGAGGACCAGTATTTTCTCACTCTCTGTAGCGGCAAGTCGCACGATTTTTTCCACGTTACGTAGCAGATATAATTGCAAAGCAAATTCTTGTAATTACTTCTTTTAATAAGTGTGTATGTATGTATATATGTGCCTTTATATATTATGTATATGCAAGCACAAATAAAATTCTAATGGTTACGTAGCTAGAAAATGCAACAATTTCCTGCATTTAATGGAATTTAATACTTTGTTACACTTAACAGCACTTTAGTGAAACCTTCAAGAGCGAATATGAAATTAACAAACGCAAAAATATACATACATACATACACATAACGACTGAGCACATACTACAAATTCCACTCAATTATGCTAGCCGCTGTTCGCTGCAGCGAAATGCCACCAACACAATTGCGCCGTTAATAGGTTTCTTTCATATTAGAGTTCCGTTGTATGCTCAAGGCTAAATTTAAGTATTTTTTGTATGTATTTATGTATGTGTTAGAGTGATTGCAGGTGTATGTATTGGTAGGTGAGTTTGTGTGTGTTTACTTTGGTAAAATGGAGAGTACTTCCTTCGAACTAAGTACTCGTCAATGAGTTAAAAAGTGCTCCAAAAGTGAGTAATATATTTTCATATAAAAAATATGCGTTATCTCAAGGGGGGATTTACTCAATGTTACCTCTCTATAAACTAACCCCAGAATTCTTCCATGGAATGCTCATAAGTAAATTGAGAGATGGAGTAGGAGCTCCAAAAGAACTAACTCAAAAGAAGCACTTGACACCACAATTGTTGCAAGAGCGCCGTACTAATGTCAACCACTCAAGAGAGGGGCTGACACTGCAATTTGTGTTCAGTGGTCAATGCAATAACAACAAATAAAGCAAAAATTCACAATACTTTTACTCACACAACACTTGTTTTTCATCCATCCTCGGGCCTTAAGGATTTTCCTCCATATAAATTTATGAACGTCATTTTTTTATACAGAAAAATATAATGAAGCTCTTCAGAAAGTTCATTCAAAAAAAAAAAATTCAAAAAATCACCCAAATTTTATACGGACCTAAGACTTACACCTTATGATACTGAAATTTAAGGGGCTAAAAATTTGCATACTAAAAAAAAATCTGAAAATTCGGAGAAAAAATTTGAAAATTTCCATGAAAATTCGTCGAAATTTTGCAAATTTTTCATATATTTTTAAAATATAATTTACAATTTATGTGTTAGATCATGAGAAGCAGTCTTAAAAAAAATTAGTTAAAATAAATTTGTTGAAGCCGAAAATGGTGAGAGCCGCCAAAAAGAGGTGTGTACTTATTTATGTGAGTGACTGTAGGTGAGTACGAGTTTGGCATATGTGCCCCTCAGGTTGGCTAAACATATTCATACATATATAACATTTCATAACTTAGATGTATAGTTTGGCCGTAAAGCGGGACAATTCTCCACAACTTGCGCATTTATTTTATGGGTAATACTGCTGAAAGAATTGAGGAGTACTCCAAAACTAAGCTTCTATCATGTTTAAAACTGACGCGCCTTTTACTTGGGAATGTCCGAGGACCACCTACTATGAATCTGGCTACTTACGGGTGATTTTCAATGAAATTTTAAGCTTCTATTAAGATCCAAGCAAGCTCTCTGCTACACCCAAAAAAATCTAAATGGATCCAGTCATTTTTGCGATATAAAATATGCCAACTCAGTTCAACACTAAGCCGACACTGATTATTATCGCACATATACCGTCTGGCTTTAATCAATAAATGGACCACTACTATATTTCCAACGGCGTACTATGGGAGTACTTCCATGACACAAAAATTTAACAAATGTTCCAACGATTTATGCACGCCGTTAGCACACCCAACAGCGTACCTTAGCGAGCTTCATAGCTTAACTCAATTAAAGCGCTTTTGTTGTTAGCCAAATTCCGCAGATGCTCGTTACATACTCGCTCGATTACTGCCAAATGACCAAAGTGTAGGAAATGCACAGCTGCAACGATGTTTCATGGAAGAGTTTAACTAGCGATGGTCAGCTTCCACAGAAGTACATCATATGCACAACGGTTTTAGATGATTCGATGGAATGGCTTATCAGTTCTGACAGGTCGTGTCCACTTTAATGTTACGGCAGTCAGGTAATTTAAGCCTTCGAGAGAGTAGTCCTTTTAAGAAACTCTTTTTAGGTGTAGATTTTTAATATTCATGGAACAGTTTGTGGTAAAGTGCTAACTAAGAAGCAATGATCTTCACAACGCATACAGCCTAGGACAGAGTTTAGAGAACTCAATCCACAAACATATGAAGCTCGGTATTACGAGTAATACCAGACTTAATAGACCATTCTTCATCTCGAAGCTTTATAATCAAAGTTAAAAGTTTTCCTGTCTCTAGTCCCTCCCTTGTTGCCTTTCTTACTCTTGTTTTGATTTCTCTTTTCAGTTCCCTGACTATCTGTAGGCCTGATTTTTACTCTCTTCCTTTCTCTAATATCATTTTGCTTTTCTTCCTTTTCTTCTTCTATTTAGGGAGGTGAAAAGTCAAGACATAGCTCTCTCTCCCTATCTCCAGTTATCTCTTTTTAACTCTCTGAACTTTTTAATCTCCCGACTTTTTATAAATTTCTTCAGAATATTTGGTGCCTTGAGCATTTAAATATTCTCGCTTTTTTCTTATACAAACTATATCTTTAAAAAATTTTTACGAAAAAAAATTATCCAAATCGTTCCAGTCATTCTCGCGTGATGCGCTTACAAACATACATGCATACACATATACATACATATACATTCATCAGCCAACATCATCATCATACATTGAACTGTCACTTGTCACAAGATGAATGTCCATTTTATAAGCAATGTGACATTTGAATTGTTTGCTTTTTAATGCAACAGCACATTGCTTAATATATCTAGAACACTAACATACAAGTGCATAAGTATACTTCTTCTTCTTCTTGTTTGTTCACTTACAAACATACATACTTACAGACAAATCATCGAAAGTGATTACTTTTGCCATTCATTCAAGAGTACCTTACAAAATCGCACATTATCTACTACTTATCATATTTCCTTCTCACTAGTTTTCTGGACTATTTATGTTTTCTTATGTTCTTAACACCAATTTGCACTCACTCATACACACTTAAAGTTCTCTTACACTTACACTTAAGCAGCAAACACTCAGACAGCTCAGACCTTTTAAAAGTTCTACACAAATTCGTTTTATTCACACACTCCATACTCGTACCTTCGCTCTTTGCTGTTTTAGTTCAATGAACTATTTGCTGTCTGTCAGTCAGACGTCAGATTTATCACTCAAAGGGCCATCAATTCTTTTTGCAATATATCAGCACACAGTACTAACTTGAAAGAGGGTGGAGCAATAAGTACTGGAGTTTTCAATGAAGCTGAACATTTTGATTTTTGTTTGATAGCATAATTTTTTTGTATTGTAGGGGTAGGAAGACGGCGCTGAAATCAAGATATACGAAAGCTTAGGTGAAAATTAAGCTCCGGGAGAAAAGTTCCTTTCGTCTATATTAAGTTTATACTAAAACCTCGAAGTGTTAATTTCAAGTAGGGGAATACAGGAACAGAGGTTATGGGGAAGAGAAGTTGTCTCAGAATAAAAAAGGTCCTATGGTTCAAAATAAGATATCAGCAATCAAGAAACCCTACATATATATGATCTCTTCTTGGACAATTCAGTATCATAATTTTATTCGTAAGCACTTAGCAAAAAGTGACTAAAACAACAGTCCGAGTTTTTTTTTTTTTAGTGTGAAATTTTGACATACAAAATCACAATGAATTTTTTTTTTTCCTTTTTAAGTTTTGGTTGTTCTTAATTTAAACTACCATTTTAAAAGCGGGAATTCCCTAAATTATTTTCTCGACATGCCCTGACAGATGTATTATTGGTATTATGTATTGGTGTTATTCCTTCTTCAACTCAAATCAGACATAAGGTGACTTTTTAAAAACAAGCAAATAACTTGTCGAACATGTAATTAGATTGCCCATTTAAAAAATAATTTCGTTTAAAAACTTCTCAAAAAAAAAAAATATGTGTTACGAAACGGTCCCAAGTTCTCATCCAGATCACTCACTCTAATTTTTTTCTGCTGTAGCAATAATTTATCTACATCCGTATCGACTACTCATTCACTGTATATTTCTATGTATCTCTACACTGTTTTTCCAATAGGCGCTATGTCTACTTCTTTCTCACATTTTGCCCACATACCCTAGCAGCACGTTCCCTGATTCTATTCCAAATAGGCACACATATTTCCTCACGCCATCCACACATTTAACAAATTTCGATAGCATTGCTTTGTTTACAACGCTTTCATGTATCTGCTTAATATGTTTATCGAGCTCTTCTACGATTTTTATTTTCTTTTAGTAACATATGTATGTATGCTCTACACAACATTGCATGCCCCTAACCTTATCATATATATGATTGTTCCCACGTTGTTAACGTTGTTGCATGCTGTCTGTTTACTTATTTTTTAGTTTTCTTTTTTGAAAGATTTTTACAGTCATTTTCCCTTTGCGTGTTGTCTCTCGTTGAACATGCGTGTAGTGTTGATAGTTTTGTTTTGTTTGTTGATGTTTGTTTTGTTTGTGTGTTGGGTTTTTTTTTTTTGTTATGTTTCGTTTGATTACATGGTCTATTGTCACTGTCAACATTTATGTCGCCCTGTAGTTGTGTTATCATCATCGTTGTTGTTGTTTTCGTTACTGTTTGCTGTCACTTTTGTTGCTATTATTGTTTTAATTCTTTGCAATTTTTCTTTTTTTGATATTTTTTATTGTTTGCTTTCCTACTTGTTACGTACAATTCTTTGTTATTTATTTTCTAATAGCATTTACACCTGTATTCCCAGAAGAATGTAGCAAATCACGCAAAACATTTACTTTGGCTCCATGCCATGTGGCTGATATGGGAAAATAGATCTGTAAAAAATCTGGTTGTCAGTGATAAAAAATACCTAAGGCAAAGTCTTTAAAAATAATAGCCTTAACCTCAATTGTCCGAAGTTCTAGTAAAGGATTTAATATTTCATGTGATTGAGGGTCAAACAGTTTCCTACTCACATTTTTTTATGGAACACTTTGTAAAGTTATACGAAATAGAAGGGGGTATGGCATTAAGTTTTTGGTACAAAAAATCTCTGAAAATGTGTATGGTAGACTAGTGGAAAGAGAAGATATATCTTTAGTACCTCCTTCTTGTGCCAGATCTTCTCAGAATTTCTATGGTATAGTACTAAAAAACTATAGAAGTTATAGATAGAAGTGGGCATGGCAATTTTTTTTATAGGTATAGAAGTATCTATGGAGGATTACTAAAAGTTAAAAAAAAAGTTTAGATTAATGTCTAAAACTTATAGAAAACTTTTTTCTTTAGTGAATAGTGGGCGTGGCACCTTTTGATATAATCTATACTACTATTAACCAGCAACTATTTCTACAAACCACGTAAAAATTCTGTAAAGAGACTTATTATATAAAGAGCAGCGATTGGTAAAAACAGGAACGAGGATTATGGACTGAAGGATAAGGATAGTTTTAGGTTAAGGAGAAAAAACTTAAATTCTATATAAAAGGGAAAAAGGAGGAAGACATATGAAAAATAAAAGTAAACGCTGCAAGAGGAAGGGGACTTTTTATGGGTCTAGCTGAAGATATGTTCGGGCACGCTAACGTCTGCTGGATTTTCTCGTTATCGAGATATCGATCCGACAACAAACGGCTATTGACAAATGACAGAAAAGGAAAGGTGGGGCAGACTTTGGAAAGGAAAAAATTTTGTTTAAAATTTATTTGTGGAAATTTTAAAATACTTGTACATACATAGATTATAAAAAAAAACTTACAAAAATATTAATTTATAAAAACAATATTTTATAAAAATAATAATTTATAAATATAATAATTTATAAAAATAATAATTTATAAAAATAATAATTTATAAAAACAATAATTTATAAAAATTATAATTTATAAAAATAATAATTTATAAAAATAATATCAATAAATAACCATTTCTATTATTGTATTATAAATTTTTAATAATTTATACAAAAACATAAAACAAACCAAATAAATAAATATAATGTTCTTATTAATTTGATTTTATAATTTAATTAACATAATTTAACTTTAAAAATAGTTGATAATTTTGAAATTTTTGAATATAAAATTTTTAATAATGAGGAGTTCAAGTCAAACGAAAGTTTCCAATCATGCAAGATTTCTTTGCTTTCTTTGGCATTAGGAAGTAGTTCCATTCATAGAAAAAGATGAAACCCTGACAACTCATTCTGGATGCAGCACGAACCAAACGCACTTTCTCCCAGTAAGGACCTTACTCTATGTAGTGTGATTGTAAATGATAACTTTATTATTCAAATTTGCTATTTTGCATAAATAATTCCCCCACAGAAGAGTGCTTCTCGCGTATATACTTCCATACTCGCCCCATGGCTAAAATATTTAAATAAACAACAACCAACAACAAGTTTTATGCATTTAAATATAAATTTTTCAACGCCATATCGAATCAGCATAATCGCTTTATAAGCAGACGACACAAATCAAAATGCCAACATTGGAAAATCACAACTATCGCTGCCAAGATGAAGTGATGCTAAAAACATGACACATCCTCAAATCTCGACAGCTTCAATGACGACGACGACGACGACGCCAACAGCAACGGCATTGCTGATGTTAAATCATTGATAGCACAAGCACTTGGACGACTTGGACGACTTGGAGTGTGAGACGATTGCTTGCTTGTCCAGCTGACTAACTGAAAAGTTGGCATTAAATATTAGTGGGAATTTCCTATTTACGCTTGATGTGTCACGTATAAAGGCGTCGTACAAGTGGTGTCACGAACTCTTGCCAGCAAATGGGTGTCACACAATAAAACACAGACCAACAACAGCCAACACAGGCTTTGAAACGCAAAGACAAGTCAGACATGCAGATACCGCAAAGTGGTGAGCAACAAACATTCAGTCAAGGCAACAAAGCAACCGAGCGTAAGCAACTGGCTAAAACTCGGCAGGGGGCATATTGAGACGGCAGTGGAACGTGGGGTCGATAGCGGCAAGTGGGGTCGATAGCGGCAAGTTGGACACAACTTTGACTCTACCGCCGCGTAAGTGGGCGTGCCTCGATTCTTCATGGTCACCACACAGCGAAACTTAAGAGTTTAGTCAAGCGTTCATTCATGGTACAAATAAATTGAAAATTGCTCTAGGCAAATATTAAATTAAAAACACGAGTAATTTTCATATTTTTCACGCATTGAGAGCGCACAAACAGGCGCACTCACACAGCGTTTTTTGTAGGCGTTGATAATCAACTGTGTAATGCAAAGAATGTCGATGGGGAATAAAAAACAATTTTTTTTTGTTTTTGCGAAAATATACCAGGGAATTAAACTCGAAAGGCAAAGATAAGAGTTGTATGTATAAATCATATATACCCAGTTGCAGGCTGCTGACGAACATGAAAAAAATAAATACAAAAAAGTGCAACACTATCTAAATTTCTAGCTGGTAGAAAAGCTTTGTAGCAGGTATCCTAAAATTTTGATGTAGAGAATGGTAAACTAATTCAGCACCGAAATTTTCAAAGAAGGCTTTAGACTGGGAGTATTCGCCTTTTTCTCCTGAATTCTCACCCTCTCAAGCCCCTCTTGAGAAATTTCCTTTTCAAGCTGTTTTTTGTGGCCTTTCGTTTCCTACCGGGCTGACATACATATATTGTCTGAAAATTGACTTTTCTTTATTCAAAAAATCGTGCTCACTTTTCCCCGAAATCTTAGCTTTCTTCTGACTTATCCCTCTGCTTCCCTCTTATTGGTTTCTATTGTTTATTTCTTTTCTCAAATTTTTGAACCGATTACCCAATTCTCTTCATCGCCCACTTCATTTTATTCTATCATAGCCGTTCTATACTTTTCGTATTTATTCTTCAATTTCTTTGTCATTCACCTTCACTTAAGTCTCTCTATATTACCAGCAGGTTTGGAGACTTGTCTTAGCTGCAACTTGACATTCCTTCATTTTCTTGCTTTTATTTTCTCCTCTCGTTTTTCTATTATTTTTTTCTTCCTCCTATTTATTTTCTCTACTTTTTCCTTTACTCTTCCTCTAGTCGGTTCTACTCCAGTTATTCGGGAATCTATTTATGTAATCAAGGAGTCAAGTAGGTGATATCAAAACTGCTAACAACAACAAAACTTTTTGGCAATAAACCCATCTCCAAGCAGACCTGTGAAATAATGATTATTAATCGTAATAATTGATAATCAAATTAAATTTTTTTTATTTTTGTAATAATTGATTAGCTATGATAGTGGAACAGTTTTAGAATAATTAATCGATTGGGATTAAATTTTGTGTTCGATCAATGAGGATTAATGAGCATTTATTTCGTTTTCAAATTTAATCCTAGAATTAATCAAATTAATCAAAATTTTAATTTGATTAACATTTTTGATTATTTGCGATTAACAAGGATTAATAAGTGCCGTTAATGAGAAAAAAAAGATTATATGATGAGTGGAATCGCACGACCATCGCAAGAGGGGAAATACCCTCATTTGGAACTCATAAACGAGCTCATAAAGAGCATCAACGCTCCCACTTAGTATTCCTTTCTGACTCACGTATGACTCCAATGGCTTGTTGGGAATATATAATTTTTTTTGGATGAATTTATAAATCGCACAATATTCTCAAATTAATTGATTTTTAATTTTAATTAATATCGAAATACATATCTAAATTTTGTTATTAATACTCGTTAATCGCAATTAATCAAACATTGTAATCAAATTGATATTTCGATTAATTTGATTAATCCTAGCATTATTTTTGAAAACGAAATAAATAATCATTAATACTAATTAATCGAAAACTAAATTTAATCCTAATCGATTAATTATTCTAAAAATGTTCGATTGTCATAATTAATCAACTATTACAAAAATAACAAGAAATGTAATTTGGTTAACAATGATTAAGATTAGTAATCAATGGAGAAGTTTAACATAATTGAATTTTATTTTAATCTAGATTTAACAGGAGAATCTCAAAGTGATGCAAAATGACAAGGACGCTGAGTTAAATCGATTTCGATAAGTCCGTCCTAACTTTCTCCTATAATTTGTTCCGTCCATTTTATCGTACGGCCTACTTAACGCACTTGGTTATAAGCCAAGTCACCAAAGAATATTTAAAAAAAAAATCCACTTCAGTACATCCCACCTACAGCATAAACCGCAGCTACAAAAGTTTAAATCTAAAACAACAATAACAACAACTCAAATTCCACTCATTTTCAGCCAAGTTGCGATTACTAAATTACAAAATGCATTTGCTTTACATTTCACGTGGTTAGTAGCCTAAAGGGTCCAACATACGCAAGTTAAATGTTGCAAAGAACAACAACAACAAAAATTTAATTTATATAAAGAAATAAATTAAATAAACCATTGAAAATAAATCGGGTAGAAAACTCAAGCAACAACGTGTGGCACGTTTTATTGTTATCTGATGAGGTGCTCTACAGACTCCGCTTCGTTGTACTTAAATTGTATTATTAACACTGGCGCGAGTATTCGAAATGGAGCTGCCATGTTGTAGACTGAGCAATAAGATTCTTGCTGCTTGCTGTTTTTGCTTACATTTTCCATTGCCCAAAGGTGAAAATATGCTAAGCAACAAAACCAATGAGATTCATATCAATTACAACAACGTGTAACAGAAGAGGGGAGCTCATCACGCGTAAAGAAGATAGGCGAATTGAGTTCAGAACGAGGCATGGTAGTGATAAGCATGAAATTAGGTGGGGAGATTGAAATTAGTAGATGTCTATTAAATATGTGAAATCAGTGCTATCAAAGGAGTAGAGAGCGTGGTGGGAAGATGGTGCGTGGCAGGGCGTGCAAGTGCGTGCGGAGTTTTGATTGCAAGTTGTTTCTGTGCTGAAGAAGTGCTGCATGGCGCTGATAGAACTGTGATAGTTTATGCAGCTGTTACAAAATCAAGTACTAGGGATTTGTTGTTATACAGCTAGTGTACTATTTGCGCGCAACTGTAAAACTTTAGGAGTTATGTTAATAAAATTTTAGAATTGAAGTTTTTTTTCTGTGAAAATAATACTTTTTTTTCCTTTTTTTTCGTTCTGAATCTTTTTTGTTCACAAGAAGTTTTAAACGTTTTTTTTGTGGGAGTTTTTCTTTCGTTGCTAAAATTTTTTTTGTTTTTTTGTGAGTAATTTTTTTTTTTAATATTTTTGAACTGAAATTGTTTTATTCTTAATTTTTTGTTTGTGAATTTATTAAACTTTTTTTTTTTTGAGACTAGTTTTTTTCGAATATTTTTCCCTGGAAATTTTGTGTTTATAAGATTTTTTTGTTTTAATTTTAAATTTTTTTTTTTGGTTTTTTTTTTGTGTGAATATATTTTTTTGTCAACATTTTTTTTCGTGAGAAATTTTTTACCCTGAAATTGTTTTTTTTTGATAATTTTTTTTTTGCCAGAAATTGTTTTTATTTTTTTCCGAGTTTTTTTGGTCAAAAGAAATTTTTTTGTAACATTTCAAAAAAAAAATTTTGTGGGAGTTTTTCTTTCCTTTGAGAATTTTTTTGTGAACAATTTAAAACAAAAAAATGTTTAAGAGAATATATGTATTTGTTTTCTTGTTTTCGAAAATTTATTTATCTCTGTGAGAATTTAATTTTTTTCAGTGGAAGTTTACTTCATTGTTAAAATTTTTTTTCGTTGTGGATATTCTATTTTTCTTGTGAGTAATTTTTTTTAGAATTTTTTCCCGGAGGTATTTGTTGTCGTTGTGAGAAATTTTTTTTTTTTTTTTTGTGAGAAATTTTTTTTTTTCTATTATTCCCCTGAGGTTTTTTTGGTGGTGAAAATTTAAAAAAAATTTTTTTTATTTTTTTTGAGAGAATATATTTGTTGTTTTTTTTTGTGAATTTTTTTTTTTTCGTTGTGATAATTTTTTTTTCGCTGTGCAAATTCTTTTTTTCTTTCTTGTGAGTAATTTTTTAGTTTTTTAATTTTTCGTCTGAGATTTTTTGTTCTCGAAAATTTTTTTTTGAAATTTTTGTTTTCTCTTTTTTCACTAGATTCCTAAAACTATACTTTGTGCATACTAATGACGATCTCAAAAGCTAAGCTAAGAATTTTTTTATCTGAAATTTTTTTGTTCGCGATTTTTTTTTTTTTTTGAATTTTTTAAATTTTTTTTCAAGAATTTTTTTTTATTGTTAGAATGTTTTTTCGTTGCGGGAAGTTTTTCTTTTTGCGAGTTATTTTTTTTAGCTGTCATTTTTTTGCGGAAATATTTGACTAATGCTACGTATATACCAGAAAAAGTCTTTTACGCTCTAATACTTGGCTTTCAGTCCTGATGTATTGCTGAAAAATGGGACCCTTCTAGAACTACGATACCACAGTGTTCACAAATGGCCTCCCTTCGGAACTCGCTTTGTACAATATGAATGTACTAGCAAGTAAATATTATTGTTGGTCCGGTCTAAGGTAGATACATATTAAAGCTATGCAGATACACACAAACACTATGACCATGTCTCTGATTGTTTATCAGCCTTTTTGTGGTCACACAATCGACACAAGCACTTAAAGACTGGTATCTTAGTAATGGGATAAAAGCGAGCAAAGTAAAACAAACTCCAGCAAGAACATTAGGAACAGTATGTATGTAGGTGCGAATGTGTAATGAAAATGTATATGTATTGGAATGAGATTAAAAGTGGTCGCATAAAAAAGCAAGGTAGAGAATCAAAAAATGTTTACGTTCTTTACGAAATACTCCAAAGCAAAGTAATGCGATGTGTAGTGAAGCAGATAGTGGAAATGCCAGATAGATTATATTGGATGCTGGTGAGTTACATACATACCTTGAGTACATACACACACACACATACAATCCTATAAATGGATCAACATTAGAGCAGAGTAGCAGGGATACAGTATGTGAGCAAAAGAAAGATGCTAGGAAAAAGGAAATCAAATAAGAGCATTGCAATGTATTTGCATTTGGAAGAGTTTGTGCATGTGTGTGTGTATGTGTGTGTGAATATTCGTGTGTGAAAGTGCAATGATGGCAGCGGGAAGGTAGGCTAGAGAGTAAAAGCGTACATTTGTCGAAGCAAATAGTTTGTTAATTTCTTTTAGATTTTTTTTCTTTTTTTTTTAGTTTTCTCTACCGCACAAATGTGCTATCTCTGTATATCTCTAAAACAGATTGCAAGCTTTTCATTTCTTTTTTTTTTTTTTTGCATCTACCGCAATTGATAAGAAATAATAGAAGATGCAAATGGAAAAAATAAATTTTTTAGTGCTACTTAGTCAAATGTAGTTTAAGGGGGAAAAGGCAGTTAGTTGTCGAGTAAGCGAGAATAGATGGTTTATACTTAGTTTCGAAATATTTCAACATTTTTTTTAGAAAAAAAAATATCAAATAATACTTTAAAAGCTTCAGACCTTCATATTAACTTTTAGAGGTTTTAAGCCGTGGAAGTATTAAAATTAAGCTTTGAATGCCCCACAAAAAAGTACCGAAGGAAAATTCTGATGATAAACACAAATTCTTAAAGATAGAAGACAGAAAAAGGTTTTGTTTTACATTCCAAAAAATTTTTCGGTGATCAAATTTAAACAATTTGTTGCTTAACTCATTGAGAAAGTTTAAAATATTGAAAAAAAATATTTTTTTTTTAATATTTTTAACTCAAAAATTCATATTTAAAAAAAAATTCTAAATTTAGAAAATTGATCAGGTTTCTGGTAAATATTTTTTGTATGCATCACTTTTTCTACCTGAGAGTGCAAAGTGAGTTTTTTGCAAAATCTAAAGCTTTTTAAAATTAGAAAATGAAATTTTTTTGTATCATAAAATTTTTTAATGCATAAAGTGCAAAATTGTTTTTCAAAATAATTTTTTTATACATCTTTTTCAACATCTGAGAGCATAAAACTTTTTTTTGAAAAATTGAAAATTTTCTAATATTAAAAATTTTTGTATTTTCAATGAATCTTTTTTGTACCTGAATACATGTTTATTTTTTGAAAAATCTAAAATTTTCTAAAATCTAAATTAAATTTTTTTTCTTTTAAAGCATTTTTTGTACATGAATGTACAACCGTTTTTCCTTTTGAAAAATCTAAAATTTTCGAAAATTGGAAATTAAAATTTTTTTTTTTCAAAATATATTTTCTACCCGAAAGTTTAAAGTTTATTTATTGAATAATCAAAAATTTTCTAAATTTTTTATAATTTTTTTTTTGATACATATTTTTTTATTTTTTTCTAAATATTGAAAAAATTAACTTTTAAAAACGGAAAAAAATGAAATTGCATGACTTTTACAAAAATATCTCTTAAATATTAAAATTGTATGACAATTTGAAATGGCAAATACTACAACCAGGTATATAACCAGTGCCTTAGTAAAACATAGTTGTATAAGTGGAAACACAGCAAAAATTGAAAAAGACTGCCAGCGTTGATTTTAAATGTTGGTATTTACTTTGCTCGACGTACACTTTTTTCATTCACCACACAAATATGTTAAACAATCTATTGATGTTGAGTTATTTCGTTTTATTATTTTTTTTTTTTTGCTGCTCCTGTTGCCCCCCGTTTGTTGTTGTTGTTGCACTCATCTATTATACTACCTCCTTCCGCTGTAAATGACGTGTCACAGCACATAAACGCATTTCCGCTTGCTGTGATATTCGCATTTCTTGTAAGTGTTGCAACATTGTGAGTGCCATAACAATTATGCGTGTGTGCTAGTGTGTTAGTGTGTGTGTGTGTGTGTGACACTGACAGCAAAACTATTTTTCATCTGTCAACGTTATGTTAACTTTTGCTTGCAACAGACACAACAACAAATAAGAAAAACATAAACATGCGTTTGGTATAAAACGAATATGTTAGTATGTACAGTGTTGTGTGAAACAATAGCAACATGAGTTTTTTGTAAGTAGCTTGAGACTACACTTCAACACCATATTTTAGCTTTATTTATGTAACAGTTTCGTTCGGGATAAACTTTTTTCTCTTCTTGTACCAACATTTTTTTTGGCACACCCTGGTTCACAGATTCGATAACACCAAAACGGATAGTTCTATAGAAATAAGACATACCTCAAATTTTAAGTTAAACATTTAGCTGTGCAACAGTGAAAGCTACACTCAATTTCGTTCAGCGGTGTTTGCGTGATGCGCGCACAAACATACAGACAAACAGACACAAAATCTGAAAAGTGGTGCCTTAGCTTATATTGACGCACAAATGTTGCTTGCTATCAAGTTTTCTTCAATATCAGCTATGTTTCGCCCTCTTACAATTTTATTATTTGCAATTTTTTAACATGCTTCTATTTTATTACACAACACTATACGTTCACTACTTTTGTATGCATTTTCTTAGAACCCTTAGCTTCTTTTACGTACTTTTCCATCAACTTCTAGCACACCACATGCTCATAGAAATCTTTGTGTTGCTCACAATACTTCACATGCGTTGAATTCGTCATAAAAATGTTATTTGCTATTGCAACATTTCGCTGCATGCCACTTACATATAACAACCAAATGTGCAGAAAAATTTTTTTTTTTTTTTTATACATACATATGATTTCTGTTGCTTTTGCTCTGCTCCGCTCTAAGCTTTGTTGACTGCTAAAAACTCAACAAGTTTTTTTTTTGATTTCAAGTGTTGCTGGCACATTTTTTTTTTTTTTTTTTTTTTTTTTGTTCTATAGCTTGTTGCAGTCGCTTTTGCTTTTGCTTTTTTGTTACTCTAGCGCGCTGATGGTCGTCCATAAAAAATGAGCGGGCGCCACTCTCAAGCGCTCAAGTTGAGGTTTGTGTGGTGCTGAGCGTTTGCATAGTGAAAATCTTACCAAAACCAAAATGACATTGTGGCTTAAGTGTGTGTGTGTGTGTGGGAGCGTGTGAATTTAAGCAAAAAGAATGCAGAAAAAGTTGCAATGAAAAAAAAAATATTTTTTTTAGTAACACAAAAAAATTAAAATATAAAAAACAGTAACGCGTTGCAGCTGAATTGCTGTCAAAATGCTCACGTTTATGACACATTTTTATGATTTTTTTTTTTTTTTTTTTTTTGTACTCGAAAAAAAATTCAGCATAAAATTTAACTAAACCAAATGTCAACTTGATAGCAATGCATGTGCTTCGCGTGTATGTGTAAGTGTCCGAAGGTTGCTCAGAATTAATAAAATTTTACTTCACTCAAATCACTGTAAATGCTGCGCTTTTAGTTGATGTTAGGCATGACAACACCGAAAACTCGGGATCCACCAATTTCTTAGCTACCAATGAGTTGATCAGCCTATTCGTCCCCTGTTGAGTGACAACACCAAACATATCAATACAAGTGCTTCGCCAGCAATCAAACCACATACTCATTCGCCCTGCATATATACAGTTAAGTTAAAACAACAGTTTTTACATTTCTTATCTGTATGTCTTAATGTTTGAACGCGCATCACTCAAGAGCCGCTGCATGAAATTGCATGAAATTTTTACAGATTAATTGCTAGTTGAGTTGTGAAAAGTTTAGGAGTCGTTTCTGTTGAATACAGTGGTGGCCATAAAATTAGGGTCATGTATTTTTCATACATACAACAAAATTGTGACCAGCTTATGCCTGCTTCCATAGAAATAACTTAAAAAGCATGCGTCTTTTTTAGATCACTGGCTTCAAAATACAAATATTTACTGGTTTGCATGTTTTGTCATATAAAATTTGTTCGCACATCACTAAAGAACTACTGCATCGAATTAAATATTGTCTTCGCAAATATTTTTCTTTATATAGAAATTGGAAAATAGGATGCATTTTACTAAGTTTATAAATATTTTTTTTTTTATTTTTTTTTTTTTGATTTTTCCAAATCTTAAAATATCTGCCCATGCATCAGCTTCACCTGTGAATATATTAAAATACAAAAATAAGAACAACACAACCCAAAACTACATTACACTGAACAACTTAAGACTGTAGCGAAAGCAATAAGCAGTTGTCACAATAAAGTAAAACGCACCCAACAACACTATAGCCAAGAAGAGCTTTAGCTCTTTCGCTAGTTTTTTCAATGCGTTGTTCTTGCGCTTACTTGCTTAACTCCTTAGCCTCCTCTTAATAATTCTATTGTCACGATATCTCAGACGAGCATCTTCTATATTAACTTTTTTTTTTTTTTTGTGCACTAAGACGCCCCTTTTCAGTTTTCGCACTTAGCCAACGTAATTGAAACTCTCAAAGAAACTAAAGCACTTGAGCTGCTGATAGCTACTTTGACTTGTTGCTGTGGTATTATCTGCCTTCTTTTTCTTTCAATTTTTTAATTTCAACTTTTTCTTTTGCTGACATTTTTTTTTTTTTTGCTGAAGGCGATGCGATTTTCATAATGGTTCAGGTGAGGTACGCGTGAATCTATAAATATCCTTGAGAAAAGAGAGAGTCTCTCA
The DNA here is from genome assembly GCA_951509765.1 of Sphenella marginata. Classification (NCBI taxonomy): domain Eukaryota; kingdom Metazoa; phylum Arthropoda; class Insecta; order Diptera; family Tephritidae; genus Sphenella; species Sphenella marginata. The sequence goes on along the minus strand of OX608080.1, from coordinate 102,774,422 downwards.
GTGACCGGACGAAGTATTGGCTGTCATCAAATAGGGAATTGTCGCCTTGGACTCTTCAGGGATAGCCACCTTTGCCTAGTTGACAAAGACAACAAATTTGAAATTATGTCTAAAAGCGTAGAGCCAAGTAGAGCTCGGAATCGTAGGCGTGTCCAACGTAAGATGGAAGGATTTCAAGGAAATTTCTGTGAAGCATCGGTAGTTCTTCTTAGTTCATAGCATGTTTATCAAAGGAATTTTTGTGGATAAATCTCTCCACATACCTCACTCGACTGAGAATTATGAACAGCGACGAAATACGATAGAATTGTTGTTGTAATTAAGAGCGCTTCGTCCAAAGCCTATTGGGTAAGAACGCTGTCGAAATTGTTATAAATTTGTTTAAAGAGCAGTCTGATAATCTAGCAGTTTCGGCTGGCTAGACCAAAGTGAAACTAGTGTGTGTTGAAGAGCTGCTCAGTGTCATGAGAAGTATGGTGGAGTTCATGTTGGATAGGTGAGAGTTTACCCTATTACAATATCCAGATCCAAGTTGAGTAAGAGTGACTTAAGTCGCCATGAGAAGTACGCTCTCTTAGATATTTTGTGGTGGTTGAAAGGGAATAGTGGCTACTACTGAATTGGTGTGCATGCTCTCGATCTCATCCTAGCATGCTTACGGCGATATGACCTTATGTAACTTGGTACCACAGACTAATGAACTTCTGAATGTCAACAAGTAACTTTTCATACAAAAGTGTAGATGAGTAATAATAGAAATTCGTGTTTCAATTTAGATATGTATGTATACCAAATAAAGCTCTTGCATATCGATATCACACTGAACGTTACAAAGGTCATAACACGTCTTCCATGCGCCAAAACTTTGATGTTCCATGCACTCAAGTGCTTCATAGCAAACTGGCCCCCAAAGCCAACCAAAAAAAAAAAATAATAACCAAGAACACCGCCGCCAGCAATCAGCAGTAGCCACTAGGTGAGAGTACAAATTAAAAGCTATTTACAACAACTACAACTCTGCTCTGTTGATGGTTATCGTTTGACTCTTATTTGCTACCAAAAAAAAACAGCAAAAAAAAAAAACAAAAATAAAGCAACCAACTGACGACCGACTAGAAATTCAATCAAAAGTCAAAATCTTTGACCCCATGCAAAACCGTAAACAACAACAACAACAAAAGTATCACGATAACACACACATACATACATTCTGTTATTAGAATTTGTGTGAGTGGATTGTGCTGAAAGCTAGAAGATATTTCACCAAAAACTTCACTGCAATGATACCGCCACAAGCAACACGTCTGCACAAAGCATTTTACCATTTTCAACGGCTATGATACCAATTCACCAATTCTGTTGAATGTTGTTTGGCTCGCGGCTTCATTTTCTGTATTTGGTTGGGGTTCAGGTTCAATGCAATTTGTGATTTTTGCAGTAAAATGAATTTGGTACGATAGTGGTGGCTGATGATGGTATAGTTTAAGGTGAACTCTGACACATTGTATGAAATGATGCTGGTGTAGCATGGATGGGCAATTTGAGTTGAGAGTAATCAAGCAGTTAAAGTTAAAATGTATTTCTAAATAGTCTTATATTGGTGATAAGTAGCATTGAAATATTGGCAAGTTGCATTATCAGCAATGTAAATTTCTTTAAAAAAAATAATTTCAGTAAATTTAAAATTTTGTGGTCAGCAGTAATTTATTACTGGTAATGAAAATAAAATTGCAATACAATTATAAAATCTATAAAAACTCTTACTTTTCATACAAAATAAATGAACTAATAATACTAAAATTTTTTTTTTTGGTAATGCAACTGAAATTTTAATGGTAATGCACTTGGGACGTGCACTGCTGGTGATGGAAATAAAATTGAATAAAAATTCTTATTTTGTATACAAAATAAAATAACCAGTAACACTTTAAAAATTTGTTTTTTTTTGGTAATGCAACTGAAATTGTAATGGTAATGGAACTGGGAATTGCATTATTACCAAAAAGTAAAATAATCAGTCAAAAACTAAGTTTTACTAGTCTAAAAAAGCGCAAGCCCTTTCAAGCTTTCTCTTGATAGGACGTACTGCCGCAATTTTACTGGTAATGCAACTCTAATAGCATTATTAATAGTATTATTAAAATCTAAAACAATTTTTTCTTGTTAGTATTTGTTACAATAAGCAATTGAACTATAATTTTTTTTGTAGAGCAACTTTATTAATAATGCAAATTTAGATGAAAGTCTGGTTCGGCTACAATTTTCTCAAGTTGTGTGCTGGTAATGCAAATTCAATTGCATTACTGATAAAGTATTTACGTATTTACTATACATAAGCTTACGAGTAAGCATTTTTTTGAATTTTATAGTGAAATTCAATCAGTAATGGAAAATAAAATAAAGTATTTGTTGTTGATGTAATTATTTTAAATTATTTTAGAGTAATTACTTTAGATATCAACGATGCGGGTTTTTAATAAAAAGATATTGTAATTAGTGCAAATTCTGAATGCAGTTTGCGTTTCTATAATTTTAATAAGGAATTATTCCTAATTTCCTTTTCCTTTGAAATTTTTGCTGTAATGCAATATAAATTGCATTATTAGTTAATTTTTATTTTTAATGCATTTTTTTTAAATAAATATTCCGAAATAGTACTTTGTTATGAAATAATTTGGGGCTGCTAATTTCTTTAATAAGAAGCAAAATATTACTGGTAATCTAAAACCAATTGCATTACTTTATTTCATCAACAATAAAAAAATAAGCTGTTTCAATAATAGTGGAAGGAAAATTGCACTGGAAATTTGGTGGGTATTAAGTTTTTGTGTTTCAGAAGCAGTAAAATTTTATTAAAAAATTGCAAAAAAAATTTCTCCCGTAAGCAGTCAAATTTTACTGTTTTTTTTTTTAATATTTCATTTTTGTTAAAAACTTTGCTGAAAGCATGGGTTGAATTTGTTCCATTACTAAAACATTTTTAATTATTTCTGACTATTGAAAATCACAAAATTTTTTATGCAGCATGCCCATGTATGCAGTGTTCAAAATTTTTTCAAACAAAAAAGAATAGCTGACACTTTGTTGCTTTTGGAAAACCCAGGTAGCAATGTTCAAAAAAAAAAACGCTTCAAACTACTTTTTTATCTCACAGCGACGAAAAAATGTGAAAAAGGAAACATTACGAGCGCACTAAAGTACGGTATTTGAATTTGCGATGAATGGCGAGCATTGAAAGAAAATCTCTAGTAAAAGCACAAACGGTGACAGAGATTGGGGTGAGCTGATAAGCAAAAAAAAAAACGATGGTTAAATGAAAAGGGAAGGTAGACAAATAGACGGAAATGCACCAGCAGACACGTAGCACAAATAGACTTAGCAGAGACAAACCCACACACAGATTTATGTATGTACATATGTATGTGTATGGTCATGTGTGTATGAGTGTGTGTGTGTGTGACTGTGTGTTGATGGAAACCACGCTTTTATATGAACTTGCGCAAATCTGGCATGCATTTACCAAAAGACCAATAGAAAATTATATTCTTACTAAAAGCAGACAGGTGGACTTATACAAATGTATATTTGCTTTTAAATACAAATAAAACGCACACACACATGCATGCAAATATGGAATTTTATAATGGGTGTAGTAAAAGCAACTAGTGGGAGACTACTTTGAAACTAATTTGAAAAGCAAAGGAACTAGTCACACAAGTTTTTTTTTTAATACCAGAAATACATTTTTTTTAATTTTGTTGTACTACAAATATTCAACTGACACATTTGTAACTCTAAGCAACTAGTCTCCAACTAGTTCCAAAAAAGACAAAAAAAATATTGTTCAGTTTTTAGTACAACGGAAAATATGCTTTTTAAAAATATTAATTTTACTTGAATTTTTCTCACCAAATTTCTTTTTCGAACTAGTTTGAGGGAAGTTAACAAATTCTAGTTGTCACTTTTTTGGTGACTCTCTGACGTTTCTTACTCACTGGCCACATATTCAACACCTTTTGCATATTGTATGTACAAAAAAGCTCAACGCGTCACATATATTTCTGAGTAGCATCCACTCAATGCCAGTACTATTGAGTGAAAGGATTAAGTAAAGCTTTTGGTTTAGAAGAAATATAAAAAAAAAGTTTGCATTGCAGCTTTTATGGGTACAAAATTGATGGAAGGGGACAATGTGAGAGTGACATACAAATGAATTAAGCCGAAATGTGTGGCTGAATCAAATGGGAAAGTAACCAGAAAACGCAAATCGCCGATAAAAAAAAAAATTTTTTTTTTTTTTCCGATTATTTATTTTTTATTTTTATTTTAAAATTTTTTTTTTCACCTTTTGCCTGATTTTATTCGTCATTTCGCAAGATACTTTTTTATTTTTTTCGTGTAAAAAAGTTTTTGAAATGAAACTATTTAAAAATAAGCTGGCATATACATATACATAATTATAATATCAAAAAAAGCTCTTGAGCCCTCAAAGTTGCTTAAATAAAAATAAATTCATGACATTAGTTGAAAGCAATTAAAAATAACCTAGCGAATATGTTTATAACATCAAAAAAAAAAGCTCTTGAATCAAATTTTAAATAAGCTAGCAGATATAACTAAAATCTCAAAAAAAAAAAAAAACAAGTTCATAAACCCTTAAACCACTACCCAGATCGATTATTTAAAAAAAAATATATCAAAAAAAGTAGCACAAGTACATCAAGCAAAATATGTCATGTAAGAAAAATATTGCATACTCCAAGGCGCTAAACCGCTCCTCCATAGCTGAAGTGCTGTCAATAGCAGTAACTCAAGCAAAATATGCAACTTACAAGTATCAAACAAAAATAATAAACAAATTTCTATAACCAAAAAAAAAAAAAAAACAAAAACAAAAAAAAATTTACCAAGCAAAAACTTACGAGAGCGCAAAAAAGGGTAAAGCACGACCCCAAGTGAGTAAAGAAATTGAATAGTTGCTTGTTATGTCATGCGAACAACTTGCACACAGCAACAGCACTAAACGCACAAGTCATATGCTTGTTCTTGCTGCTGTGCTGCTGCTTGCTTAAGTGGCATATGTTAAGTTGTAAAGTAGTATGTTATAACAACAAAGTGCAATAATGTTGCAACAGCAGCAAAACACTTTGACAGGAAGCAAAAACCTAGAAGAAGAAGAAGAAAAAACTTTCAAACAACAACAACAACAGCAATAAAACTTGTCACTAAGCAAGTGATATGGAAAAAGTAATAAAGCAAGCGTATTGCTGTTTAAAATACAAGCAATTGAATAGTTATAGTACTTGGTGTTGTTGTTGTTGTTGTTATTTGTTGTTGCTTGTAAACATATGCGTACACCACTGAAAGTGCGCTCACACAAAAAAAAGTGAAATAAACTTGGTTTAGTAGTTTATGGCAAGTGCAGACATATTGCAATTGACACTGGAAAATGTACAAACAAAAAAAAAAAAAAACAAAACAACAAATAAAAAACAAATTGTGTAAAATAAAAACATAAATGTTGCAAATGAAAACATGCGTAAATTGCAAACAATAACACAAGTGTGAGTGATCAGATCCACAAGAAATTAACACACTCAAGTAATCGTAAACAAGTAAGGATTTTCAAAAAACAAAAATTTTTAGAAAAAACAATACAACGAGCGGTAAACAATAACAGAATATTGAGCATATTGATAGCAAAATCCATAATTAACAATAAAAATATCAAATAATGTTGGTGCTTGCGGAATGGGTTATTTAAAATTACTAGAAAACAGAGTTTATCTGATGCACAAACTATTGTTCTGATAGCCTTAGGGTTAATAGAACATGCACAAATTTCTCTAATAAAAAGTCCAGCACCTCTGGAATCGATATATAATAAAAGCTAAGCGGATAGTCTCTATCTTTTTTATTTTATCGAAATGAAAACCTTAAATAATTAATACAAATTATTAAAAGTAAAATTAAAAAAAAAAATTTAAACTATAAAAAATAGTATAAAAATATTTATTGTTGTTCTGAAGCGCATTTCGAGTCAAAAGTACTTCTAAAAATAATGTGCCCGATGACACACTTCAATTGTTGATACACAATAAATTTTTCCACAAACTATTTATATTGTGTAGCAGTAGCAATACCTGGCCTTTTCCCGCATTCACTAGAAGTTTAGAACAACTTCAGACTACTCCCAAAATATGGTGCTGCTTGTACTGGTTTTTCTTTAAAACGTTTACTTTCTAACTCCTTTTTTTTTGGATTTTTTTGTCTTCGGCTGCTCTTGCTTACTCTGGTGTTTGAGTTTCTTCTATAAGCCCGTGTAATGTTTTTTAATAATCATATTATTCTTTCTTTAATATTAATCTTTTTACTTCATTGTCGTTATTGTTGTTGTTTTTATTTTGATTATGTTCTCTTTTCTAAATATTTAAAGTTGTTTTTATTGCATTTGTTTTTCTTGCATTGCTAATGTTTTCATGAGGTGGTTCTTTTTTTCTGTAGTTACTCTGCGTTTCTTTCATGTTCTCCGTGTTTTTAGTTCAAGGTTGTAATTTTTTTCCATTCTTTCTTGTTGTTCACTCTCTGTGTTGTCGTTGTTGTTGTATTTTCCAGCCCTTAAGTTTAGTTTGTAATTTTATTCTTATGGGGTTTCCTGTTTGAAAAGTGATTTAGTTTATTTTTGATCAGTGGTTTAATTTGTTTTACTATTTTGTATTGGTGGGCTTCTTCTTCGACTTTATAAATGTTTTGGATAGGGGTTGGAACTCGTTTTTTATTTGTCTATTAGTTTCTAGGCCTTAAGACTATTTATTGATTTTTTTATTGTTTTATTTTATTGTTATAGTTCTTTCTTTTTTTTTTTTTTTTTTTTTTTTGTTTTGTTCATCTGGTTTATTTATAGTACATTTTCTTTTTGGGTATTATTTTATATTAGCTTTCATTTTTCTTGCAGCTTTTATTTGCTTCATAAACGTATTTTTTGGTTTTGATGATTTTGTTGTAGATATTTTGAAAATGGTCTAGTTTTCATTCTTTGTTTATTATTTTTATTTTTTTTTTGTGTTTTTTGGTTTCGCTGGTTTTGTTACTTTTTCTGTTGGTTTTATGATTTGTACTTGGTTCGCTTATTTTCTCTGAGGCTGGAGATATTTTATTTATTTTCTTTGTTGCTTTTGTTGTTGTTAGACCTTAAGTTTATGTTTACCGATTTTTTTACCATTTTTTTTTTTTAATTGGGTAATTTTACCATAAGGTTTATTTATTTAGTGTTTTGTTTTCGCTTTTGCTGTTGTTTCTATGTTTTTGGTTGTCAATGTTCTTAGTTGTAGTTCTATTTCGTGTTTTTTGTTCTGTATAAAGGTCGCACTCTGCAATGGCTTATATTCGTTTTTTATGCTTTCTTTTTTTATTGTTGTTAATCTTATGTTTCTGTTTTAATGTAGCTAGTTTGAAGTGGTAGTTCTTCTAATTTTTTTTTGTGACTGTTTTTGTGTTGTACTTTATAGACTTCAAGTTTATATTTCTTAGTTTATTTTATTCTTGTTTTTCTATAGTTTTGCTACTGTCCATTCTTCGGTTTTGTCGTTGTTGGCCTTGCTTTTTGTTTTTGTTTTCTTGATATGTGCAAAATGGTGTTATAACGAAGGGAGTGATGACATTTTTTTTTTTTTTTTTTTATAATAATAAAAGCATCGAACGAAATACTTCTTTATTGTTTTATTATGTGCAGAATTTTAATTGTGGAATGCTTGGTGACTTCATGGGGTATGATAAATTTTAATTTCTTTTGACGAGGTGTTATATGATGACGTCAAATTATACATATTTTTATGAAGTAACTGCAAGACAGTAAAATTCTGAAAACAACACGTGCTACATTTCTTTCTTCCCATACTCTCTTTTTGTTATTTCGCTATTTCTCTTAAGTTTTACATTTGACCTTT